>JBBPBQ010000002.1:25945916-25968782 GCA_037974755.1 Cicer yamashitae
ATGTTAAAAAATAATAAGATATCTCTTTTTTTTTTTCGCTTAAATACGTTTATAATCTCTCTAAATATAACAACTTTCATTTTTAGTCATTTTAAAAAATTTCTTCAATTTTGGTCCTTCTAAATTTTCGATTACCAATTTAGTTATTATTTTTTTTTACAAGATCTCATGTCACATGTCTAATTGACTTTTTTTCATAATATGATATTGTTAAGACTTTAAAATATCATTAACTTCAAAACTTAACTATTTAATCTTTAATTTAATAATTTAATCTTTAATTTGAAGTTATTGACAAATTAATAAATATTCAATATTAAAAGGACTAAAGTTTTGGAGAATTTTTTTAGAAAAATAAAAAATAAAAGAAAAAAACATATTTAATTTTTTTTTAAAAGGCAAATTGTATTAAAACTTCCGTCATAAAGCACAAGATGTGCAACATGACAAATAGACGAGGACGTAACAAATGCAAATTACTGTGCTCCCCATACAATGACAGAAGTTCAGAGCTAGCACCAAAAGTTTACTTTCAAAAGAAACGCCTAAGCCTTCGCCTGTGGCAAATAAACTCAGCTCCTAACAAACGAGCAAGCTGCCAAATAAACCATGTTGATCAGCTACTCTTGCTACCTTACGGATCCAAGTTGTCACTATGAGTCTATGACTCCACCAACACAAAAGTTCTAACTATGTGCTATTCATGAAATTTATATACCACACGTTCCACCCCACCACAACAATCCTAGTAACAATTACTCTCTCCGTCTTAAATCAGATATGTCATTTGTCCCAAATATAATTTAGCTTGATGGTAAAGTATTCTTGTTCAAAAAAATGTTTGTTTTAAATTATATCAATAAACCACTAATATTTCTTTTTTTATTATTACCTTACTATTTATTATACTATATTTTTTTTTAATTCTTTTAATTAATGTTTCTCATACCATTAATGAATCGTATTTTGGTAAAGTAATTTATAATTTTTTTTCCGTATAACATTAACTACATTTCATAATTTGTGTAAAATTGTCAGTGATATGTAATTTAGAACAGAGGGAGTAGTCAGCAATTCAATAATACTCTTTAGACAAAAATAATTCAAACTGTAAATTAATTTGCCACCATAATCTCTCTATCTTAAGTTTTTATATTGAACACAACTCATCTTACATAATCAATTTGTAAAGTGTAAGGTGTCATTCTTTATAAAATCTTAAGTCAAAATACAATTATAGTCTTTTAAGTTTAACTCATTCTCGCTTAAGTTCTTTAAATTTATTTTATCCTGATTTTATCTTTTAAATTACATTATGTTTGCACCGTTAGTTATTTATCTTTATTTCAACAACAATTAGTTCAATTAAAAGCATTTGATCATTTGAAACTCTAACAAATGTTGCAACAATATGTTTCTCATACTATCATTCAAAAAGTATTCATCAAATCTTATAAATCTTCTATATTTCTTGATTTTCTCTACCATACAAACCCACGTATAGCCTTAAAAATAAGTTAATAAATGTATATCCACATTATTAATGTCTAACTTCTTTGATATGTAAAATAATATAAATTAGATCTTAACCTTTTATGACAGTAATTAGAGAAAATTTACAAACTTAAAGAACTACATGCGTAATTTAATATATCTTAAAGGCAAATAGTGCAAACGAATACAACTTAAATAATCGAGTTGAGAAAAAAATAAATTTAAATGACTGAAACGAAAATTAAACTATACTAAAAAAAAACACTGCTACGGATTTTTTGTCAATCTTATTGATAAGAAGCCAAGCTACTATGCTATGTAGTTGTCAATCTTATTGATAAGAAGCCAAGCTACTATGCTATGTACCCACCAAGCCATACCGCAGTGATTCAGAAAAAATAGTCTTTGTTTGCCTATCAGCTCCCCATCGCCCACATTCTTCCATAGCTGAAGCATATATTACCATATGCCAATGTTAATAAGCCACAAAGTTCAGTAGAGAAATACCTTGGTGGGCCAACAAAATACTCTAACGGATTCTCACCAATCTAAACACCCATCCAGCATCTTAATGAAAATACATATATGTTGTCACCATCCTGCATACAAGGACCATTTTTCTTCGCAAACCAGCTCATCACCTAGCACTTTCCTGATTCAATCCTCCCCAAATTACTTTTTCTAAAAGAATTTCCTTTCATCTTAGACTTTTGCTCTTTCTATCTGCTATCCTTTTGGGCAAAGTCAAAAGTAAGATTATCCTTCAGATGAACAGTGTTGATTGTACTATGCGACACTTATCTTGTACATATTGTTCGGGATTAGATCTCACAATAGAAGCATGTTAAATTAATTATTTTTTGTGGAATATAAACTTAGAAATTATCAACTACAACCAATATCAATAATAATAACAGCAAGGAAGTAAAAAAATCTATAAATTAAATACTGTATTCGTCCAAACCAAATAAATAACTTCACTATATAAAAATGATGGGTACAACCAAAAGTTCTCCTAGGAACACTGAGAACAACAATCATTATCATATGCTGAAAACTAAACAATACCATAGCACCTCTACAAGAGTGAGTATCACAAACTAATTTTTAGATAAAACAAAACTACTAATAAAAATTATTAGAATAACAAACTCAATGGAATGACACAACATACTAAAATTTCAACTGAAACAGAAAGCGTTTGCCGAACCAACATCCACCACCAGTACCAATTCTTCTCTCTCGGGTTACGACTTTGTTACAGCGGTACTCACCTTTTTTATTTTCCTTGTGCATGATGTTGCTCTCATTCTTTCAATCTAGGCGGACTACATCTAAGGATAGTTTTCAGTTGTTTTTGGATGATAAAGAAAGATTGAAAGTTTTTTTTAAGTCTAATTGCAATATGGTGGCTTTTGCAACAGATTGTTGGACTTCAATCCAAAATCTTAACTACTTGACCTTTACGGCATACTTTGTTGATAATGATTGGAATTATAAAAAAAAAAGGATAAATAGCTTCATAGTAATCTCAAATCATAAAGATGACACAGTTGGTAAGAAGATCGAAGAGGTTTTAAGGGATTGTTGATTTGAAATGTGTCAACAATAACCATTGATAATATATTATCTAATGATGTAGCTATTGCTTTTTTTTTAAATAAAAAAAAAAATATGAATAGTTTTATGCGGGACGGAGAACACTTCCACATGAAGAATGTTGCTCATATTCTGAATTTAGTTGTAACTGATGACTTGAAAGAAATTTTTTTTGGCAATCACTAGCATTAGAAATGTTGTTAACTTTGTAAAATCTTCACCTCATAGGGCTACCATGTTTAAGGAATGTATTGTATTTGCTAGAATATCTTGTAAAAAATTGGTATTTCTTGATGTTTCAACTCGTTGAGGATGCGGAGAAGTTTCAAGTACTTGATGCTTGAGGTTGCGAAGAAGTTTTAAGTAGCATTTGAGAAGCTTGAGGTTGAGAATTCAAGTTACAAGGATTTCATTGGAGTTGTTGGTCCCTCAACTAGTTCTGTCTGGGATACAACTAGGACATGTGCAACTTTTTAAAGTTATTTTATGAGGCAACTAAGGTGGTTTCCTCCTCACAACATGAGAGTATACATGTAGTTTTTCATCAATTGTGTACAATCTGTTATGAGCTGCAAAATGCTTCTTTTAATTTGAACACCATTTTTACAAGTGTGGTTGTGGATATGTTAGTAAAGTATGATAAGTGGGGTAGTATTACAAACATTAATAAGCTATTGTATTTTGGGGTAATTTTGGATCCATGGTATATGATATATATATATATATATATATATATATATATATATATATACATATATATATTAAGGGGTGACTACTGAATTGACCACATTAATTAAAAAAGGTTTAACTAAAATGTACAATTGGTATAAGCAAGTCTATGACAACCACAAAAAAACAATGTACCACAACAAACTCCCATGGCTATTGACAATGTTTCTCATGATGAAACTTATGTTGCTGCTGCGCGTATTCATATATGGCCAGAGCACAACCTTTTGAAGACCATTTGAAAGTGAAAGACTCCATTGACTAACAAAATGAGCTTGATGGATGTTATTCTAGTAAGTGTATGAAGATGAATGAAAAGTTTGATATTCTTGTTTAGTGGAAACATAATGCAACTCAGTACCCAATCTTATTTCTTATAGCCAAAGACATTTTGTCCACACCGATGTCTACATTTGTTCCTAAAAGTGCTTTCTGCAATAGAGGAGAGTCAATGAAACCTTTAGGAGCTCTCTAAAGCCATAAATGGAATAAGCATTAATCTGCACCCAAAATTGGTTGAAACTTTCACTCGCCAATTTCAAAGACTTAAATCTTAGTGAAGATATTGATCTTTCTGAAGAAACTATACTAACATATTAACATTTTTTTTATTAATTTTGTTGGAGATAACTCCATATTTTTAAAAGTTTATTTTCTTTTTCATTCACTGAAAACAGGTGGTTTTGAGTCATTTTTTGATCTGAAATAACTCGTGTGCTTATTTTTCCTCTATTTTAATTTAAATAAGTTATTTTCACACAAACTAGATTTTTTTTTCGGGCTTTCGTCGTCTCAAATCAACGTTGTTTAATTTCCTGTCTTGATGCGGTGTTTGTTTAATTTTTTGTCGTGTTGCGCTGTTTGTTTGATTTAGATTGATAGATAAACTTCGATCAATTACTGATTCAACCAATGACTACATCGTCAACGTTGCAGACAGTAGCGGATCTTGACAAATTTTATTGAGGAGGTCAACATAAAATACATATAAAATATTTTTAATTAATCTCATATATTTGATTTTGGTGTAGTAGTTATTCTAATTTTTAGATGTATTAAAAGTACCCGATTCAAATTCAAGTATACTCAGTGGCGGATCTTGACAAGTTTTATTGAGGGGGCCAACATAAAATAGATTATATATAAAATATTTTCAACTAATCTCATATATTTGATTTTAGTGTAGTGGTTATTGTAATTTTTAGATGTATTAAAAGTACCCGATTCAAATCGAAGTATACCTAGTGGCGGATCTTGACAAGTTTTATTGAGGGGGCCAAGTTGCAAATGCGAAGACATCGATATTTCCGTCAATTTGATTTTTTCACATTATTTGTAGGTATTGTATCGTTTTATGCTATTAACTTGGATCGATGTTGTGAGTTTGTTCGCAGATTCATCATTTTTCATTTTTAGCGATGTTAAATTTGTGTTCATATATGATGTACTCTATCGATTTGAATGAATGAATATCATTTTCTTTTTGTAAAAAAAAACATTTGCCTATTAAAAAATCTATTTTAAATCTAGAGTTAAATATATTTTTAGTCCTTATAAAATTTCAACTTTTCAATTTTAGTGTTTGTAAAATAAATAAATAATTTTTAGTGTCTACCAAATTATACAACAAACAGTTTTAGTCCCTACTGAAACAAACATATTTAATTATCCTTTAACTTTGAAAATTTTGAATGATTTTTTTTACACATGTTTATAACATTATAAAAAGTTCACGTAAAAAAATTTAGAATTTTTTAACTTAAAATAAATGAAATATAAATTTTTTAAATGTAAAAACCTGAAGATAAAAGTATTAAAAATATGAACGTAAAATTTTAATTTTGAATTCATTTTTTATGGATGAACTTTTTAGAACGTTGTAAACATGCCTGCAAATTTTTTTATATATATACTTACTTAACATAAAATTGTATACATGGTAATTTTGTAGAGATTAAAATTGTATTTTTATATCGACGAATGTCGAGTCTAATAGAAGAAACAATAATATCACAATATGTTATATTGAGTTCGAGTTTTCACCGACCATGCCGCCTCGAATAGAAATACCTGTGGAGAAAATTTATGAGAAATTAAAAATAATTATATTTTAATTTTACAAAGAACAAAATAAAAAGATAAAAAAATTTATAAAAATTAAAATCATATTTATTTCTTAAATCTATACGGAAGAAAAGATGGCCTAATATGAGACCATGCCTCCTCACGAGTTCCCTCCGTCTCTCATGGCGAGACCAGACTTTGCGGGGTGCCAATTACCTTTAGCGTGTCTCAACAAAAGCACTCAAAAACCCTTTGCCCCTTATTAAAGGCACATAGGTCAACTATCACATGCTCCATTATAACGAAAATATTAATTCATTGACAAATAAAATAAATAATTAAATATGTTTTTATTCTCAACAACACAAGTTATATATAAATATCTCTCAATAATTGTTTTCTTAGCCTAATTTTCTCTGGCCGGCTCTGACAAACTTGAGATCTAATTTATCTAAACTTTTTATTATTTATAAAAAATGAATTAAAAAAGAAAAAACTGTTGGTATAGTTTTCGATAAATATAGGGTCACTATGTAGAAGGAAGAGAGAATATAAGAGAAGTCACACTGGTGTTTCCTGTGTTAGAAGAAAGTGATGGGTGTCTCAAGCATGAATTGCATAATATTTGTCTTATTTTATTTTGCATTAAGTGAAATTCAAACGATTGCAGGAGCAAGAGTAGAAACTCTGAGCTGCAACTTTCTTACCAGTCCATGCTTTGGGAAGAAAATAAGATGCCCATCTCAGTGTCCTCTTAAATCACCCTCTGACCCAAATGCCAAAGTTTGCGCTCTTGACTGTGCTTCTCCTGTATGCAAAACTGAATGCAAACGTAAGATCTTTATCCTATGTTCATATGGCATGATTACATAAAATGCATATAACCGCAATAACATGTTTGGTTTCATTTCTTCTGTTAATTTTTTAAAAAACAAAAATATAATGTTTTTGTTTCTCTATTTGAAAATTTAATAACAGATCGCAAACCAAACTGCAATGGTCGTGGATCTGCATGCTTAGACCCTCGATTTGTTGGAGCAGATGGAATAGTCTTCTACTTCCATGGAAGAAGCAACGAACATTTCACCTTAGTATCTGATCAAAATCTTCAAATCAATGCACGTTTTATTGGCCTAAGGCCTGAAGGTAGAACCAGAGATTATACTTGGATTCAAGCACTTGGAATCCTCTTTGATTCCCACAAATTCATTGTTGAAGCCACCTCAGCAACAACATGGGACGATGAAATTGACCATTTGAAATTCTCTTACAATGGAGAAGAACTTCAAATTCCACATGGTTACCTCTCTACATGGGAAATCCAAGATAAGCAACTTCGGGTCGAGAGAACATCGAGTAGGAATAGTGTTGTTGTTAATGTTCCTGGAGTTGCGGAAATATCGGTGAATGTTGTGCCTGTCACTAAGGAAGATAGTAGAATCCACAACTATCAAATTCCTGATAATGATTGTTTTGCTCACTTGGAAGTGCAGTTTAAATTCCACGATCTGTCTTCGAAAGTTGAAGGAGTTCTTGGGAGGACTTACCAGCCGGATTTTCAAAATCCGGCTAAGTTAGGGGTGGCGATGCCAGTTGTCGGAGGGGAAGACAGATACAGAACTACATCACTTCTTTCTGCTGATTGTGGTGCCTGTTTATTTGCTCCTAGTGAAGCTTCAAACAAGAACATAGTGATTGAAAGTGTGCTAGATTGAAGAAATGTTGTAAACAGTGGGAATGGTATAGTTTGCAAAAGATAAATATTTAATATTGGATGTTGAACTTGTAATAAGATATTTGTTTTCTGTCTTGTTGTAATAAATAAAAAATGAAATGTTTTATGTGTTTCTTAAAATAATAACAATAAAAATGTTCTTATTTTACACATAACTCACTTTAGAGGAGCTAAATTCTAACTAATTTCTCGCACATGACACTATCGACGAATTATGCTATAGGATAAATATATATTCAGTTCAATATAATTTCCTATACTGAAAAATTAGCTATTAAAGTGAATACAAAAATTTTGCAGTGAGAAAAATAGCCTCATAAACTTGAGGAGTCCCAGCTAGAATAAACAGCATCAATCAATTTTTCATGCAATGTGACACCAGAGCATGCAATTATGCCTCGGTCAAGACCCTCTAAGTATGTTCCCTTTGAAAAGTCTAGAGGGCGGCCTCCGGCATCGGTTACCACACCACCGGCTTCTTCAACAATCACAACACCAGCAGCGTGATCCCATATCTTCTCCTTGTAACCAGACTTGGCAAATTTCATGAATATCTCGGCGTCTCCCCTGGCTATTGCTGCATACTTTACCATGCTGTGGACGCGTAAGGGCTGTTTTCTATACCAGATTTTTAGAAAGTAGAGCAGTTCAATCCAAACGATGGTGTTAAAAAAAGAGAGAAATATGTAATCCAAAACTAGTGTCATAAACTTAGATTCTGTTTTAGAAGAGATCGTAATAAAAAAATTTCAGAAATAAGGAAATTAAAACAGGGTATAACTTCCTAGCAAATTAAGGTGCCTTGCTCTATGATTCCTATCTTTCATAGCTTCCTTTGAAGGAAATGCATTCAATAGTTGAATTTCAATATCTAAACAGTTGCAAATACTCATATAGTCATATTCAGTTATAACTTTCCAATATTTGGGGTAAGAAATCAATATATATACCAAATAGAAATATTCCTATGTTCAGTACATATGAAAGTTGTCCAAGATTAGTTTTGAAGTTCCTTATAGTTCCTATTGAAAGTACAAAGAATTAAAATGTCTGGCATTTTATATACTGTCTTCACCTATTGTAATATTTTTATATTATCATATATCATATATGTATATAATTGACTAATTTCTAGTTGTAATGACCCCCCTATAAATGATTTATGTCATGGAACTTAAATCTTTAAACGATACGGTTTAAATGCAGTCTGCATCGTTATTTAAAAGGATGTACATTCAGCTAATTAAATGTGTGAAACAGGTCAAGATGCAGAACATTTGATAGAAAAAAAAATGAGAAAATTTAATACCTAAGTCCCACACTGTGAGCAAGGCCAGCTGTGAATGAATGGTTTGAGTTTGCCCTTTCCACCGGTTCACAGAGAGTTGCCAATGCCGGATCATTAACGGAAGAAACACGAATAGGTCTAGCACAATTTGGCCATTCTAGCGTTGTATTTTCAGGAATCAATGACTGCAACCAAGCCTCGCCACTTCCTCTCTTTGCATACAACACACACCCTTTTCCCCATGCATCAGGAGTTGTCGGAGACAATTGTGTTGTTGTTTGATGGTACTGGTAGTGATAGTTTAGCCATTCTGTCTTCACTGGGTAATTGGGGCACCCAAGAACTCCAAGAACAACTTTTCCATCCTCAATTAAAGCTAGCGCAACAGCATACTGATCACCACGTACAAATCCTAATGTGCCATCGACAGGGTCGAGTACCCAATGTCTTCCACTGAGGCCTCCGGTTGAGTTGCAACGGCCAATGGCCTCAAGAACTTCTGATGTTCCAAGAGTTGTCTCTGGACTTTGAAGACCATACACGGATGCAAAAGCTAAAGACTCATTGACGGTATTCACAACAGCTTCCAGTAAGCCTGCTGAATCATCCTTGGCGAAAGTTTCTACATCTTCTTCAGCAACAATTGACACATTTTGAACGCCGAAAGTTTTCGATAGTAACCAACTAGTGATTGCTTGAACACTCAAGTCTATGAAACAAAATAGCCAGTCAAATAACTTCATACAATAATTGCACCCAAAAAAGAGTTGAGTACCATAAAAGTGTATATCTCCATTTCCAATATCAAAGTGATGATTATCAGTGCTATACGAATATAAACAAGCTAGTTTGTCCCTAGTGCAAAATTGGGAAAACTAATAAATAATAATTTATACAGTGGAAAGAAAAAGAGAAAAATGGTGTTAGCTCTACTTAGTAGAAAGAAAAAAATAGGTTGTGAAATGAAGCTTGGATATTTGGACCGTCACTAAATAACAAAAATAAAAATGTATCCATCCTTATGAAGTCCCAGATTAAAGGTTAAGAAATATAAGGATAGTCACAAATTGAAAATGACAAGTTGACATTCAAACATTCATAAGCCATATACTCTCAATAAAAGTAAAATCATAAAAATTCTACATGACGATCAAGCCAACTTCATGTTGATTTAAAGGATAAAGCAATCTAATGAAAGTCTCCAGGTACATTGTAAACAAGATGTTCAGTAACTAATTATGGATCACCAAAAATAGACTTTATTATGTGACAACATGTCAAAAGAGAAAATTGCAAACCATTGTCATCATAATAAATTTTACTTTGCAAAATTATCACGCCTAATTCTAACACTAAAATTAATTCTGTAATATGTAATTGGTACATTGATTGCACAACTACAACTGTCCGTGAAATTTTTTGAACTGCAACAACCATAGCATTTTCTCATTAAATAGGACCTGCTAATTGAATGAAACCACCCTAATGTCTTATCATGAATCATGTTTAATAACAAACCATTTAAATCAAAATACAATGGGCTAAATGCACAATAAATCCAGAAATATTTTAACCAAGCAGAATGCATATGTCGATATAAGAACATTATGTGCATTTCTGACAACTTCTGGTTTTTTAAATTAAGGTCAAGGAAATATAATCCTACAATGCAAGAATTGCATCATATAGACTAGGTGCACCATTATATTAGATACGCATAAAACTTTAACATAATTTCAATTTTAAACTACAATTCCACAATCACAAATGTATAACTTGTGAGATCACCTGCAGATACACTATATTTACATCTCAAGCAAATGATATCACAGCTTAAAGTCTGTCTTCTGAAATCCATTCATATAAATTTTCCTATTAGCTTAAGCTTTTGGGATAATTATTTGTTGACACAGTCTCATAACCTCTACAATGAAGTAGTTGGGAGTTTGATCCTTTCCATCCTCATTCTTCCAAAGGAAAAACATGGATAAGTTTTATTATCGTGCAAAGATCAAACGAATGTATAATACTACTATGGCCCAAGAATAAACGTATCAGATAATCTATTTAAGATTTAAAGTTTAAACTAACAATAATGACCAATCAAAACTACAGCAAACCCAATTTTAGGCTTCAGCTGAATTACTCACCAATGATTTTAGTTTCACTAAGGACCATAATACTACACTAGATTCATTTCAAAAGTGATCCATCATAATATATTTTCAAAATCCAACTATTCTAAAATTGAGATTTTAGGTAAAAACACATGATTGATTCTGATAGGAACTTGGGTATTATGTAAATGTTGCTTAGGTACACCTATCTTTTGTTGAAATTAAATGTCAGACGTTTTTATCATGGAAGCTCTAATATCATGTGGCTAAACCAACCATCCCAAAAGCACAAGACATTTGCAGATGAGACGTGAATGATTTAAAGGATATATTTTGCTAGTATAAAATTGTTTTACACTGACATCCAATGAAAACATATTGTTTAGTCACGTCACTCAATTCTATAAGGATATTTTGAAATTTGTAGTATGACACAGAAAAATGTTGGTCTCTCAGTTGATGATAGTGTAACTGTAAATTTAATTTGCATTTTCAGTGTCCATTAAACTCATGATTTTATATTATATCTCTAACACATAGTAATATACTACAAATTCATGAAAGAGATTTTTTTTCAAATCCCATCACATATGAATCTATAAGCTGCATTACCTTTTGCACATTTCAATTTCAGTATTATAAGATAATTAAAATTTCCTAATAACTATTGCATTATCTATTTAACATTTCAATTTCAGTAATCACATCCTACATGATGATTAGAGCGCAGACTTTCCCACAACAAAAAAACAAAATAAATAATCTTTAAAACCCTTAAATCAAATTATCAATAATACAAAATTCATAACAACCAAAAATAAAGAAAATACAAAACATGGATTAGGATTGAAATTAAATTAAATGGAAATATATACCTGCAACAGTAACAGGAGAATCATCGTCTTTGGATACAATATCCTTCGCAAGGAGCCTCTCCTGCACTCTCCCACAAAGAGCACATGCCACGTGGACAACCCTCACAGCAACCTCCAATTCCCTTGCGTATTTTTCATCCTCCATGTGTCCAAAAATTAATTCACGATAAATTTATAATCATAAAAAAATGGTGGAGAAAACGAAAATGTGTTTATTTTTTGGTCAGAGAGAGACGAAAACGAAAAGGCACACTCACCAAAACAGTTTAGGCATATTCAAAGGCTGCGAACGATTGAGGATCGAAAAAATCACATTTCACAAACATACACTTTTCTTTTTCTCTTTGCAGTTATGCAACTTGTTCTTTGCTTCTACAGTACCGCCACGATTTCACCACGTCAGCATTCCACATGTTTAATATTATATATATACCGTTACTCTCCATAAGATTACGACTGAGGAGATCTCACATAACTCACATTCTCAATTAATTAGTAATTTTAAAAAAGTGAAAAATGAATGGCAGGTGTGCCTAGACTGCATTGTGGGTAAGATTCATTTTAGTCTTTTAATTCAGGTGCTTCGGTCTATAAGTAATAGAAAATTCAATTTTGATTGTTCAAAATATAGATAAATATTAATTAATTTTAATGTATTTAACTAATATAATTTGGAATTTAAGATTCTTATAACTTTTTATTCTCATAAAACTATTTCCATTAAAAAGTAGTTTAAAAAATATAATTATCATTTTACGGTAGAAAACATTAAATAAAAATAACTAATTCCATTGAAGTGTATAATTTTATCGCGAATGTCTCTTTAACTAGACATAAAACTTCTATCACATTCTTCAATTCTATAAGGAATTTCAAATTATCAAGTCATTACATGTTAACACTCATCCTTCTAATGCTCTTATTATCAAGGAAGTAATTTAGCATCTCCAAAGCCTATTGGATTGAATGCATGACTTCCTTGATCATGTGGATACCTAGGGTTCTGAATTTGGGAATCACAATTGTGCTACATGCTGAGTATACTGTGGTTATGGTTGTTATTGGGATAGATTACAAAAATGAGTGGCATTGTCTATGGTTAAATCTGATGTTCAATTGACAAATTTTCCTTTCAGGAATCGTAGCCTTGTTTCTTGGTCTTTTAAAAATAGATGACTTAATTGCATAGAGATGGTTAAAAACATGAGATTTATTATCTCTTACATTTTTAGAAAAGGTAATCGATGTGATGATATGATTGTTAATTTGGGACTTCACATTGCTAACAGTCATTGGTGGAATATTTGTCATTCTAATATTTTAGATGTTTTCCATAGAAACAATTTAGTTTTCCTGAATATAGATTTTACTGATTTATATAGATGTTAATTACACTTTTTTTCCTTCACTATAGTTTTATCTCTTTGAGTTTTCTTAGTAAGGCTTTTAATGAAGTTGTAGTTTATATCCTTTAGAATTGTTTTTTTGGGTTTTAGTATAATCCTTCAAGCATTATGTAATTTTCTTTTTCAATTTTAATAATATTTTAGAGTGCTACAAATGATAGGTGATTGGTTTGGAATGCCAACATAGTTAAGATGTGAGGTCAATCATGTGATGATCTTGCACTCTACTTTTGCTTTTAAAAAAAGAGTATAAATCCCGCTCTTATTCAAAATAACACATTT
Source organism: Cicer yamashitae (assembly GCA_037974755.1). Lineage (NCBI taxonomy): Eukaryota > Viridiplantae > Streptophyta > Magnoliopsida > Fabales > Fabaceae > Cicer > Cicer yamashitae. Next base: position 25,959,506 of record JBBPBQ010000002.1, read on the forward strand.
AAAAAAGTCCTATAACCTAATGATGATCAACTACCCACCATTCTCCATTACATTGATACGAGTAGTATTTGTCATTTGCTCATTCCATTAAGGATCTGTTTAATTCAACAGACGGGGTGTGTGGGATTTTAATAGAGAAAAGGAGAGGGGAATAGAAATATGTTTGCTTCAAAATATGATTTCGCGTTTAGTTGGAGGTAGATGAGATGGAATATTTTCAATGAAACATGTTTGGTTCATGTTTTAGGAGGGAAGAGGAGGGGAAGAAAGCAAAATCCCTCATAAAGTAATTTTTGTTCTCCCTCCATTTTGGGAGATTTGGAGGGGAGAGACTCAACATAACTAAAAACTCATTTAAAATTTCTCCCTTCCCCTTGAACCAAACATAAAACCATTAAAAATATCTCTCATCTCCTCCCCTCGGTCGAACCAAACAGACCATTGAATATGTCAAAATGAGCAGAACGGAGTGAAATGGAGCAGAATAGAATAAAACATACATTCCAGTGTTTGGATATTTTAGGATGATTGATATTTTCAAGAAGATTTCATATTTCCTCCTAAATTAAGGTGAATGATGAAATAGGATGGAATGCATTTCATTGTATTCTACTCAATTCCATTCTCTTTTTGACAATCTAAACAATGGAACATAAACTTATTCTATCCAATTCCATCTCATACCACCAATCCAACACATAGCCTTAAGTTAAATTGATCTCATCCCTTCCAAATCTCCGCAAATTGGAGGGAGAGCAAAAACAACTTAGGAGAAAATTTGCTTCCCTCTACTCTTAAAATTTGAATCAAATACACTTTTTTCATAAATATTCCCTCCTCTCCCCTTTAATTAACCACACTTTAAATGTTTTATTTATTGCAAATAAGACAAAGTTCCTTTTCAATTAATTTATGACAAGATTTTTAGATGTATTTTTTCTTTTTTCCCTCTCATTTTTCCCCTTTTGTCTGTTTTCAACATTGCGTTTCTTTTTTTTTTTTTAACAAAATCACTCTAACTATCGCTAAAAAAACTCACACCAATCATTTTATTTTCCTTTCACTCATTTTCAACCTCCATTTTTTTCTTTCTTCCTTCCATGCATTCCATTTTTTTTTCTTGCATGTGGTCCATCTTTTTTGCTTCTTTCTCCTATTCTCTCATCTATTTTTTCTTTTGTTCTTTCTGATAGCCTTTTAGCAAGTGTACTGAATCGTTGCAAGTAATAAAATACATTAAGTACAGAGATGAGAAAAATAGTTCAATAAACTCATTCATGTAACTAGAAATCAAATCAGACAATTAAGGGTTTCATCTTGTTTCACTCATCCCTAACAAATAGGGTTTAGTTACCCATAACAAAGATACGAAAGATATGGATTAAAGAAGAATTACCTGAAAGATTCATGAATGATTCTTGATAAAACTCCTTCAATGGTGTTAAAACCAGCCTCCTCTGAGTTTCTCTGCTAGGGCACAAGTCTCCAAACTTCAAAGTAGCTAAAAAGATACCTAGAATGTGAGAAATACACATTTTTATGCATTTTGCAGTGCATCATGCACCCCACGCACGTGCTAGGGGCACTCCAGCACTCTTGAGCAGAACCAAGATGTCAAAATACTGTAGAAATGCACCCCAGGCACAAGCATTTGCGCTCCAGCGAGCATTATCTATTGTCTGACGTTTACTGCATTTTTCTCGTCTTTTGAATCCGAATTTGGTTCCGGTGTCTTCATGAAAGTTGTAGCTATGGATCTTATCATTCATTTGCACTATGTTTGACTCCAATTGGACATCTAAAACTCCATATATGGGTGAAATACTCCACATATATCATGTTGATTTCTCACCAAAAATCCAGCACTGCACTAAAACAACGAAACAAACACAAAACTACAAAAAAATTTCACTTAATCAAGGAAATAAGAACATAAAATTTTAATAAATCCAAGAACTAAAATCAACAAACTATATCAAATAGCTCCCTGAATTAACTAATGATTAAAGATAAATAATCCTAAAAACAATGAAAAATATGCATATGATGAAGAGTTATCACTTTCTCCCAACACCATTTTCTTAACTTCAATAAATTTCATTACTTTTTTCATCTTTCTCAAAATCTTTTTGTAAGACCAGTAGAAAATGAATCATTAATTTCGTATATTTAGTTATGTTTTGTAATTAAAACGTGTTGTTGAGTATATCAGTTCCTTTTATTTATGAATAAAAGTACAAAAAATATATTTTCACGATTGAAATATTTTTATTTAGTCCACGTGTAAAAATAGTCAAAATCCGAGACTGAAATTTCTCAATGTTTGAAATCAACAAAAAGTTTTGCCGCTTTCAAATTTTAAAATATATTTGTTTTCGATGAAATTTTTTATTCAAGTTCTTGGGTGATTTGAGACTTGATTTATATCTGAGTAATATTTTTTGAGTGAATAATAATAAATTTGATTATTTTAATAATCAAATTGTTTATGTCGTAATAATAACTATTGATAAATACTTTACGAGTTTTAACTGACGACTAGATTTATTTGCGAGCTGAGTTACATCGAGATAGATAATTTCTAAATATGTAGAGGAGAATTATTTAATGAGAAGTTAATAGGATATTTAGAGGAATGGGTCGTTAGGATTAAATCCTATTATTATAATCCTAACTCCATATTTTCCCTCCTTTCTTGTTTATTCTTGAGTGTGAAAGAGTTTGTGTTGGTAACAACCTTTGAAAAAGACACTTTGAGTTTTTGAGAGTGATTGAGTGAGAATTAGAGCAAGTGATTAAAAGGAGAAGTGTAAGGCTTGATTTGGTGGTGCTGTTGATGCTTTTAGATTGGTAAGTTTCTCATCTTCCTTACCTTTTCTTCCTTGGCAGTGGGCACCTTGTGTGGGGTTTTAAATCACTTGTAATGTTGTTAATATTGATGAGGTTTTAAAGATAAAATTTTTTTTTGCTCCTTTTTGTGTTGATGTTCTGACACTTCGACCAAATGTTAGTGTATTGGTGTAAGTTTTTCAATTTTTCTACTTAAAAAAAAAAATCCTTGGTTTTGTGTTGTGGATATTGGATTTGAAAAAGAAATCAAAGTTCCTCTTATTATTGTTGTTGATTGTTGAGATGGTAATGATGTTTATAAAAGGATCTTTTTTGCTAAAAGTTCTTGTAATGAAGATGAGTAATCACAAATATTATTGAGTTTATAGCTATTGATGTTATTGTTGATGGTGAAAATGAATTTAATTTTGAAGTAGTTGAAAAAAATAGTGGAATATATTGATGTGTATGAGTTATTGTGATTCAATACAATACATGTTTTATATACAAGAAAAGTTAGTTTATGTTTTGATTTCAAAGAGGTGATGTTTATAGAAAGAAGTGGCTATGTTTTGGTTTAAAAAAAAAAGTTGTGAGACTTGATCATGAAAAGAGGTTTTAAAGTGTTATTTTCATGAACAAAATAATGATTTTAACTTAAAGTTTAAGTAAAATGTTTTCAAGACTTTACAAATATTTGACCAAAATTTTTAGATGCTTCTCATATGAGATTTGATTATCAAAGATGATTTAAGAGAAAAGAATAAGACCGAATTGTTGTGATATGTTTTAATTTAAAAGTATTTGAGTGGTAGAAATTTTATGAACTTTAAAAAAGTTAGGAAAAAGTTCTCTTGTGATTTTAATGATGGTATATATTAAAAATTTAGAGTTGTTTAAAGTTTGAAACCATATGAGTTGTTGTCCTTGATTATTTAAAGTGTTTTAAACTAGATTTGGATTTGGAATCTTTTTTGAAGGACTTTGATGAGTAAAATGGATTTTAGCAAAGTGGTATATATATATAAAGAGAGTTCAAAATTTTGTTTAAAGGTTGATTTAAGTTTACTTTGTTATTAAGGTGTTAAAGGTTCATCCTTGGGATTTTTGTGATATCAAGGTTTCCACATGTATAGATTGAACTAAAAAGTTTTAGTTATTGATATTAAATTTTCAATTTTTATGAAGAGATTTAACTCTGAGAAACAAAGTTTCAAACTTCATGACTTTGAGAATAGTTCATAAAAAATTAATATATATATATATATATATATATATATATATATATATATATTATTCAATTAAAAAAAAAGAAATGATAGCATTACCAATTAAGTTGTTAGGAGGGTTCTGCCCATTCAAAATGGTGCTAAAAGACACAAAACGGTACTGAGTCGGTTGGATTTCAGGGAGATCAATCTCTTCTTCAAAAGTAGCAGAATTGAAAACAATTTTGAATTCATGGATGCAATATTTGAACTGGAAAGTACTTGGAAAAACTGAAAAGTTATGGATGATGTATGTGTTGATTCTCTTTGAGTTTGCCCCTCCATTTAACAGAATCATCTTGTCGTATAACAACATGTATTTGATCAGCCTTTTAATAACAAATAATTTATAAAATGAAATATTAACCAATAGAATGAAGATATTTGTTAACCAAACATAAAGAAAAAGTTAAAATGTAGACCTGTTGGTCCATCAAAATAACTTCATCGTGCACATTCCCATTTTTATTAACAACAATGACGTAATTTGTAACCCTAACTGCTATTTTCCAAGTTTCCTTTGAGGTGTTAATGTCCTTCAATGGTGTTGCATTTCTTGTCTATGAACCAATGCAAATTTTATAAACATGAATTAAAAATTAATCATTTATTTCAGATTGTAGTATATCTTTGAAGATGAAATGCAAAAGATTTGGAACTTAAAGAGTAAAACAAACCTAAAGAAGTTGAAGATGCAATTTCAGTTTGTAATAACATTTAGAAGTATAAACAAAAAACCTAAAAAAATGCAAAGGAATATGAAATGAGATGAGTTACCAAGAATAATTTAAAGAACTAAGAAACAGTGTTGTTAAGAAATAGTGTTTTTAAAATAGATACAAAAAAAAAAACTTAAAAAATAAAACGCAAAAGAAGATGAAGAAGTTAGATTACGTTTTTTGTGGTGGAGGCTTAGAAAAATTTAAGACCAAACAAATAGCATTTTTAATAACATTTAGAAGTACAAACAAAAAACCTAAAAAAATGCAAAGAAATATGAAGAAGGTGGGTTACCAAGAATAACTTAAAGAACTAAGAAATAGTGTTTTTAAGAACATTTAGAACTACAAAAAACCCTAAAAAATAAAATGCAAAAGAGGATGAAGAAGTTGGGTTACGTTTTTTTGTCGTGGAGGCTTAGAAAAATTAAAGACCAAACAAATAGCATTTTAGAAGTACAAACAAAAAACCAAAAAAATGCAAAGGAATATAAAGAAGGTGGGTTACCTTTTTAGTGGTGGTGGTTGAACCTCATGTAGTCTATTTGAAAAACAAAAGAGAGATAACATATGTAAATGTCTATAGAAGGAAGAACTGAAAATTAGAATGAGTTTGAAGGAGGAAGTGACAAACCTTGACCAGACTTGTATCACATATTGTGGCAACCCCTTCTTTATGCTGTTCCATTTGCGATTTTCTTCTTCTTGAATCTCTCTGATTTTCTTCTCCGTGAATCTGTTTGATTTTCTTCTCTGTGAATCTGTTTGATTTGCAGAAATGTTGGAGTGGTGCAGTGTGTAAACCAAAAATATTTCAAAATGACAAAAATTTGAAGAAGTTGGGTTATTTGAAGAAGTTGGATTATGCGCAGAAAACTAGAGTAATTCCCATTATAACCTTAAAATTTTTACAAAGGTTAAACTTATGAAGGACAAAATTATATTTTTGGTATAATTGAGAATTCTTATAGTATATTGTAGATTTAATAAAAAAATATTTTTAAAATTGTGACATCAAAATCACTTTTTTTGAAAAATTTAAAGCAAACTCTACCTATAAATGACTTAAAAATTCTGGAAAAGTGTTTAAATCGAGGGCAAGCGTGTCATACACCGAGGACACGTGTTCGTTTTTCCACTACTCCATTAACAGCATTGCCCACTACGGATTAGGCGCGCACCAACTTCAATGGCGTACCCTCTCTCTTCCTCCTTCAATGTTCCCATCACCCGCCACACCTCTCCATCGGTCTTCCATCGTGCCACGTCACCTTCTCGAATCTTCTGCTACTCAAAGAACCACTACCTCACCAACAAGGTCACTTCAAAAACACTCTCACCAAAACGACAGATAAAATTTTGCGGCATTTGTGAAATGTTGTTTTTATGATGTGCAGGAACAATGTGATGACACGTCAGCGTGTATAAGTGAGAGGATAATGAAGAAGTTGAAGAGTGTGATTCCTATTGTAATTGCTTCCACTGTTCAGTTGAGTTTTCTGTTTCCGTTGGCTGATTCGGTTCCGTATGTTTCTTCTCCTGCTGCGATGGCGATTCTTTATTCGCCAGATACGAAGGTTCCTAGAACTGGTGAAGTTGCTCTTAGGAAAGCTATTCCTGCAAACGCTAACATGAAAGCTATACAGGTTGCACTTTATGTTTATTTATTATATATGGCTTTAAATTGCAGCTGTAGGTTGAATGTAATAACCTGCTGGATGAATTAATTAATCAGTTAAACATTTGAGTAAAACTTGCTTGCCTGTTCTCTGTAATGTGCTAAAATTAGAAAGGGAAATACTGGAATTGATTTTTATTAAATCACTTCTGAAAATGATTCTAGAAGGAAGAAACAAAGGTACACTGAGATTTTATGAGAAATAGGGTAAGAGGGAGAAGGAAGAAGAGACAATTCTCACAATTCCACACCTATTGCTACTGACATCCTTCCTTAAATACTAGATCATGGGTATACGTAGTCCTGCAGCCTTGAGCTAGTCATGCGTTTTCTCATCCTCTCCTTAGCACCGAAATTCCCGGATCCGTGCTAACAGAATTCTTCTCTTGTGGGCCCCCTTCATTTGGCTTGGTACAGAACGTGCCTTCTTTCATTGCAATACCATCCCCATAAATGACAACCTTGTCCTCAAGGTTGAGGTTAGGGAAGCTGTCTAACATTTCCTGGAAGTTCTCCCATGTAGCTTCGGCTGGAGTGGTGTTTTCCCACTGTACGAGTATCTGTGGTACAATTTGTGACCCCTGTCTGATAGTCCTGGTTTGCAGAATGGTCATTGGTGCAATAATTGGACCTGTAGCAGTTGTCGTCAGGGGTAAGGGCATGTATTGATCCTGAGGGACACCTTTAAATGGCTTCAGTTGAGAAATGTGAAAAACTGGGTGGATTCGTGCTTCATTTGGCAGCTGCAACTTATAAGCCACGTTACCTATTTTAGCCATAATTGGAAATGGTCCAAAATATCTCATTCCCAGCTTCTGATTTCTTCTTAAAGTGATTGAGTGTTGCCTATACGGCTGCAGTTTGACTAGGACCAAATCTCCTACTGCGAAAGACATCTCAGTCCTTTTCTTGTCAGCTTGGTTTTTCATGTAGAGTTGAGCTCTTTCCAAATGTTGTTTCAACTGCTGTAGGATGTTATCTCTGTTGAGTAATTGTTCTTGCAGGGTAATAGGATCTGATGCTTGCGGGTTATATCGAACCAATATAGGTGGATCTCTCCCATATAATGCTTTAAATGGAGACATGCCAAGACTAGTATGAAAGGATGTGTTGTACCACAATTCTGCCCAGCTCAAAGCTTTGTACCAATTTGTTGGATTGTTAAAAGTGAAGCATCGAAGGAACATTTTCAAACACTTGTTCACTACTTCGGACTGGCCATCAGATTGGGGATGATAGGCGGAGCTCATGGCTAACGTGGTACCCTGCAATTGAAACAAATTCCTCCAGAAATTACTAGTAAAAACTTTGTCTCTGTCAGACACGATGGACTTGGGCATGCCATGCAACTTAACAATATGTGTCATAAAGAGCTCGGCCACAGACTTGCTAGTGTAGTCACCCTTGAGTGCTATGAAATGGCCATATTTTGTCAAACGGTCTACAACTACCATGATGGTATTGAAACCATAAGAATTGGGGAGCCCTGTTATAAAATCCATTGCTATGTCCTCCCATACCTGAGAAGGTATAGGTAGTGGCTGCAATAATCCTGCCGGCTTGGTGTGTAAAGCTTTAGCCTTTTGACAAATAGCACAAGATTGGACGAATTTGTGCACCTCCTACTTCATATCTGGCCAATAAAATTGTTGTGCCACACGTGCCATCGTTCTTGTGACCCCCGAATGTCCTCCAATTGGTGAGCTATGAAATTCCTGCAAAAGTTGCTGGATAAGATCCACCTCTTTAGGGACCACAATTCTGTCTTTCCAATATAATAACTCACCCTTCACTGAATAGTTTGGGTGTGATAATGGTTGCTCCAGACATTGTCGCATGACTGCTTGCAACTTGGGGTCTCGCTGTAATGCTTCCTTCAATGTTGCCACAATTGAATTTGTCGGTTCTGACCATGAAAGATACATTACTCTAGAGAGTGCATCAGCAGCCACATTTTCTTTTCCTGGCTTATACTCGATTGTGAAGTCGTATCCCAAGAAACGATGGAGCCATTGTTGTTGCTCTGGGGTCTGCAAACTTTGATCCATCAGACTTCTCAAACTCTTCTGATCAGTTCTGATAACAAAACGATGGCCTAGTAAATAGTGTCTGAACTTGGCAATTGCTTCAGCTATGGCCAACATTTCTCGAAAATAAGCTGACTTCTTTTGTGTTCGGGGTGCAAGTTTCTTAGAGAAATAAGCAATTGGGTGGCCATTTTGGTGCAACACTGCACCTATCCCTACACCTGAGGCATCTGTTTCCAAGATAAAAGGTTGTTTGAAATTTGGCAATCCAAGAACAGGTGCTGATATCATAGCCTCTTTCAACTTGGAGAATGCTGTTTCAGTGGCATCAGTCCATAAGTATCCATCTTTTTTAAGTAATTCAGTTAAAGGAGCAGCAAGTCTAGCATATGCCCGAATAAAGCGTCTATAGTAGCCGGTGAGACCCAAAAATCCTCTCAATTGTTTCACATTTGTTGGGGTTGGCCATTTAAGAATCGCTTGAACCTTACTACTCTCCATAGATACTCCTTGTCCAGAAACTATATGACCCAAGTATTCAATTTCTAAAACTCCAAACGAACACTTGGATAACTTCACAAACAGGACATGTTGTTGAATAACTCTTAACACGTTTTCCAAATGTGTCAAATGGTCCTGCCAAGTCGGGCTATAGATGAGTATGTCATCAAAGAAGACTAGCACATATTTTCGCAGGGCCTCCTGAAAAATTTGATTCATCAATGTCTGGAAGGTTGCAGGAGCATTGGTTAAGCC
>JBBPBQ010000002.1:25969048-25998646 GCA_037974755.1 Cicer yamashitae
CACAAACAGGACATGTTGTTGAATAACTCTTAACACGTTTTCCAAATGTGTCAAATGGTCCTGCCAAGTCGGGCTATAGATGAGTATGTCATCAAAGAAGACTAGCACATATTTTCGCAGGGCCTCCTGAAAAATTTGATTCATCAATGTCTGGAAGGTTGCAGGAGCATTGGTTAAGCCGAAGGGCATGACCAACCATTCATAGTGGCCATGGTGTGTTCTAAAAGCTGTTTTATGCCTATCTTCTGGTTGTACCAAGATTTGATGATAGCCTGATCTTAAGTCTAGTTTGGAAAAGAATTTTGCACCAAATAACTCATCTAACAATTCATCTACAGTCGGCATAGAAAAACTATCCTATATGGTCACAGCATTTAAGGCCCTATAGTCAACGCAAAAACGCCAGCTACCATCTTTCTTTTTCACGAGAATGATCGGTGAAGAAAAAGGGCTAGTACTAGGTTGTATAATACCTTGGTCTAGCATGTCATGCACCATCTTCTCAATTTGCTCCTTTTGGCTATGAGGATATCTGTACGATTTGATTTTGACTGGTTTAGCACCCTCCATCAGAGGAATAACATGATTCTGTTTTCGAATGGGTGGTAGTGAAGTTGGAATCTGGAATACTGAACTGTATGAGTGCAGCAATTTGACAATTTCAGGAGCTATTTCTTGTGGCCGGTCTGTTAAAATATCTGCCTCTGTAGATGATTGAACTAGCTGGACTGTGAAGGATTCAGCTATGGCGTCAGTATTCAACATTCGTTTAATATGATGGAACTGAGACAGTTTGGGTGAAGCCTCTTTCTCCCCTTGTAGTGTTATAAATTTTCCTTGGCAGAAAAATTTAAGTGTTAAGGCTGCATAATCAGCTATGTGAGGACCTAGTGTAGCCAGCCAAGATGCACCCAGAATAATATCTGCACCTGCCACCGGTAATAATAGAACTGGTACGATTAAGTTATGGCCTTGTACGGTGATCGTTAAGTTGGGGACTATTCCCTCGGCAGTCATAGTTTGGCCATTTCCCACCAGAACTTTGACACATGGTCCTGGTTCTATCGGCAGTTTGAGGAATTCTGCAATGCGAGGTTGCAAAAAATTGTCGGAACTTCCTCCATCGACTAAGACCTGTGCACTGATATGTCCAATTTGGCCTGTGAACCGCAAGATACCCATGCTGCTGGTCCCTTTCATTGCATTCAGGGAAAGATGGTGGTCATTTGTGGGAAGTTCGGTGTTCTGTGGTTTCATATGCAGCTGATTGTTATCTGGATCCTGGAGAAGCTCCTCTTCGTCATCATCAATTTGCAACATCATGACTTGACGGTTTGGACATTTATGGGTTAGAGAAAATTTCTCATCGCACCAATAACAGAGACCTTTTTCTCGTCTTAATTGCATTTCAGCTGGGGAAATGCGTTTTATATTAGGGTTTTTTTGGTTTGGGTTCATGGGTCTTGTTGGTGGAGTGGGGAGGAGAGGGGTGTGTGTTGGTTTTTGATATTGGTCTGGTTTATTTGAATTGAAGGGAGTTCTGTGGGTGTAAGAGTTTGGAGGTGTGGTTTTTTGTGGCTTGAGGGAGGAGGCATACTTATCTTCATAAACCTTAGCAAGGGACACAGCTTTCATGATCGAAATAGGTGTGTGGATCATCACATCTCTTTTGATTTCAGTATTTAAACCACTGATGAAACAGTCCACCAAAGCATCATTACTCAAGCCATAAACACGATTAGCCAAGGAAGTAAAATGGAGGTAATAATCAGCGACAGTACCCGTTTGTTGCAACTTGAATAACGTTGCCCTTGGACACTCATAGAGAGATGGGCCAAAATCCAGTTCTAGGGCGTGTGTGAACTCGACCCAAGAATGAAAAGGGTGAGAACGCTGCATCATCTGGAACCAAGGGACTACGTCCTTGTCCAAGTGCACGGAAGCAATAGTTAACCGGTCTGGATCCGGGGTATCATAATAATAAAAAAACTGCTCAGCACGAAATATCCATTCTAGCACATTGCTGCCATCAAAACGCGGAAATTCCAGTTTAATGTTTCTCACTTGAAAGGATTGTTTGCTTGAGTTACCAGCACCATGGTTACTTCGTTGTGTGCTCTGGTTCAGTAACAAATCAAGCGCGGATGTGATCTGAGAAAACTTGCTTTCGGTGTTCATCTGCATCGCCTCTAGCTGTTCAAAGCGAGCGGAGTTTGCGATTCCCAACCGTGCCATCTGCTCGTGGATATCGTTGGATAGCTTTTCGATCGCTTCAGCGTTGCGCTTGACGTCGGAACTTAGCTTTTTCATCCTCGTGTTTTCTGCCATGGTTTAATGAAAGCACCAAATGTAATGTGCTAAAATTAGAAAGGGAAATACTGGAATTGATTTTTATTAAATCACTTCTGAAAATGATTCTAGAAGGAAGAAACAAAGGTACACTGAGATTTTATGAGAAATAGGGTAAGAGGGAGAAGGAAGAAGAGACAATTCTCACAATTCCACACCTATTGCTACTGACATCCTTCCTTAAATACTAGATCATGGGTATACGTAGTCCTGCAGCCTTGAGCTAGTCATGCGTTTTCTCATCCCTCTCCTTGGCACCGAAATTCTCGGATCCGTGCTAACAGAATTCTTCTCTTGTGGGCCCCCTTCATTTGGCTTGGTACAGAACGTGCCTTCTTTCATTGCATTCTCCTTGAATTTTCAATAATCAGGGTTGTATATGCTGTTTTTGCTTAGTTGATAGTGTAACTGGAACACAGTTAGTTACTCCCTCTCCATTAAACATTGACATAGACACTATATTAACACGAATAATTTAAAAAAATGTAGGTGGTTGAATGTGTCGTGTTGGATACCGATGCATCCAACTCTGAATGCGAATTCAATCTGAAGTGTTGGTGGTACTTAGCTGGATCAATTTTTATAAGAAGCCAAAGATAAAATTATTAAGACCAAAGAAATGCATTGAAATGAGTTAATTTTAACTAATGATGGTATCATTTTGAATTTATTCTAAAAATAGCCTTTACTGTTCTTTTCTTTTTGCATAAGAAACTAGTGAGAAACTGAGCATTCTTTTCAGAATAAATAAGGGTGTAAAAGGAATGTAACAATTCTTAATGATGAAAACGAGACTATATTCCTTATGAATTTGACTCCTAAAAAGTGAGTAAAGTGAAAAAATTAAGATTGATCTAACTTAACAATTTGTAATGATGTACTTCTAATATCCACCCGGCTTTTTCAAAAAGGAAAAACTTCTAATATCCACCATTAATTTTCTAATCAATGATTGATAATATTTACTTTACATTCTAAAGTGTGTTGCTCACTTTGGAGGAAGTTGATTGAATTTGAAAATATATGAACAAAAAATTGATTATTTTGTTTCTTATAAAAAGGATCGTAGGGAATAGGTTGTTTCTAACTATTCTATAGCTAACTAACTATAAATTAAAGAAACTAACAAGCCATGTTACAACTGATATACAGGAATCTCTTGAAGATATTTCGTACTTGTTGAGGATTCCACAGAGGAAACCTTATGGAACAATGGAGGGGAATGTGAAAAAAGTTTTGAAGGTATTATATATAATCTTTATTTTTGTATTTATCTTAGTAAAATATCTCAAATCCAATGGTTCAAGTATTTAGATGCGTTATTAGAAATGATGGACAGATATATAGAAAATGTAAACTACAGGATTCATGTGCAATTTCTGGTATTAAAAAACACTCGAGTTTACTGGAAAATTTTACAGCACTGTTGTAAGACCTACTAGGTGATAAAGAGGTAAAAAGAAAGTAAGTTATTTGTCACTTGAATGCAATCTTTATGATGGGCCAGGGAATCCACAAGACAAAATACAATTAAGAATGAAAGTATTAGGGGGAAAGTTTGTATCATAGATGCAAAATTACTGGTTATTTCAATTCTAAAGTTTCAGGAATCCTTTGTACAATTTAATTAATGCATAACAGTTTCAATTTTTTCAATTGTGTACATGTTCAAACTTGGTGGTTTTTCGAGGTTCCATTGCATCTTTAAAGCCTTAGTGTGTCTTCTTTGTTGATAGAAAGAATGTGAATGCAACATAAGTACTTTAAAATTTCAAATTTACATGTGGTGTTTCTAGTATTTATATTTGGTCTGACGATAAACCTTTCCTTGTGTAATATTCACACAAGGACTTCAAATTTTGATATGTTCCTTCCTTATTTTAGATAGCGGTAGATGAAAAGGATTCTATACTGGCAAGTATACCAGCAGAACTGAAGGAAAAGGGCTCTCTGGTGCATACCTCTCTAATAAATGGAAAGGTATTTAGAAGAATACACAAGTGCTAACTTCTCCTTCTTTCTAAAATAAAGGAAATTTACATTTGAAGAAAATTGCATATGTTTGTGATGGTTTCAGTTAATTTAACTTTGGGGCTATACATAAGATGATTGTTCTTGTATTATATAAATATATTTTTTCTATTTCTTATGTTTCTCATATAGAGATGATATACCTTGTGCTTGTATCCCGTTGTTTGCTGATGCTAGAAAAAGGATTAAGTTGAAGGAACTTGAAGGTGGAACTTGCCTATATGCACTTATAACTTTTTTTGATAGATGAAATTTTTGACAATGTTATGTAATTCACACTTTATGTGAAATTGGTAGTTATGATCCATTATAAAAGCTACCAGAATGATATGAGTATTTTGTAGGGGGGTCTGCAAGCTCTCCTTCAATCTATAAGGGAACAGGATGTGGATAGAGTATCTGTAAGCCTTCAATCTGCACTGGATACCGTGGCAGAGATAGAGTTATTACAGGTGACACAAATCCAATAATATGATGTTATCTTGAATTCAAGAGTATTATTTCATCTTTCCATTAAAATGACTGATTTTATGTTACAACAATATTGTGACCATGTCCTTAATATGATCTTGATACTGCTGCAACAGGCACCAGGACTATCTTTTCTATTGCCAGGGCAATACCTGCAATATCCACGGTCAGTGACTCGACTCCTATCAAAAAGTCATGTCAGTTACTACCTTTATGTAGTATATACATCCCTGATCCTTTTAACGGATCTTCATGTTGAGACTAATATGGCTAAATATCTTTAGTTGATTATAAATTTAGAATTAGATTTTATTATATTTAAGAATTAAGATAAGATATCATTTATATTTGAAATTATATTTAGCATATTTTTAGGGTTTTTTCCTTATTAAATGATATAATTTAGAATATATTTTTGTATTACAATTTAGCTCATAGAGCGATTAATAACAGTTTAGAATGAGACTTGTCCACATATAATATATCTCATATATTTTCGTGAAACAAAAAATTACCCATCACTTCAGACGCAAACATACAACCACTATTTTACATGAGACTAGCATAAAAAGATTATATGGTTAATCATTCATAGTGCAGTCCTTTGGAAAAATTTAATAATCAGAACATGGAGGGAAAATCAACATCTTCCCAAATTTTTTTGTAGACTTTCAGGTAGAGGAACTGTTGAGTTCGTCATTGAGAAAGGAGATGGTTCCAAATTTACTCCAGTTGGTGGAGAAGAGAGAAAAACTGCCACCATTCAGGTAAAATTCAGTCCATAACTTGTCGTTTATGATTATTCACTGGTTGTTGATTTGATCGGCATAGTCTCTTAAACATTCCATAAATGGAAAGAAAAGGTCCATTTTAAAGAATATAACCTAACTGGAAATATGTAGTTGGCTAAATGGTGTATTGATAAATTACTGTCGGCAGATGGTATATTGAAACTAACTGATGGTTAATTTCTTGACAGGTTGTTATAGATGGATTTTCAGCTCCATTGACTGCGGGGAATTTTGCAAAACTGGTAAGGTAGTGGAACAGAACTTCAGCCTTGTGAATACCATTCTTCATTTTCATCGCTTGTCATGGTTTCAGGGACGGATTTGGGCAGGGGCAGGCATAGGCCTTGGCCCCTCTCACCCTCTTCCATTTTTTTCCAAAACATATACATATGTGTGCATGATAATTCTATGCTAAAGTGAAAGTTCCAAATGAATAATGAGGTCAATTTATGTATAGCCAACATTGCATATATAGTAACACAAATAAGTGGTCGAGATTAAAGACTGAACCAAAAACATAGCAAAAGCTGAACAAAATATTTATTTTTGATTAAATTCAAATAAAAAAAATATGAATTCTTAATAGTCAATACAGATAACACAGTTTATATAAATTTTGTGGAAGTCAATATTAATCAAATAATTTTGTCTAAATATTATATTTTATACATTTAAAAGAGTAATAAATCTATGTTAATTCTATGAATAAATGCGAAATTTAGTTTAATTATTACAAAAAGAATCCACAAATAATCTGTCAAATTATAAAATCATGACACATTAGTCTATTCATCTGAAATTTTTTGAAGTGTAAGTTTTTATTAAAGACTAATATTTTTTTCATGTTATATGCAATTAATTGGCCCCCTGTTTAATGACTTTCTGGATCCGTCCCTGCATGGTTTATCCATGTTCTGTCAGATTTCCCAGTTCTCTGAGTGATCTAAATCAGTGATCTTCATGTCTTAATTGAATTCTTTATTAGCAATTGCTAATGTCTCAATCACGACTTCCTATTAATCTTGAACTTTTCATGTATCATTGTGAACATTCAGACAATTTGTTTGTTCTTTTCCTTGTAAAAAGTACTTTTTTGGCTTTTTGGTTGATAGTTTAAATAGAGAAGAAAGAATAGCTTCCACATTCTTAAACTTCTGTTAGGGATCTTCTGTATGCAGCGTGATCAACAATTTTGTGTAAGGAGATTATTTTAACTTGAATACCTGGATTATCAAGTTGAGAATTTAATATCATAACAACCAAAGTTGATTATAAGGAGGAAGAGTTAACTTTTAAAAAAAACCTAGAACTATGGCACTAGGCAACTTTGAGGAAGGGTTTAATGTGAAACTACTATAAATATGAGAACAATAAAGAAGTAGGATTTTCATCTGTGGAAGTTGGGCATGACAATATGATGCAAATTGAAATATACAGTCTTTTCTGTCAAAGAATAATATTTAGTTTCGAATATGCATAGAAAGTTGTATAATGTGGTAATGTGCTTGTTTTTAAGTTTTGTTTTAAGCATATAGATAGTTTGTACCATCTTCTACGGGAAACGGCACTGAGTCACATATCCTTTAGGTGATGGATGGAGCATATAATGGCATAAAGCTCAGCTGTTCCAATCAAGCTATTCTCTCGGAAAATGGACAAGATAAGAGCAGTGGTTACAGTGTTCCCTTGGAAATAATGCCCTCTGGACAATTTGAGCCGCTGTATAAAACAACATTAAGTGTACAGGTATGTTTGTTTTATTTTATCACATATTTTGCAGTACACTTGACGTTTTCTTATGTATGTTTCTTTTGGAAGGATGGAGAACTGCCAGTTCTTCCTTTATCTGTTTATGGAGCGGTTGCTATGGCTCATAACGAAGTCTCCGAGGAATATTCATCACCTTATCAGTTTTTCTTCTATCTCTATGATAAACGAAGCGTAAGTGCAATCCCCTGCTACATGCCTTATATTTATTTTCCTTAACTTTTGTTATACAATACAAGAGTGAAAGGTGCATTTTAATGAGTAGATGCATTATTTGGCTTAGGGAAAGAAGGAAAACTAGAAAAAGAGAGAACACTCTAATTGCTTAAGAAAATTTGTTATTGCTTGGTGCTAAAACACTTTGTAATGTGCCCTATTTATACTATACTTGCATGACTTTAGAAAATATTAAAATCTATAGGCTTGTAAAGTAATTGATTACAAGAAAAATCTAGAGATATTAAGGATGCTCTAGTCCATATGGCTAGAAGAATGTATAAATATTAAGGATGCTCTACTCCATATCCGAATCTAGAGATATTAAGGTTGCCCTAGTTTTTATGTCTTCATTTTTTGGTGTTACATGAAACTTCCGTTTGATTCTCCATCAATACCATTTTAAAACTGGAATGGGTCCTTTGTTTTCTTTTCCAATTTGTTTAAGCCTAGTTTAATCATAGTTAATCTATTGATTCATTCTTTTCCTCTGTTGTAGGCTGGCTTGGGAGGGATATCATTTGATGAAGGGCAATTTTCAGTTTTTGGGTAAGACTTTGGAGTTTAACTTTTTTTTCTTTTTTGTTTTTGTTGTTTATTTTTTCTACTCTGCAGATATACCACCACTGGTAGAGATATTCTCCCCCAGATAAAAACAGGTGATATCATTCGATCCGCAAAGCTTATTGAAGGCCAAGACCGCCTTGTATTGCCAAAGGAAACTTGAGTAGGTCTCTTGGTCTTACAGTGCTACCTGAGCAGGTATAAAAATTAAATTCTTTGTAATATGTATGCTGTGTGGCATCAGCCTGATTTTCCAGATGCAGGTTGTGTTGTAAATTATAATTATTACAATATTATGATTTAAGATTCAAATTATATTGTTTCAATTTGGAAAGTTGATTTCTTTAAGAGAAGTTATTATACCCTTATTAAAATTAGCTTTGGTTCATTTCCTCTCAAAACAATTTTTTTTTGCATGGTCCAATATTACTTCCTCTGGCCTTAAAATATAAGCAAAAGTGGATCAAATAAAATTGATGTATTTGGTCCAAATTACTTTGACCCACTTTTGTTTATATTTAAGATCGGATATCATATGATAAATCATAAATTAAAGTAATTTGAATCATGCAATTCATGCATAAATCACTATGATTAATTGATGCATTAATTATCAATGTGCTTTCTAGGACTCGTATAACCATTCAATGTTTTTTTTTTCTTTTTCTTTTACCAGCTTATATTAAAGATATTTTAGAATATTTTTGACTGAAGATATGAAAATTTTTATCAGATTTAAATTTTATATTTAATTATCTTATTATCTTATTGACTACAACAATCAAGATTCAAGTCTTTCTACATGAAGTTTCTTTGGTTACATGGATCAACAAATGTCATAAAATTTGCCTATATTATTGGTCTAAAGAATGATTATTTAACTTTATACCTCTCTTATTAGTCTGGTTTATAATCCTCGTCTCCTTCCACTCTAACTATTGGACTATTTTTCATGTTGTCTACTTTTGGACTACGAAAGAAGCCTTTCTCCCGAACATCTTATTCAAAGTTGTAAAATTTAACTTATAAAGGTTTATATACATGCCACATAATTATCAAATATGCATTCATATTACATTCAAACCATTTAAGATTAGCAAGAATCACTATTTTAGTTTAGGAACACTTGCAGAAGATGAGTTCACTTCTATCATCATGAACTCATTACTTATGAGTTCACTTCTATCATGAATTAGTACCTGTACCAAACGACTTTGCTTTAAAAATGAGTCACTTAAGTTTGATTTTGTTTTAGCAACACCTCCTTAATCACTTTGTCCAAGTTCATGTATGAAAAATCTCCAGGTCTCGTGTCCTCTTCTGCCTCATCTTTTTTCCTTTCTCTCCCACCATCAATTCATTGACCAGCTTCTCCACCTCTTCTCTCTTTACATTGTTGTTCAATTTCAATCCCAATCTCCCAAATGTTGCAAATATATTTTGTTGGCTAATCAGCAAAAAATGGCCAACACAACATAGGCACTCCAGCACATATGCTTTCAATGGTTGAGTTCCATCCATAATGAGTTAAGAATCCAACAATCAAAGGGTGCTTCAACACTTTCTCTTGTGGAAACCAATCCACAATTAGTCCTCTATCTGAAATTTCATTCGAAAACTCAGATGACAAAACCACTGAGCTGCCAATGACAAGATCACTAATGATCGACAAAAAGGGTTTCCTGCTGTTGGCCAAATCTCAAGCAAACTCTAATGGTTTCTCGGGTTCTCGGTTCTTTCGATTCAAGCCATTCAAGACATTTAAAGGTGTATAGAGAAGGGAATCTAAAGGTGCCATGTGATTCTTTGGACTTTGACTTAAAAAAGAAGTAAAAGGGCCAATGGTGTATAGAGAAGGGAACATAGAACAGAGACCATCCATAACATCATTCTCAAATCATTAGAAGTTTTGATAATAATAGCAGAGGCTCTATGAAGTCTATTTATCACTTCAATGATAAACTCTATTAGCAAATCATCAGGATTTGTTGTCCTGATAAAATGCAGAAGGTCCTTTTTTAGGCTCTGTTTAGATTGATAGAATATGGTGGAATTGAATATAATGGAGTGGTATGAAATGAGATTCTATTGTTTGGATTTTTAAAAAACAGTGGAGTAGAGTGGGATATGATGGAATCCATTCCATTCCATCATTTTCTCTCATTTTTCTTTCTCTCCAATTTGGGATGAATAAGTGGAACCTTTTAACTTTTTAATTACCAAATTATCTTATGTTCTTTTTTCATCAAAACATGCAACTCAAAAATACTAACAAAAGTTTTGAGAAGGTTGTCGATCCAAAAGAAGGTTGAGAAGGTTGTTGCTCTCGACTGTCAACACAAAGAACTACAGTAATGTAGTTTCGGGACTTTTCATAACAGTGAGATTTGCCCTTCAACCTAGAATGTCTTGTCTTGTCTCGTGTTCTGGAACTTGTTCCTCCGATTCATTTCTTCTTATAAAAAACAATATTTATGCAAATCCACGTTGTGACTTTTGATTTTTGAAGTTACAAATGTTTTAAAACAATATTTAGTTCCATTCCGTCATAAAATATCCGAACAATAGAATGAAAAATTCTGTTTCATTTCGTTCCGTACCACTCCATTCCATTATGTTGCTTTCGACTCTGTTCTGCGCCATTCCATTTGAAATATCCAAACAGTGTCTTAGACTAAAGTTATACTAACTCGTCAACTTTGGTGCATGTTTCATTGCACTTTTGGAGGAGACAATTAATTTTGGAGGTGTAGAATTGATTCTAACTTGTTTGGGTGCTATAGAGCAGAATTAATTCTTGTCAGAAGTTAAGATTTGTAACTTTTTGAGTCAAAATGTGTTTTTTATACTAAAATTTATTGTTCAAGTCACTTTTTTTTAAAGATATCAAAACATTAATGACTTTACATTCAACTTATGTTTAACTAAAATAAATTTATTCAAAATCAATTTTAATTATCGTAGAAACAAATACACATTGAGTATCCAAATGTTAGATAGCTCTCATCTGTATATCAGATTTTACACAATCGTAGTATCAATATCTTGAAGGAATATATATAAAGGTTTTCAATTGCAATATCTCACAATGAAAGTTTTTGTATATATTAACAAATTCAATAATTATAAAAAAGAAAAGTCATCTTACCAATCTATGCATCTTAAATATTTGTGTCTTTTTTAATATCATTACTGTAAAATACAATAATATTTTAAAAATTATATACACAATAATAATTGAAAGGAATAATCAAAGAGTACTATAGAAAAATAATAATTAAATTTATATTAAAAATGATATTCATTTCGAGATAATAATTTTTTGTTTAAATATATTTTTGGTCCTTGCAAATATGATTTGTTTTAGGACTGAAATCAAAATAAAACACTTTGCTAGGACCAAAAATATATTTAAATTATATTTTATTTACTAAAGTCAGACTTATTATAAGACTAATTAAATATTATAATTACACAATCACATAGTAACCAAATACTGCTTATAAAGCCTTATTTGAAATCTTATGGCTTCCATCTTTAGAAGAAATTAGAATCATACCTTTCCGTTCCATTTTCACTTTTGATGAGTCTCCAAAGGAGACATTTCTATTCATCTTTCATTAAGCTTCACAAATTTCTCTTTGCATCCACACATATAGTTACTTGCACCATTGTCCAAGTACCATGAACTATTAGCATATCTCTCTTCTTCCTTGAGTGTTAGCAACAAAGTTGACTCTTCATCTTCGTTAACAAGATTAGCCTCTTCTTCCTCATGATTAGGAGCATTACGACATTTCCAAGAAAAATGGTCAAATTCATGATAGTTATAACATTCAACTTTAGATTTGTCATATCTCATTTCACTTTGATAATGGCCATAACCTCTTCCTCTTCCAAGAATTTTTGGTGATGAGTGACTTCTTTCTTCGTAGTTTGATTCACGATTGAAACCTCTTCCTCGTTGGCCACGACCACGTCCTCGTCCCCTTCCTTGTTCACGTCCATGTCCGTATTGACTATTGAATCATTTGTCATCCTTCAACGAAGCTTTAATTTTGAGAACTTGCTCTAATGGCTCCTCTTGCCTTTTCTTCATTCTTTTTTCTTGAGCTTGCAAATGAACTTTCTAATTCCTCAATGGACATTGAGTCAAGATCTTTCGATTCCTCAATAACACACACCACATAATTGAACTTAGAAGTCAAGGAACGAAGAATTTTCTCCGCTACACGAACATCTTCTATCTTGTCTCCATATCTCTTCATTTGATTAACAATTGTCTTCACCCTTGAGCAATAATCTGAAACTCATTTGAAATCCTTCATCTTCAAAGCTTCTAAATCTCCCCTTCAAGATTGAAGTCTTATCTTATTCACTTTTTCAATGTCTTGGAGTGATTTCTCCAAAATCTTCCAAGCTTCCTTTGAATTCGTAGCATGGGCAACCTTCTCAAACATAGAATCATCCAAATATTGATGAATGAGAGTAAGAGTTTGTTGACCCTTCTTCCTTGTCTTTTCCAAAACCTCATTCTCAACTTGAGACAATGCCTCTTCATCTTGTGGCTTATAATAACCTTTTTCAACAATCTCCCATACACCTTGAGAGCCATGCAATGCTTTCGTGCGAAGGCACCGTTTTTCATAATTCTTTTTTTTTAGAAGAGGAAAATGGAAAGTAGTGTAATCACGAGTCGCCATTTCTCAACTCTCACAACCAAGCTCTAGATACCATTTTGTTAGAGAAAGGAAGATATTTCTAATAGAAAACTCTCAATTTGCTTGATGCTTAATGTCAAGTACAATGAGGTATTTATAGATGCAAATAGAAAACTCTAGACACATTTCTAGGAGCTTCCTAATTAATACCCACTTCTAGATACTTCTCACATTTTTTCTATAATTAAAGCACTTCTAGATTTTTACATTGAAATTCTACATGGTTTTAGACTTATCTAATTTCAAATTAGTAATAACAATCTCAACCATTGATTAAATCTAATGATAATTTTTTCATGCTTCACCGGTGAGGGACATAATTGACCCCTCACCTTAGAAGCCACCTTATTTATAACCTTACATGATATATAACACACTTCTCTTATTAGGTAGAAAAAAAAAAAGAAACATTAACTAGTACCTTTGAGTGGTATGACACCTTTGTCAATGAAAGTGTAAAGTAGACAAGAAAGAACAAGCACAATAGGGATTGCAAGTTCTTCAGCAACGTGGTAAATGACATGAATCTATTAGAAACTAAGCAAGTAATGTGACGTATAAGACCAGAATTGGCGAGTTGTGAAGTCTAGCTAGAAGTCCACGAAAATAGTGAATAAACAAATTAGTCTTTGAAATTATAAACGTCAGATAGATTAGTCTGTAAATTTTGTGAATTGGCAAATATATATTTGAAACTATAAAATATCAATCAAAATAGTCTATATTTAAACTTTTATTTTTTAAAGATTATGATATGACATTTTCACGTTGATCTCATATTAATGTCATCAGAATGTGGATTAACTTTTTGAATACACAATTACAATTTCTCACAAGTTTATCTCTGAGATGACAATTTATTCGACAAATTTATCCTCAAGAAGATGACATTGATGTGAAATCAACGTGGATAAGTCACATATTTAATTACACTATCACATCAAACTATCTAACAGCAAAAGTTTATTAAGGGACTATTTTGATTGGTATTTTACAATTTTAGAAATGTATTTGTCAATTTACAAAATTTGGAAATAAGTTTGACCGACACTTACAATTTCGGGGACTAATTTGTTTATTGATGTTAAAATATGAATTGTAGAGTGTAACAATGAATAAAAGTGAGAATTGAGAGAATAGTTGGTGAAATCTCAAACTGATTTTATTGAATCTGAATTGATCAATTATTATAATGGTGTGATCTTTATTTATATGTAAAGATCACTGTAACTAACTCTCTAAAGCTAGCAAATTTAAACTACCTTCATAACTAATCTAAATCGAATTTAACAAACTCTAACAAAATATTCTAGAAGCTTCAGTTAGTTAGAGAGTAAAGTTGTTAGCCTTTTTACACATGTGTTGTATATATTCTCTAATATTTCCCCTTAGAATTTGAGGGTGGTTTTACTAATGTGTGTTTATCTAACACTCTGAGTTGTCGCAAAAATTTACAAACTTGGTGCCAAGAAGAGGTTTCGTTAATGCATCTGCACATTGGTCTTGGGCTGGAACATGAGAGACAATGAGACTTTTATTCTACACCTTTTCTCTAACAAAGAAGATGTCAAGTTCCATGTGTTAAGTTCGGTTGGGGAGAGTTGGATTATGTGCATGAGAGATCGTGCTTAAGTTATCACATAAGAGTTGAGGAGTTTTGAACTTGCAATGAAGCTCAGTTAACAATGAATGTATCTAGAGGATTTTTGCTGCAAGCTTCTATATTCTACCTTTACTATTGAGCGTGCTACTAGAGGTTGTTTCTTGGACCACCAAGAGATAAGATTAAGGCTAAGATACACACAAGCCCCTGAGGTGGACCTATGATCATCAAAATCTAATGCCTAGTCTGCATCACAGAAGCATGTTAGAGACAGAGGCTAATGCATAGGTGCCGTTTGAAGAAGAAGACCATGATGTAGGGTGCCACTTAGGTAACACATAATCCTTTTGATTTCCTTCTAGTGGTCTTCAAGGGGTTGAGACATAAACCGATATACTTTATTAACAGAAAATGATATATCTGGTTTGGTGAGAGTTGCATACTACAATGCTCCCACAATAGAACAAAACTGAGTTAGGTCTGGCACATTAACAGACCCAAACCTAGAGAATTTGCTGCTGGGCAGCATTGGTGTTGGCATTCCCTTTACATTCCTCATATGTACCTTGGTCAGTACGTTACATATATATTTGGATTGGGAAAGAAGTAAAAAACCATTTGGTAAGTGAGTCACCTCAATTCCAAGCAAATAGTCTAGGTTTCCCAGTTGTTTAAGTGCAAATTCAAAATTCAGCTTGGTAATAAGTTGTTGAATCTGGGTTAGGGAACTCCCAGTAAGGATGATATGATTAACATAAACAAGAGCCATTAATGTAAACGAGGTGGAGTGTCGAATGAAGAAACTAGGGTCACATTTACAAGCAGTGAAGCCATATTGAATGAATGCTCATTTGAGTCTGTCAAACCAAGCCTTGGGGCCTGTTTTAATCCATATAAAGCTTTGTTGAGCTTTTTTCACCATGTATACTTATTCTAAAACGCCATTCAAAAAGGCATTATTCATATCAATCTGCTGAATATGCTAGTTGTTGGAGACATCAATGGACCAAGTGTTCTTCTGAATGAGGGCAACATACTCGATTTTTATTCCTGCCAGCCACTGTGGAGCAACAAGTGTTTGTTGGACAGTGGTAGGTTCTAGGTGTGTGAGGATCAGAGTAGGGTGCAATATTTGCTCTTGTTTGCATGGAATGAGTATCATGAGGAGGAAATATGATGGGGACAAAGTTAATTGCAGAAGATGATGGCCTAGAAGCAATATTGGGAGTAGAGTGTGGAGAAAGAAAAGGGTTGGGAGAGAGAGTTACAAGTTTGGGTGCTGCGGGTCTTGAACCTGAATTACGGATGAGAGTAGGCATGTGTGATGAAGGAGAAAATGAAGGTGAGCTTGGAGTTGCTGATATACTAGAAGTAAGAGGATCTGTATTATAAGTAATGCTAGTAATGTTGTTTGTAGCAATGTGATTTTGATAGTAATTTTTTGATAGTTAGAATAGATTCGTAGACCAGGTGTACTGATCCTTTTCAAATTTAAAATTTTTTTATATGATCTGGTAGAGATTGTGTAGCTTGTAGAGGCAGCCATGATGAGGATGAAGTGGATGGTGCTTGTGATAGAGTGGAGGGTTTGGAAAATAGTTTAGAGTAAGGAAACCTTGTTTCATTGAATAAATCATCTTTTGAGATATAGATTCTTCCATTAGAACTGAGACACTTATGTACCTTGTGTGATGAGGAGTATCCAATGAATACACACTCTTGGGATCAAAAGGCAAGTGTGTTGGGGTTGTATGGTTTTAGGAATGGAAATAGGCATATCCAAATACCTTTAGATCATGGTAGCTTGGATGGTTGTGTTGTAGAAGGAAATGAGGGGACACATTGTTGAAATAGGTGTTGGTAGACGATTGATGAGGAATGCAACTGTAACTAATGCATGATCCTAGAATTGGAGAGGATATCCAACTTGTGCCAGCAGTGTGTGATCAGTGTCCACTAGGTGCATATACTTTCTCTCAACTAATCTGTTCTGATGATGAGTGTGTACACAAGTGAAACGATGCATAATACCCAAATTAGCAAGATATTTGGTGAAAGGACGAAATTCACCCCCTCCATCACTTTCAACAACTTTGATTTTACATGTAAATTACAATTCCACCATAGATTTGAATTGCTTGAATTGTGTTCAGGTGTCAAATTTCTGTTTTAAGGGATAAACTCACACAAACCTAGAATAAGCATCAACATATGTGAAAAAATACGTATAGCCTCCATGGGACGTGACAGGGGCTAGGGCCCCATAAGTCACACACCACCAATTCAAGGGGAGTATGGTATGAAGGTGCGAACACGAGAAGGGGGGTTGAATTGTGTTTGCACAAAGTTGATACCTTTATGATAATTTATAAATAATTAAAAAATTAGTTTGGTTTTGGTGACTTACTTGGAGTAGAAGCAATCAAATTTTGAAGCAGCAAGCAATGAAAGCATAAATAATTTGACGCGTAGAATTATCCTGGTTCACCACTAACTTGGCTACATTCAGTCCCCTCATTCAGAAGGCTTTAATCCACTAATTCAAAAACCTTGAATTACAAAGCACCTGACCCTCCAAGCCAGTCTTCCCAAACAGCCTGAAAACCCCAGACTTTTGAGGAACTAACCACCTTGACCCTACAAGCCAAGTCTTCTCCTAACAACCTGACAACCTCAGATTGAAGAAGGAACTAAACCACTATCGGGTTGGATAAAAGAGATTGAAACTTGAGTAGTTGCTTCTAACAAAGCTGATAATAATAATAATAACTCTCACACTCTAAGAAAAGAACACTCAGAAAATATTTCTCATTCGAACAAGTGTTTCTCTCTTTGAACTCTAAGATGAATTTGGAATCTTGAGCTTGAGTTCTTATACTCTTTTCTACTTTTTGATGCTTTTCTCCTTCAGCCTTGAGTGTCTATTTATAGTAAAATTTGGGCTTCAATTTAGTCCTTATTTAATTCTGAATTGTATGTTGTTTAGATTGAGTTTGTAAATTCTTCATATTGATTTTGTTCCTATTTTGTGTAGATTGATTTTGTAAATTATTCAAAATCATTCTGTTCCTATTTTGTGTAGATTGACTTTGTAAATTCTTCAAATCAAATATTCTTCAAATCTTCATTAAATGTTGATCAAATATTCTTCAAATCTTCATTAAATTGTTGATCAAATATTCTTCAAATCTTCACTAAATGTAGATCAAATATTCTTCAAATCTTCATTAAATGTTGATCAAATATTCTTCAAATCTTCAATTAAATGTTGATCAAATATTCTTCAAATATTCTTCAAATCTTCTTCAAATCTTCTTCAAATCTTGACCATATTTTCTTTTTAACTTGGTCAAAGATTTTCATCAATTATAATTTTGAATCAAATCTTATTTAAGATTTTCTTCAATTATAAATTTGAATCAAATCTTATTTTAGATTTTCTTCAAAAACATGAATCTTCTTTCATACTCTTTGAAGTCAAATATATTGTTTTCATAAAATACTTTTGTTAACACCAAAACTCTATATGTAAAACCAACTTGGTTCCAACATGGTATATGGTGGTAAAATGAGGGGCAGGAGACGGTGTTCCTTGCCTAGGCAGCAAGCTGATCAAAAGTCAGTGGAGGCTTTTGTAAGCGTAGGCATATTACACAGTTTTAAGAGTGCCTTAAGTGATTCATGATGAGGATGCCCTAAACGAGCATGCCATAACTGATATGCAAAATTTGAAATGGAAGGGAGAGAAGAACAATGTAAATTTGAAGCATTATTATTCATATCATTGATAGTAACAAATGTAGTAGGTAAAGCATCTATTACAGTAAACTATATTAGTTTCAAATTTATTAACATTCATATTAGATTTTGAGTAAAATGGATAACCAAACTTGTAGAGACCATTCGCTCCAACAGTTTCCTTTAGCTGGATTCAGAAGAAGCTTGTGATTTCGCAACACAAAAAGTTGGGTGAAAGTCAAAGGAAACTCCATTTTCTTGTGCAAATTTACTAACACTAATTAAGTTTTTGGTTAAAGTTGGAACAAGTAAAAGGTTCTTGAGTGTAAGATTGTTGTTAGGATGAGTTGATGAAGGAAAAAACATGCTGCCTATTGAGTTGATAGATAAACCTTGGCCATTACCTATGAGCACATGATCAGACCTAGGGAGGGAAACTGCATCGCCCAAGTTGGAGCATCAGGTGTGACATGATGCGAAGCACTTGAGTCTGGAAACCACCATTGGTTGTTGAAACCAGAATCAACATTAGCAGGTCTAGGGCTGGGGTAACCAAATTGAGGTTGAACAGGAGATTGTTGTTGCATGAGGAATGGAGTGGATGAAAGTGTTCCCCAAGGAGAAAATGCAGATTGGCCAGTTCTTGAATGACAATGATAGAAAATTGAGGCATCGTGATCATATTTGTGATAGATATGGCATTGCACACGACCACCACAACCAAAACGACCACCACCACAACCATTACGACCACCACGAGAGCCATATCCTTGATAATTTGAGTTATTCGCATTCACATGACTTGTACTAGACGGAAAATTATGGTTCGACTGCGACAGAGGATCAGTTGTGGAGTTCGTAGACGAAGTCGACAATTGTGCCCGAGTAAGGTTATTGACGACAGTTTTTGAAGTTTTCTTTTTCTTCTTAAGGCGCATCTCATGCGCAAGTAGGAACGACTCGAGTTTGTCCAACGAGCACCGGTTCTCTTTGCTCGTGACGACAACAACCACATGATCGTAATCTTCAAGTAGGGCATTAAAGACAATTTCGATGAGATTACGACGAGGAAGAAGATTGCTAATAGAGATTAATGATTCATTGATACTACAAACACGAATGTTGAACTCATCAATTTTACGATCTCCCTTAGTGAGATTGCGTAACTCAGATATGAGTTGATGTGCCTTGGTTGTGAGTAACATGTGAAAGTGACGATGAATTTCTTCCCAAACTTGCAACGAATAGTGGCAATCAACAATCTTCGTGAGAATGGAATCAGAATTGTTGAAACAATCCATATACAAACGAGCGCATCTTGTTGCTCCCGCTCCAGAAACAGAGCATTGAGATGATTTGCAGTGCAATCAGTTTCAGTCAAGAATCGTAACGGAGGTAAAGGTTCAGTGATGAACTTCTGAAGCTTGTGGCTGCGAATCATGCTGTCAATTTGTTGTTTCCACTGCTTGAAGTTCTTCTCATAAATCTTAATAGAAATGAGGTGTGAAAATTTGACATGCGAAGAAGGAAAATTGCCAGAAGCACCAAGAAAGGGGTTCGAGGAAGCCATTGATGAACCAGGATCGAGAAAAAGCTCTAAGATACCATGATAAAATAGGAATTGCAGAGTGTAACAATGAAAAAAAAAGAGAATTGAGAGAATAGTTGGTGAAATCTCAAATTGATTTTTATTGAATCTGAATTGATCAATTATTTTAATCGTGTGGTCTTTATTTATATGTAAAGATCATTTTAAGTAACTCTCTAAAGCTAACATAATTTAAACTACCTTCATAACTCATCTAAATGTTATCTAACAAACTCTAACAGAATATTCCAGAAGCTTTAGTTAGTTAGAGAGTAAAGTTGTTTCGATGAGATAGAGATAAGAGGCGAGCTTGGAAGAGTTATGAAAATAGGCGATCTTGCACCACACGTGAAAGAGGGCTTCATCACCTGTTTAAAGGAAAATGCAACTCTGTTTGCATGGACCACTGATGAGATGCCGAAAATAGATCTCGAGATTGCATGCCACAAGCTTTCCATTGGCCTGAAGTGTCGATGGTCCCATAGTGTTGCCACAAACAGTCACTAGAGAAGGCTAAAGCTACAAAAATAAAGTAAATGACTTATTAAATGATGATTTTGTAACTGAGACCAATTATACAACTTGTCTCTCCAGTAACCCATTTGAGAGAAGTCGTTGCCAAAGTTAGGAAGTATAAGATGAGGCTAAATCCTAAAATATGTACGTTAGGTGTCAAAAAAGGGAAGTTCTTAGGTTTCTACCTCACTAAAAGAGGAGTCGAAGCAAACCCCGACAAATGTCAAGCAATAACTAAAATGACCAGTCTGGTACCAAAGAAAGACATAAAGAAGCTTAACGATATATTGGCAATGTTGTCCTGCTTCATTGCAAGATGCGCCCAACACTACCTTTTTATAAGCTTCTTTAAAAAAAGGTCGAATTCGAGTGGACAACGAAGTGCGAAACTGCCCTAGAGAAGTTACGGACCACGCTATCGCAACCACTTGTACTAGCTCGGCCAAACCCTAGGGAAACTCTGTTCATCTATCTAGTCATTAGTGTTGAAGCCGTAAGTGTTGTATTTATCAGAGAAACCGGCAAAGAGCAATAACTAGTATACTTTGGTTGTAAGGCAAGACTAGAGATCTGTTATCAGAAAATCGAGAAAGTGGCACTATAGTTGATGATGGTGGCCCGTAGGCTAAAACAGTATTTCTTAACCCATTCGATGACTGTGTAGACAGATTTACCCATTAAGCATATCTTGTTCCGGGCAAGAGCTAGTCAAAAGGATGACCAAATGGTCTATAGAATTGTCTGAATTTAATATCACAATTGAATCAAGAAATGCACTCAAAGCCCAAACATTAGCCGACTTCATAGCTGAAATGACAATACTGGACGAGGGAAAGACTGAAGAATGGATGGTGTTTGTTGACAAATGCTCAAATTCAAAGGGAAGTGGAATAGGTCTATTGTTGAAAAATAACGCTAGAATTGTGGTAGAGATGTCTCTAAAAATATCGTTCCCCACATCAAGAGAAATATGAAGTCGGCCTGGCATGATCAGTCTAGCCGAAGAGATGGGAGCTCGATACATCAAAGTAAAAACAGACTCCTAGTTAGTAGCATCCCAAATAAAAAGGACTACCAGACCAAAGACCAAACACTACATAAATACTTGGCTTTAGTCACATCTAAAATGAATATGTTTGACAAAATAGAGATATAGCACATTTAAAGGGAAGAAAATACAAGGGCCGATGTCCTATTTCTAAATTAGCAAGTACACGAGTCCTTGCAGGGAACAAAACGGTAATTCAAAGGATTTTAAACTTGTCGAGGGTCGAAGCCATCAACACCATACCTGTAGTCCAAGCACTTACCACCAGTTGGTTGGTGCTGATAATGGAGTACATCTTGAGTGGGATCCTCCCAAGTGAACAGAAACTAAGTTCTCAAATCCGAAGAAGGGCATCCACGTTCACCATTATAGAAGGGCAACTTTATAAGTGGGGTTATTTGCACCACTTCTAAAATGTCTGGACGATGAGGAAGCACTTTACGTACTAAGAGAGGTTTATGAAGGAATCTCTAGCCAACATCTAAGAGGAAAAAGCTTTTGCAAAGAAAGTTCTGTGAGTCGAATACTTATGGCCGATGAAGAAGGACACATAGGAATTCGTGCAAAAATGTGAAAGATGTCAGAAACATGTTAACGTCCATTTGGCCCTTTCAACAGAACTCCACACGTTAAGCGCACCCTGGCCGTTTGCTTGGTGGGAATGGACATCCTTGGACCGTTCCCATTAGCACTTGAGTAGTTAAAGTACTTGGTTGTGGCGATCGACTTTTACGAAGTGGAACCTTTGGCTAAGGTCATTTTTGATAACATACTTCATTTCTTTAAGAAAATCATGTTGACATTGGTATACCCGAAGTAGTCGTCACCGATAACAAAACACAATTCACAGATAAATCCTTCCAACCCCTTACGATCGATCTCAAAATTACTCAACATTTCACTTCCATGGAGCACCTACAAATCAACGAACAAGCTGAAGCAGCTAACAAGTTGAGAAGAAGGTTAGGTGAGGCCAAATGAATCTGGGCCGAAGAAATACTACATGTTCATTGGGCCTACCAAACTATGCCACACTCCACCACTGGTGAAACCCCTTTTCGCCTTACTTACGGGTCTAAAGCTGTTATTCGTAATGAAGTTTGAGAACTCAGTTGGAAGACCTCATATCCTTTGATCATGATGAAAGCGAAGAATCCCTAAGAGAAGAACTTGAAATACTTGACGAAGACATGAGCACTGCGACACTCAAAGAAGTCGTCATCAAACAAAGGATGGCAGTCAAGTACAACAAAAAATTGAAGCCTCGTATACTCGAAGAATGAGATTTAATACTTTAGAGAAAGGATGTCGGCCTGAAGAACGCAAGACAAGGCAAATTGACGCCAAACTGGGAGGGGCCACACTGAATCTTTTCAAAGACAGGAACTGGAGTATTCACCTAAGAAACCTTGGAAGGTGATATTATTTTGAGAACGTGGAATGCGATGAAAATAAAGAAATACATCAATTGAAATGCATAATTCGAGCAATTTGTTAGATGTATTAAACTTATGACACTTATTCAATGAAAATTCCTTTTATATTACCATGTGTTCAAATACAAATACCATCGAAAGAACAATTCAGAACCGTCGAAAGAACAGTTTAGATTCGTCAATATGGTGAAACAATCAAGGGCGACCACAACAAATTATCTTGGAAAATGGTCCAAAACCCTCCTTTCGAGGTAGCCACGAAAATGAGAAAGAGATTCGATAAATAAAGGTCCACCTCTATCTGACAATCAAATTGTCAAAATAGAGGGACAAGAGCAAACACCCCTTGGTGAGGGAAGCCTTCCTCAAGCGAACCAAAAGAACATATCATACAAACGAGCATAAAATAAAACCGAAAGTAATTATGGATAGCGAACAATTGTCTAGATAAACAAGAGTAGATTGCTCAATCACAACAAAACACGCAATAATATAAAGCAAAATCATCAAATATTTGAGGAAAGACAAGTTCAACATAAAATTCGAACTCAATAAGGAGCATATTACAAATAGCAAAATTCAACAATTAAATTAGAAAGCAAAATCCTATTGTCTGACATCAATAACCGACCCGCCATCAACATTCTCTTCATCGTCTGATACTCGCCACATCTATCCACCTTGGTGTAATCCAACCCACCCGTAGTGAAAGCCATTTTAGGATTCAACAGTTGGATGTGAGCAAGGGCATTTTCAAACGAATCCTTACTCATAGATTACAGATTGTTAACCAGAGTGTCCTTTTCATCTTCCAGATCCCTCTTCTCCTGCTTTAAGGCTTCATCCTTACTAGACAACTCTGACAATTTGGAGTCAATATCCTCGACACTCCTCTCCAAATGAAATATATTTTTTCTAAGAGTTTCTTCGCATCAACAAGAACCAAGGACTCTGTTTTAGCACCCGCCAATTGAGAAAAAAATACCTTCTTTCTCTTTACGTAAGGATTCTTAATCTTCAACACCCTTTAACAATTTGAAGTTGGCTTGAGAAGAGAGCTACTTAGCATGGGAGAATTTATCTTTAAGATCTGTTATGATATTCTCATGATCGGGACGCTTGTCATTGAGTTCGGAAACCTCAAAACGAAGAGTTTCCATCTCAAATACAAACTCATGGTTAACGGTCATCATAGAAGTACACACTGCAAATACTTTGCACAAGTGCAACAAACTCTTTGCTAGGATGTTCTGACAATCAAGAGCACCGACATCAGCTAAACTCGTTGCATCAGACTTGCTGACCATAGCCCTAAGTCCAGCAGGATCTTCCGAAGTTCAGCAGAAATAACACTGGGGTAAGTAAGGGATTCCTCAGCAATCATCGCCCCCTTTTCATAATGAGGAACAAAAACCAAACAGATTTGAACAAGCCCTATTTTCATCTTTTTCCTTCTCAGACCATCATCTAGATCTATGAAGGCCGAACTTTTTCTAGCCGATGTTGGAGTAGTTTGTTGAGGAGAAGTTGGGAGGTTCACCGACGTAGGAACATCCACAGTCTTTTTCCTCTGATGAATAAGGTTTGGAAGAAGATGCTTAGGCACCCATCGTATAGCTGGAATATTAATGTCAAACCATAATAATACTCCTAATTATATTTGGGTGAAATCCCCCCTATATTGTATCTCAACTTGTATTTGAGGTCTCTCACATTTAATAAATGGTTTGGTTTTATTGTTCAAAAAAGTAGATCTTAAAATTGATGTAATTTAAAAAGTTCACGCTCCACTAATTTTTTTTACTTATTACATATACATAAAACATGATTAAAGTAATGGAAAGTTAATAGTCATATTAATACTTATAAGATGACATAACAACTAATTTATTGTGTATAAAAAAAGTTGTTTGTCTAATAAAAAAGTGAAAAAAATGATTTTGATTATTTAATATTATCTTTATAATGATCCTTTAAAATATCATTTAGACATGCATGAAGAGTAAAAACATAACTACATATTTTTATAGAAATGAGAAGAGGTCAAAAACAATAATTTTACTCATGTAATAGAAAGAGGGTAGAGGAGAAAGAAGAGAGACATAAGAAGAAGAAAGAGATGAAAATGCATTACTAAACCAAGGAGAGAATGAAAAAAGGTATACGAGGGAGGAAAATGTGGAGATCTTGGGAGAGTTCGAGGATTAGTAAATCGGGGTAGGTTTTCGAGATGAGTTGAATCGAATTATATATAGAATTAAAGTCATTTGAGTATGATTTGGATCGTTTACCGTTGAATAGTTGAATTAAGTGGAGTGTTGTTGAAAATTGAAAATATGGGGAAGAAAGAGAGAGAGAGAGAGAGAGAGAGAGAGAGAGAGAAAGAAAGAAGGGGTGGAGAGAAAGAGGGGAGAGAGTAAATGAAAGAAATGAAAAAAAAAATGAGAATCCATAGAAATCTCATTTTGTAGGAAAAGAGTGTTTCCTACTAAAAAGTCTATCAAAATCCCATGAAATCTATTTTTGAAAAGAATACATTAAAATTTGAAAGATTTTGAATACGACAAGACTTTTTGTAAGTTCTAAAAAGTTTTGATTGAATATTACTAAATTTCTGCTCCTTGTTTAAAAAATGCAAACAATTTTAATTGAATACCTCAAGACTTATTTTTATTACATTAAAATTTTGATTGAATACCTCAAGATTTTTCCATCACAAAGAAGTCATTCAAAATCCTTTCAAATCCTAATTCAATTCACCCCCTAAATTATTCATCCCAACAAATTTGTAAACACTTAGGTAACAAAATATTTATAAGTGAGTTTATAATTTCGAATGAATGTAAAATTAAATAGGGAGAATTCAATAAGAAAAAACGAATAGGGAATCTGAATCACCTATTTTTCACTATATAATTATTAATTCACTATTTTAATAAGGAAACTTCTATGGTATATTTGAAAATTAACATGTTTTAGTACACTCAAATTAAATAACCAATAGTTGAATGACATGTCATCGAATGAGTTTGACCATATTTTAGATTGGTTTAAATATGTATTTGGTCCGTGCAAATATACCACTTTTTGATTTTAGTCCCTGTAAGTTTTTTTGTTTAGATTTAGTCCTTGTAAAACCAGAGATGATCGACTTTAGTTCCTAACGTTAAATCAATATTAAAATAAAAAGAGTTTTCCAAAAAAATCTTAAACCCTTCTTTTAATTTTTATTCATATTTTCTTTATAAAATAACACTAATTATTAAATGATCAATAAATTAATTAATTAATTTATAATATAAAACATTTTAATTTTCAATATATCATTAAAGATGATGTGTTGGTGTGTATTTATAGGCCCCGTGTCATGACAATTTATCAGCTCTTTTTTTAGGGACCAAAACCGATTGTCTCTTATTTTAGGGGGACTAAATCCAAAAAAAAAAGAAAAACTTATGGACTAAAATCATAAAGTAGTATATTTGCAAAGACCAAAGACATATTTAAAGCTTTTAGATTTAACGCTACTAAATTTTTAAATTTTATCTTTTGAGTTTATTTTGAAATGATGTTTTTTTGTTATGATTTTAATTTCAATTATGGAAATAATTTATTTAGTTACTGGGTCAAAATTAAATATATAAATGTATTAAAACTCTTAATTTAGTCAACTTTAAGGTATACTATAGTAATTTCCACGTGTATAAATTAAAGAAAATTATTGGTCTAAATATTCCCAGTATCATACACACTTTTTATAGTATTGTAGAACTTGTTTTTTTAACAATCTAACTTGTTTGATTAACTTAAATAAACAAACTACAATAACACCAATTCATTGGCTCAAAATTCTTTTTTAATGACAACAAATTATAATTTTTTAGATGAACAAATTTGCTATTCAAACCATGTATGAACATTAATTTCTTAGACACATTAATATTTTATATCCTTATAATAATATTAAAATATGAATATCTATTTTAATTCCGATTATTATAGCCTATTTCATAATAATAAAATAATCCTTGTTCAATTATACGCTGATCAAAAACTGAAAAACATTAAAAATAAAAAATTAAGCACTTATTAATTACATAAATAATATATAAAAATTAAAATTATATGATTAAAGTAGGTTCATCTATTCTCTGTTTAAACAAAATTGGATGATCATATTCATGAAAATAAATAATATAGAAAAAAATAAACTGGTAGAAATTTTGGACACTTGCAAAATTGTCGTTCCTACTTCTATCTCTCAAAATGGTCGTTACTACTAGAGATGAGAATAGGCCAGACCGATCGACAGGGGGTCTATGGCCTAGCCTACATCAGGTCCAGTCCAGTCCAAACTTTTTTTTAAACAGATAAGGCTAAATCTTCTAAAAAAACCTATTTAGTTAAAAAGGTCAGACTACATGTCACATAATAAGTCTTTAGGCCGGCCTTTTTGTTATATATATTCAACTTTTAGTAATTTATGCATATTAACCTTATTTAGTTTTTGACATATTTAAATGTATATTATAAAATATAGTTTAAGTAAGATGTATATAAAGTCATATTCTTCAAAATGTGATGTTAAATATCAAAATAAAACTTAATTTCATTGACATATTAACTCGTTAATATATTTATACATATGTTTGATTACTTATTCAAAAACGTTAAAATGAAATAGAATTTTAAGTAGGTTAACAGGTCATATTAGCCTTCTATCGAGGCCAGACTCAGACCTAAAAAGTATGTCTATGACATGCCACAGGCCAAGCTTAGGCCTTGAATTTTTTGACAGGTCAGATTCACTAGCGCGGCCCAACCTATTTCCATCCGTAGTTACTACCTCTATTTCAATTCGTTTTTTATTTTCTCTTAAATCCAGTGCCGCCTACCTACTTTTCTTTTTTCGGCGTTGATGTTCCACTCAATTTCACGTTGTTTCCTTTTTTTTTATAGTGCTGCTCTTTTTTTTTTTTTTAAATCACAAGCCTCAAGGATTTTAATTGGACCAATAATAAGATATTCTTTTTTATCACTTTACCATCATATATATTATTTATATATTTTATTATATATAATAATAATAGTAAAATATTATTTGTAATGTGCAGTCCTTTTAGGCATAATATTAATAATTTCCATTGGCAGAATTTATAAACCACATCCCATATATATATAATAATAGGTTAATAAAATAATAATGATAAGCTATCAAAATATCTCAGTTCCGAACGACTGCTCGACCTTCACACGGCGTCTTGTAACTATTGCATTTGTTGGATGAACAACATTAGGTTAGAACCAAAATAGAATAGACCAAGTGAAGAACAAAATGACCAAATTATTAATCCTCTCAGTCCTCTCGTTTGCGGTCGTTGTCTGCCTTCACACGACGTCTTGTCTTCTATGCGACACTCGTCTCTCCCTCTCAGCCCTTTCTATGCGGCCTTCACACGATGCGTCAATTTCTCCCTCAGACTCTCTCTTCTTGCCTCTCCATTCGGTAGTCTCCTTCATTTGCGACCAGCGCCATTGCTGCCCATCTCTCACTGCTTCTCATTTCGTAGTCGCAGCACCAACCGTCAACGTCGTCTCTTGGTCTTCATATTATCTCAATCCGCTTCTTATATTGTTCAGGTTCTTACTCTTTCATTTTCTATTATTGGTTAATTATGAATTGTTTTAGTTTAAGATTGTAAACTAGTAGTAGTGTGTGAATTGTATTTGTGTCTTTGTGAATTGCAAATGGTTTTAGTGTGGGTATTGAGATTGTGAACTTTAGTGTGTGAATTGTGACTTTGTGATTGTGAATTGCTTATTGTTTTTCTAAATAGTGTAGTGTGGATGTGGGAGTGTGAATTTGTGAACTGTTTTACTTTGTGAATGTGAGTTGTAACCTTGAGAATTATGAATTGTTTGTCTCAATGCGTTGTACAATTAATTTGTGTATTTTTTAGGAGTGATACGATGTTTAAACATAAGAAAATCGATGCATTTTTCAAGAAAAAAGTTTCTGACAACGATGAAAATTGTAAAGCGGCTACGTTTTATTTGATTGAATAGTGTGAAGCTCTAAAAACTTGTTTGAATTGTGAAAATTGTGTGACTTGTTAAAATTGTAAAACTTGTGTGAATTGAAGCTCTAACTTTTCCAACTTGTCGACTATGTATGAATTGTGTGAAGCTCTAAAAAAAGCTATATGACTTTTATGAATTTCAATTATAATATTTTAGTTAATATTTGTCACTCCCCTCAATATTTTGTGCAACCACTGATAACTTCATAATGTCAAGTAGTAATGTTCCACTCAAATGATCAATCTATTTCGCTCTAATGAAATAAAACAAACACTACACAATATTTGGTTATGAATAAATTAAAATAATAAATACCTAACTGATTGAAGAATCACAAAACATCAATTTTATTTAAACAACTCATAAAGTTAACTAAAAACTACGCTAATTAAAATAAATAAATACGTAATAGATATTTAAAATACATGTATATGGTGAAGAGTTATCAAGTGATAACCCAAAAGTTTCCATTGCAACAAAAAATGGAAGGAACTCAAAATAGAGGAAGTGTAAAACATGAAGAACGAAGAAGACACAACGAGGGTTTGGCAAAGATATTCTTACTGTAATGTAGGAAATAAGAGGCTACATTTTTATTTTTATTTTTAATGGAAAAATATATTAGAATTAATCAAAAGAGAAAGTACAATGAGTACTCAAACCAAATAAACAAAAAAA
>JBBPBQ010000002.1:25998855-26218859 GCA_037974755.1 Cicer yamashitae
AAAAAAAAAAAAAAAAAGAAACTAGAAAAAAGGAAAAATGACCAACAACCAAGACCAACCATGAAACTAAAAGGAAATCGAAGCAAGAATAAGTCAAAAAAAGTGCGAAAAGGACCAAATAAATCAACAAAACAGACAGATACTGATTTCGAATCAACAACATCACACCTCTCTAATATTCCAAATATAGAAAAGGTTTCATCTCCCACTCATAGAAAGTGCACGAGTTCACCACATCAACCTCTCTAATATTCCAAATATAGAAAAGGTTTCATCTCCCACTCGTAGAAAGTGCACAGTGACCAGAGTCCTTCCCCATAAACCAATTTCAAGAGGTGAAACTAATATTCTCCACTAATTGCGCAACAGTCGTGGTCTTCTCAGATACAATAGAATAATTTCGCGATAACCAAATGAACTACACAATCGAATGCCAAATTAAAATAAAATCTCGTCTAACCCTAGCCCCACTCCCAATGGCCGTTAACCCCGCAAATAGATGGAGCAAGTCTGGAGATAACACAAACTCCCACCCTAAACACCCAAAGACCTTGTATCACTCCTGACAAGCAAGCTCACAACTGACAAATAAATGAGTAGCTGACTCCAATGTCTCCCCACAAAACACACAATAAATAACATTGGAATCAACAATAACCCTCCTCTTAAAAAGATTTTGACGGTTAGGAACTCTATCTTGAAGTAACTGCTAGGAGAAAACTATCACATTCGAAGGGGCCCAACTCTTCTAAACCTTAGCCAAGATTTGGACATCCTCCTCTATATGGGGACTCCTAGCATGAGAGACACCCCAAAGCAAAGCATGTGCCGAACTAACCAAAAGTAAAACCCTTTTGAGTCTGGGCTCCACTTCCTGTGATCCTCATGTGAAGAGAAAGAGAACCTACTCAGGACTGTAACCAACATAACCACCAACAACTCCTCCCAAACAAACAACCCTCTCCTCCACCTAAGAGGTGATAATGACGTGTTTGAAACGAAGATCTTTTCAATAGAAAACATTGGTGACATTGAGCTTGAAACAGGTCACTGTCTTATTGTACCCATACGAATACGTCTTATTGTACCCATTCGAATACGCAGGTGTCTTACGTGTTTTATGACTAAAAATCCAAGTAATTTTGTGTTCATCAAAACTACAAAAATTTCACCAGCTTTTCATTTCCATCGGTTACTTATAATAAACTAATGTGAAAGGCTGTTGTTAAATCCATATCATGTTTTTCCACTAGTGCTATTCG
Organism: Cicer yamashitae; assembly: GCA_037974755.1. Classification (NCBI taxonomy): domain Eukaryota; kingdom Viridiplantae; phylum Streptophyta; class Magnoliopsida; order Fabales; family Fabaceae; genus Cicer; species Cicer yamashitae. The sequence continues at coordinate 26,000,118 of JBBPBQ010000002.1, forward strand.
TGATGTATTTTTCCGCCACAACCTGCTCCTTCTTCAATGCATGCATGTAACTTGGGCCCAACTAAGATCCACCTCGGATGGATCCAAAGGTATATTTTTTCTATGGTATGAAGAATCCCTAGTTATTTTCATTTTAATTTTTATCTTTTATATCTCTTGCTAATTAAAGTCCTGTTATTTCAAAGTTTGTTTGACTAAGAAATTTATACGAATTTGCAACCAGCAAGATGCTTGGCACTAATTAGGAGTCGGCCAGACAGCAATATGTGTATGAAAAAATCCGCACCCTGCAGGTACAGCCAATTTTTGGCCGTCTTTTATGCCCCAAAGCATCTATACTCTTCTTGCTCTTAGTCGTACTATATATATCTGTTATGTTTCTAGCTTCTAGCTAGTTGCAAAACATTGTATATACCTTATACTAATATTACATAGAAAATTTAAATGGCTGTTTATACTACTCGTCATTTGATCACTTTCCTCGTCTTCTTCTGCCTTGTTGTTCGCCTTATTTCTGCTGGTAATTAGTCTCTCCTATCTTGTAGGCTTTTTTACACTGCAAAAATGATTAAGGATCGAATTTTTATGCATATAAATATTACTATTTAATATTATCTATCATTGTATCTCAGAGGTTCATATTGCTGAGGCACTTTGTGTAAGGCCAAGTGGAACATGGTCTGGACCTTGTGTCGGCAGTAACATATGCAATGACCAGTGCAAAGAGAGAGAAGATGCTGTAGGGGGAGGCTGCCACATTTTGGCTTGTTACTGTCATTATCTCTGTTCATAATCACAGCTGGCGATGATGTTAAAAACTAAGTGAAATTCTAAGGTGAAATAGACAAATAAAGTTTTCTGGTGAAGTTAAATCTATAATCATAATTGATCTTTAAGTCTAGTTCAACTAATAAATGTCGATATAGTTAAGTTATACGTTTTGTCGCGGGTTCGAATCCGGGACCTCACAATTGTGTGAGTCATGGTGGAATTTACCATCTCTTCTAAAATAAAATAAAAAATAAAAAATCTATAATCATAATTGATTGTCCCTTAATATAATGAAACCAAAACAAATAATAGGATGTGTTGCACCTAGTGTTTTTTTTTTCTTGGATAAGCAACAAATTTTATTAAAGAGCGTACAAGGGATATTCCAACCCTTACATCAAAGAATAGCTTAGATCAGACTCTGTCATAACGAAACAAACACTATCCACTTTCTAGGAAGAATTGAAGTGAGCCCGTCAACTCAACTCATATGCTCGAAGGACGATCGAAAAAAATTCAATCTAATACAACCACATAGTTCCACAAAATTCCATTACACAAGCACCTAAGTGACTAAATAATCCACTAGGAACATTAACATGAGCTTATTAAGAGCTCCAATATACCCTATGTCGGCACACCTGCAGCACATGCAGCAAGCAAACCAACAATATTGCTGTCAAATAGAATAGTCACCTGCACACAGTAAACATAGTAGTGGAAATTCAGCCACAAAGCATACAATACATCCAAGAGGATTCACACGCCAACAAGAGAAACTTATGCCAGAGATGTTTTTCTTGATAATGAACCAAGACCAAGATAAAGCTTTTACGGCCGAAACAACTTTAGACGCATCGCCAATATATCCATTAAAAAGAACGTTATTTCCCATAAGTCAAATACTCCAAATGGCAGCTAGCCAAATCAAATTTTCAAGTCTTTGTAGCTTTGAACAAATTATTAAATTGCAAGAAGTTAAGGATCAAATTGTTTTCCAAAATTTAATCAACGTCCAACCACTTACAAATCTCCTGCCAAACCATAGCTATGAATTCATAGTTCATAAAGAGATGATTAAGGGACTCACACTCTTTGAAGCATAATGCATAAGCAAGGCAACGATTAAGTTGAATAACCACTCGCTAAGCAAATTCATCGCGCGTCGGTAGCCTTCCTAGAAATAAGCTCCGCCCAAATAAATGAATTTTTGAAGGACGGTTAGGAAAAACTAGAAATAACTATCTCAATAATGCGGAATATTTTTTCTCTACATGTACAGATAAATGGCCAAACAGAAAATACAATTCTACATAACAACTCTACAGAACAACAATAGTTGACAGAAAATTAAATATCAAACAAATACAATTTTTAACGTAGAAAACCTCTCAAAAAGATTGAATAAAAACCGTGGGACTTCAATAAAATCTTCCACTATAATAATTAATGGGTACATATCATAATCTTCCTAATAACACTACAGAACATCAATCAACAACAGTTATCACTAAAAGGTGGAAACCAAATAAATAACAAACACCTTCTACTAAAGTGAGTATTTCAAACTAACTCTCCGATAATGTAAAACTACTATCAATGTATATCAAAAGAACAAACTCAATGTAGAAATAACATACTAAAATTGTAGGCCAAATGGAGCAAATTTGCTATAAACCCATTACCACCGAAACCAAGTTTTTTCTTCCTCTACCTGTTTTTCGTTTTCTTTTTCTTCCTCACTCTCTCTCTACCTTTCTTTTCTCCGGTAGCATGTTCTGATGCTTGCTTTTTTTTCTTTGTCGGGAATTTCAAAATCTTATTTTCTTCACATGGGCCTAGCCCAATAAAAAACGCCTCATTCCTCCTTTTATTTCTTTCTTTTCTTGAATAATAATAATAATAATAATAATAATAATAATAATTAGTGGGTTCTATTTGGGAGTGATTGCACACAACAAATCTCTCTCTCTCATGACTCAAGTAAGAGATATTGTTCAACCATGTCGACCTTCTTTCTACGGCATATCATCTTCAACTCAGACAAGATCTTCATCATCATATTTGAACCATTCTCATCGATATGAATCTTTTCAATTAAAAATAACTTCATTTTCAGTGCATCTCGTATCCAATGATACTGTACCTCAATATGTTTCGATTTTGCATGAAAAGTTGGATTTTTGTTGAGATAGATCGCACTTTGTCTGTCACATAATAACACCAACTTGTCTTGCTTGAGGCCTAACTCATCTAGGAATTTCTTCATCCACAAGAGTTCATTGGAAGCTTCAATTGTTGCAATGTACTCAACTTCAGTAGTGCATAAAACTGCATGAAAATATCTTTTGTCCAACTTCATGAGCAATACTTGGCCTTGTTCATACCATAACGTACATCAAACTACCAATTGCGGATGCATAAGGAACCTTCTCATCTCTTCTTTGTCTTTCTCACTTATAGGACATTGATCATAATTCAATTTGAAATCAGTAGCAAGTGGAGTACTAACAAGTTTGCAATTGCTCATGTTAAACATCTCTAACACTTTCTCAATGTAATTGTGTTGAGATAACCACAATTTATCATTCTTCCTATCACGAGTAACTCTCATGCCAAAAATTTATTTTGCAAGACCCAAGTTTTTTATTGCAAAAGACATGTTCAAATCTTTGTTTTGAGATTGAATCTTCGTAGTGTCATGACCAATAATCAACATGTCATCCACATATAACAATAGAATAATATAATCACCATAAAATAATTTATTGACAAACACACAAAGGTAGAAGTAGTTTTACCGTACCCATGTTTCTCCATGAAAGAATCAAATTTCTTGTACCATTGTTGAGGTGCTTGCTTGAGCCCATATAAGCTTTTCTTCAATATACACACAAGTTGCTCTTTACCTTTGACTTCGAAACCCTCTAGTTGCTCCATATTGATCTCTTCCTCCAAATCTCCATGAAGAAATGTAGCTTTTACATCAAGTTGTTTAACTTCTAGGTTCAACCTAGCTGCTAATCTAAGCACAACTCGAATAGAGGACATCTTCACCATAGGTGAAAAAATTTCTTCCAAGTCAGTACCTTTTCTCTAATTAAAACATTTCACAACCAATCTTGCTTTGTATCTTGGTTAAGAACTATTCTCTTATGCCTTTATCTTGTCTACCCATTATTTCTTGAGTGTTTTTCTGCCCTTAGGCAACTTTACCAACTCAAATGTGTTATTCTCATGCAAGGAATTTATCTTTTCTTGCATGACCTTCAACCACTTTTCTTTATCAACATTTGTAATAGTCTTTTGGTAGTACTCTAACTCTCCACTATCAATGATCATCACATACTCATGTGGTATCTTTTAGAAGGTTGATGTTCTCTAGTAGATCTTCTCAACTCAAATTTAGCAGGTGGCTAAGCTGGAACCTGCTCATCATGGTGAGGTACATCATCATCATCTACCTATATATCTCCCCCATCAACAAAAGTTTCTACAAGAGGCTTAGATGCAACATCAATTTAACTTATGGAATTTGATTTTTGTTTCTCAGCTTTATAAAAATCTTCAATAGTTTGGTCTTCAAGAAATATTACATCTTAACTTTTGATAATTTTCTTGTCAATCGGATCCCACAATCTATAACAAAATTCTTCACCACCATAACCGACGAACACACATTGTTTGGATTTACTATCTAACTCGGACCTCTCATATCTTGGAACATTTGCGAAACATCTGCAGTAAAACACTCTCGAATGATGATAAGATACATCTTTCCATGTCCACATTCTATTTGGAACATTACTATCAAGTGGAATAGATGGAGAAAGATTGATCAAATCCACTGCAGTTTCATTGCATCACTCCAAAAGAATTTCGATAATTTTACATGAGATAACATACATTTGATTCTCTCTGCAACACCATTATGCTGAGGTGTCTTTGAAATTATTTTCTCAAGCCTAATTCTATGTTCTCTACAATACTCTTCAAACGGACATCTGTATTCACCACCGTTATCTGATTGAACACATTTCAATTTTCTTCCCTTTTCTCTTTCAACATTTGCACGAAAATGCTTGAAGACTCCAAGTACTTGGTCTTTAGATTTCAAAGAAAAAACCCACACTTTTCTAGAGTAGTCGTCAATAAATGTAACAAAATATGATGCACCACCAAGAGATTTGCTATCCATTATGCAAACATTAGTATGAACTAAATCAAGAATATTTTACCTCACATGAGGACTAGTATTATAAAAATAAACTCTATGTTATTTTCTAGGAATAAACGAGTGCAAGTTATTAGAGACGTACCTTTCACAAGAAGGAAACGTTTCTTCGCATGTATGTTGACTCCTTTCTCACTCAAGTGACCAAGGCGCATATGCCATAAATCAGAAGAGACATCTTCAATTGCATCACTTCTTCCCTCCATAGCTTCGTAAGCATTCTATAGAGAGAAGTAAAACTTTACTCCTTTGCAACCACTAGATACCATTTGGTGATTTTACATATACCACTACCACCAAAGTAAGTGTGATAACCCTCAATGTCCAAGGCTTTCACCGAAATCAAATTGAGACCAATATCAGTAACATGTCTAACATTCTTCAATTGAAGCTTGCAACCAATCCCAGTTTCAACCAAAACATCTCCCATACTGATAATTTTACATACTCATTCACGTCCTATTTTTATCGTGCCAAAATTACCAACACCGTAAGATGAGAAGAAATCATGCTTAGGAGTAACATGATATGAGGCACCCGAATCAATAATCCAAGTTGAATTCTTACATGCAAGTTTTAAGGAATTATCATCACAAACAATATAGACATGACTAACAAATGCAACTACTGCTATTTCTTTTCTTATTTCTTCTCTTTGTCTCCATCTCTTTCCCTTGATTGACTTCTCTTAAGGAACCTGCAATTTATTTTTATGCGACATGATTTGCCACAATTATAACATATCACTTATTTTCTAGTCTTTGACTTGCTTCTTGACTTGCTACGACTTTCAGAGTTGTCGCGTCTAAAGAAGTGTCTACGTTGACTTCTCCTTCGTGACTCTGTAACTAGTGCTTCTTACTTTGAGGAAGAACCAACCAAACCACGTTCATTTCTTCGAGCTTATTCATTCAACATGCTTTCTTTAACTATTGACATTTTCAATTTTTCACTCGGAGCTGAATTGGTCAATGTCACAAGAAGGACTTCCTAGTTATTAGGCAAGGAACTCAACTATAACAACGCTTGCAACTCATCATCTAATTTAATATCTACCGTTGTCAACTGATTCACTGTATTATGAAAAATGCCCATATGCTTTGCCATCGAATCTCCACCTTTGTATTTCATATTCATCAGCTTCCAAATCAAGAATGCTTTATTTTGCACATTCTTTCGTTCATACAACTCTTTTAATTTCTCCCACATTAGCATCTATTTCAGTTTCAACATGTGGATATACACTAAGATCCAACCACTGTCTGATCAAGGTCACTACCTTTCTATTCATTTTCTTCTAGTCAGCATCAGATTTATCTTTGGGTTTAGCAGTGTCACTCTCAATAGGATCATAAAAATCATCACTGTATAGTATGTCTTCCATGAGAGTATTCCAAAGTTTGTAATTAGAAAAGTTGAGGTCAATCATATTCGGATCTTTATTTTTTTTCTCCATTTAAATGAACAAACTAAACCAACCGAGTTCTAGATACCACTTTGTTGGGAAAAATCAGAGATAAATATCTCAATAATGCGAAATATTTTTCTCCCACATGTGCAGATAAATGGTCAAACAGAAAATACAATTCCACAGAGCAACAGTTGACAGAAAATTAAATATCAAACAAACACAATTTTTAACGTGGAAAACTTTCCTCTAAATGAGAGAATAAAAATCACGGGATCTAGTCCAATAAAACATTCCACTATAATAATTAATGGGTAAACCAGAGTATTTATAGTAACACTGAAGAACATCAATCAACAATAGTCATCACTAAAGGGTGGAAACAAACCAAATAACAAACAACCTTCCACTAAAGTGGATATTTCAAAGTAACTATTTGATAAAGGAAAACTTCTATCAATGTATATCAAAAGAATAAACTTCGGTAGAAATAACATACTAAAATTGTAAACTAAACGGAACAAGTTTACTACAAACCCATTACCACCAGAACCAAACTTTTTCTTCCTCGCTGCTTCCCTCTATTTATTTTCTCCGGCAGCACCTTCTGCTGCTTGCTTTTTTTTCTTAAGAATTTCAAAATCTTATTTTCTTCACATGAGCCTAACCCAATAAAAAAACGTCTCGTTCCTCTTTTTTTGTTTTTTTTTTCTTTTCTTTAATATTAATAATAATAAAAAAAAAATTAGTAAATTTCATATGGAGAATTAGCCCACCCAATACACATCTCCACAGCTCGTTTAACGCCGAACTGACGGTGACCTTGACTCTCAAATCCTATCCTTCACATCGTTTAGCAGGAGTGATTCGTAGCAACTCTTCATTGTAAACCCATTTACTTTGTCAGCAGACCAGCACCGTGCAAAAGCTCAATCAAACCATTTAATTGTGGCGGGGCAGCAAGGCCTGATGCAAATAACCCATCGAAGTCCCAAGTCCTCACATAATCATTCCAAATAGCACAGTTTAAAACATTAACTTTCCTTTGTGAGGAGATAAATGTGTCCGTTTAATATATTTTTTAAATGATTTTTATAGCATTTTAATTTTTTATTATAATATTTTTTTAAAAAAATTTAAAAATAAAATTTCAAATGAAAAATTAGTTTATATAATTTATCTTAAAATATAATTTTAATTATTTCATTTATTTTCTACTATTTGTTTTGGATAATGAAATTTTAAAAAATGATTAAAATGAAAAATTAGTTTGAGAAATACTTCATAAAAATTATTTTTGAAAGATACTTTTTTAAAAAAAATGTAGTTTTTATCATATTAAAATCTTTAATAATAAATATATAAGTTATTAAATGTTAAAATTATTTTTTTAATTGATAACAAATAAATTTAGAAAACTTATGTTATTTTTAAATAAATTTTCATAAAAATTATTTTTACAAGTATAAAATAAAAATTATTTTTTTAAAATCTTAAACAAATGGATCAATTATATAAATTAGAAAATCCATCTTTTAACGGTGCATCACCTAACCATTTATCCATCTAGTATTCTATTTCAGATCCATTTTCCAAGCCTACAACACAGATTGCTTTGGAACCAACTTTTACCACCAGCAGTCACAAGATCACGCCACAAATGGAATATTTATGGCTAATTCAAAACTCTTCTCTGCCTAAGATTTTTGGCAAATCACGCCACGATGCAGATTTGTCTTAGAGGATGCGCCATTTCCACTTGTTTAGCAATGCTATATTGAATAACTCTAAGTTTTTGATGTCGAGGACTCCCTCCTCTCTCTAGTATCTTTACTGTTATATTGTACTTTAGTCTTTCAATTAATTCAAATTAAAATATTTTTTTTAATATTTTGTATTTATTTATTTAATTATTTTAGTATTTGTATACACTCCTTTAGAATTATATTATAAAATCTACAAATACTGCAAGTGAGAAAAGTTTAGAATTAAAGTAACAATATTGTTGAAATTTCACATATTATTTAGGTTAATGTGCAATTTTGATTTCATTTCTCATTTTCTTATGTTATTTCTGTTGTACTTGTATGCTATCAAATCACAAACTATGTTATTTTTAAAGTCATTGTTTTCATTCTAATTTTAGATTCGAACATTGGAGTTACTGAAATCTCGTTTTGATTCAGTTATGGGTGCTTCTAATGCTCGTTTAATTTCTATAAATCATATCGTGAAAAAGAAAAAGGGAGTGAAGGCCACATTTTCTCGTAGATTTGATCAGGTTTTGAAACTTATCAAATTATAAGCTTATATCTTTGGCTTTTGCAATTAGTTCAATGGTTTTTGTTGCTGTGGATTTTTGCTACTAATATGACATTTTAGAACTTAACCCTACTTGAATTATGAAGTCTATGAAATGAATTTTATGGTTCGTTCAATTTTGATAGGTGTGGATATAGTGTCTTCACTAAGTTCTCTAAGAAGGTTAAAGGTGAAGCTATTAGGTAAAATAACTTGCACCACATCACTTGTAAATTTCATTTTCTTTATCTTCTTAGCTTTGTCTGTGTCGGAGATACTCTCGGCAAAACTTCAACATGTTTTCTAGCTTTGGCAAGTTTCTTTTTCAAAATCTCAACACCAACATTTCCAATTACCGTTACTTTCTATTGTGAATCAATTGTTTTAGTAAAAACACCTGAAAAATGTTATATATGAAATAACATATTTTTTTAATGCAATTTCAAATTAGATGGCACTAGTAAAATGACCAACATGTTTTAAGATAAAAAAATAAAAAATAAAAAAAAGACCAACATGTTTTGACTAACACGTTTGAATAATACTAAAGACTACGTGTGTACAGGAAATAGAAGTTCCTACACACCGGACATGGATGTACAATAGGCTTCTCCCTTGTTGAAAAAAATATATTTTTGAGTTTTTAAAGGGCGTCAAAGAGTTTATTCAATTTGCTTGTCTGCAAGACAAGTATTTGAATGAACGTGTAATAAGATGTCTATGTAAGCTGTGTAGAAATGAAAATCATTTGACGACGATGAAACATACATGGATGCGTGTGGTGGTAGTAGTAGTCACCAACATTATGATTATAGACACCAAGACATGGTGTATGATGTTGTTGGTCTTAATCGTGAACAACATTGTCCTCAAAATCAAGAGGAACCTTCAAACATGGAAGCTGACTGGTTTTATAAAATGTTGAATTCTGCTGAACAACCACTATGTTTGGATGTAACATACTATAGAGTTGTTTGCCTCTATTACGATGTTGGGTTTAAAATCAAAACACAACATGTCACATGCTTGTTTTGATGACATGATGAAGTATATGAACGGGCCAAGCCACCCTGAGAATGTAATTCCCTCAAGCTTTATGGAAACAAAGAAACTAGTAGCCGGACTCGGTTTATCCAAGATCAAGATATATTGTTGCATTAATGGGTGTATGCTTTATTATAAAAATGACATAAATTTGAAGGAATGCAAATTTTGTAATGAGCCTCAATATAAAACACATAATGTACATAGTAGAAACTCTAAAGACGTTCCTCACAAGAGATTGCATTACTTGCCTCTCACCCCTCGCTGGCAAAGATTATATGTTTCTCCAAGACCTGCACAACACATGAGGTGGCACTTCGAGATTCTATTGATGTGTAATGATGAGGTGGCACTACGAATTGCAGCCGCTCATAGATGAGTTGCAACAATTTTGGAATGATGATGTAGTAACATATGATGCCTCAAAGAGGCAAAATTTTCAATTGAGATTGCACTGATGTGAACAATAAATGATTTTCCAAACTATGGTATGTTGTTTGGGTGGAGTACTGTTGGAAGATTAACATGTCCGACATGCAAGGAAAAGTCAAAAGCTTTTACATTGAAATATGTTATGAAAATGTCTTGGTTAGATTGCCACCGTCAATGTTTACCTCATAAGCATGCTTTTAGAAGAAAAAAGGTCGTGTTTTACAAAAATATAATTGATAAAAATGAGCCTCCTCCTATGTTAGGTTGTAAACAAGTGCGAGAAAAGGTTTATGGCATTCCTAACATAACTGACACGAGGCAATGCATTCTTCCTAACCATGGAGTTTTGCACAATTGGACAAAAAGAAGCATCTTTTGTGATTTGTCTTATTGGAGACATAACCTATTGAGACATAATCTTGATGTTATGCATATAGAGAAAAATATCGTTGAAAATGTATTTTTTTACGGTTATGGACAACGAAGAGAAAACTAAGGACAATGAGAATGCACCATTGGACTTAGCAGAGTATTGTCATAGAAAGGAGTTGTTGCTGGAAAAAAATCCTAATGGGAACTATCCAAAACCTAAAGTCACAGTTTGTTTGTGATGACTCTTTATCATATGCATATTTTTCATTGTTTTTAGTCTTATCTATCTTTAATCATTAGTTAATTTAAGGAGTTATTTGATATATTTTGTTGATTTTAGTTCTTAGATTTAATGAACACGACCTATGTGGAGTATTTCAGCCATATCTGGAGTCGTAGATGTCCAATTGGAGTCAACCTAAGTGCAAATGAAAGCTAAGATCCATAGCTACAACTTTCATGAAGACACCAGAGCCAAATTCGGACTCACAATAGGAGAACAATGCAGTATACGTCAAACATAAGAGGTTTTGCGCTTGGGGCGCATTTCTACACCACTGACTCTGTCAAATAGCGCTTGAAGCGCAAATTCCACACCTGGGGCGCGTGGCACACGGCTAAATGTATAAAAACACGTTTTTATCTCTTTTTAGAGATCTTTTTGCCTATTGGGAAGTTGGGAGACTTGTGCCCTAGTAGAGAAACTCAGAGACGGCTGTTTCTAACACCATTAGAGCAATTTTATCAAGAAGCATTCATGAATCTTTCTTGTAATTCTTCTCTAATCTTTATCTTTTCTATCTTTGTCATGAGTAACTAAACCCTATTTGTTAGGGATGAGTGAAACAAGATGAAACCCTTATTTATTTGATTTGATTTCTAGTTATATCAATGAGTTTATTGAATTATTTTTCTCATCTCTGTGCTTAATGCTTTTTATTGCTTGATCAACTTTAAAATGTTCTATGATTCGTATTTTGAAACGAAAGTGAACTTTACGAATGCTTGAGATGAGAAATTCATGATATTGTAGTCTAGGGATAGATGCAGGTCATGAAACCAATTAAATTAGTTGCAAAGGCAGTAGTTTAACAAGAGAATTCCTGTACGTTAAGGATTAATTCTAATCTTAAATCCACTAAGGAATTAGGGGTTACTTTGGAATTAAAGGTTCTGTCACTAAGACATTTGGGCAAGAATAATAAAGAGAATTCGATAATAATTCAATAAAGGAATTCAGTAACTAGGATCAAATTAGACACCAAGGTTGGATTTGAAGTGAAACTCATCGCTGACATTTTTCTTATTATAAAAGATCAATTTTATTACCGTTAGTTTTAAATATTATTTCAATCGATTCGGTAACTTATTGTTCAATTTTAGTAATTAAACACAATCGATAGTAAAACGTAATCCTTGAGTTCGACACTCGGTACTACCATTTTATTATTACTTGCAACGATTCAATACACTTGCTGAAACGCTATCAAGTTTTTGGCCCTGTTGTCGAGGATTGCCATATCACTATTGAGTATAATTTATTTACTTAATTGAAATTTTTTGCTCTGCAATAATATTTTTGTTTTTATTTTAATTGTTTATTTTTCTTTATTTTAAAACTGTTTATTACTCACAATTTGTCTAACCTTGTATGCGAGGCCAGTCCTCATCTGAACTTCTCTTTGATCCAGAAATCGGAAAAACTGCGAAAGAAAATCGAAAGGTGGTTCAAGAAAATAAACAAAGGGAAAGACAGTTAGTAGTAGAAGAAGATGATTTGGGGGATTTCTTCATATTTTTGGAGATGGCTGATCCACCACCACCTGAACGCACCCTCGGCGAGTATGGGAATCGAAATAGAAACAAGTTTGAATTGAATCCCACTCTATACTGAGAGTTGAAGGAGATTCATTTTGCCGGTAAACATAACGAAGACGCCAATAGACATCTCATTCTCCTTTTTTTCATAAATTAAAAATATTAATATTCTCATTTATATTTAATCATGATATTTTTATTTTATATGTATAACATAATATATTCACAATGCAATATTTACAAATACAAATATATAAAATATATGTATATATATATATATATATATATATATATATATATCCATAGTCGTAAAATTCGCGGGTCACAATCTAATTATTACTAATTTACAAGATATTTTGTTAGTATTGCTCCAAGGAGTGGATATATGGATTTGGTTGCCGCAAGCATCAAGTGGATTTACCGTAAATAATTGTTACAATAGGTTGTTAGAAGTTGATTACTACGTTTCTTTTCAGTTTCTACCAAGGAATCGTCTTTTCAAATAAATTGCTATTTTTTAAGGAGGTAAGAGTAATTAAAGAGCTGAATTGACTAATGTTTTTGTTTTTACCTTCCTTTTTATTGGATATAAAAAGTCAATTGTAACATCTTGAGAAATTTATCTATATTAAATCACAGTTTGATTTGATTTGAATCATTGTTTAATTTGATTCGAGTGATTTTATTTCTTTTGAAAAGGACAAAGATTTCAAAAAAAATTATCATATCCTTCCATTTTGATTCATGGAAAATATGTACTTAAAACTTTTCTTAATTTTGAGAAATAAAGGAAAATAAAAAGTTAATGTATATTTAATTATTATATATTACAAAAGATTTGTTGTCTTTGGAAAAGTATTTAATTATATCAAAATATTTTAAATAAATATTGTAGTACATAAAATAAGGATTTGATTTTTAATTTTGAAAATATTATATTCTAGATTTGTGTTGTTTATTTATAAACATATAAAGATTTCTTTCCTTTATTTAGGAAAATATATTTATTTTAAAATTATTTATTTATTTAAAAAATCATTCATTAAAAATGTGAATCAATTTGGCATAAATACTTTTTAACATTTCAAGATTCAATTCTTTATTTGGTTTGAAAATTGAATATATGATTTATAAGATGATTATAATATTTAAGAATATTATTATTTAAGTTTTATGTGATAGTATTTATTTTAATCATATTTTTCAGATATATATATAGTTAGAGTCAATTCAGTTATGACTTGGAACAATCTATAAAATTGCTGAAATATTTTATAAACATAAATTTTGGTCCCAAGTTAAAGATTTTGTTAAGACAATAAAGACAAAATTCTTTGAGGATATTGAGTTTAGGGGAGAGATATAGTCAAAAAAAACAAAACAAAATTGAGTGAGGAAGAATCGGTTATTGACCAATTCATAAAGTTGCTATTAATATAGAAAATTTAGATCCTTGTGAGGATACTATTGGTCTTCCTCTCAATCAAGTTAAGAAAATTATTTATGAAGATCAAACTCAACACCCCTAATGAACTAGAGCATTATGTGTCTGAAAAGAGAATTTCATAAAGTTGCTATTCATAAAGTTGCTATTAATGTAAAGAGAATTTCTATTTGGTATTCTTGAAAGACACTATTAGGACAATCATGACACTAGTTGTCCATTAAGATTTTTTGGAGTTACATAAGATAGATGTCAATGTGTTTCTAAATGATAGCATTTATGAAACAACATGGTGCAACCAATGGAAAATTTATGTCAATAGACACAAAGTAAATCATTTGTAAACTTATGTCATCCATCTATGAATTGCTGAATAAGTCCCATTAATAATATCACAAAGACTCATAAAGTAATTATCTCATTTGTTTTTGAGATTACTATTATAAAGAATTGTGAGTATTGCAAGTTCAGTGGGAGTAATTTTATATTCCTATTGTAATGTGTTGAATTTACTTTATTTAGTTTACAGTGGTATATGTTTGTTGCGCGGAACCAATATATCTCTAATTGAAGTTTAGCGATAAAAGATCTTGGGGACGTATCTTTTGTGTTAGGCATTGTGAAATATAGAGATCATTCTCATGGTATCCTTGGGTTATCACAAAAGAGACATGTCAATAAGTTTACAACTAAATTCGACATGAAAGATAATAAATTAAGAGATACTTCAATCTTTGTAGGGAGACTAGTTTAGTATTAATTTTTGCCCAAAAGAATATTTGGAAATTCAGGAAATTAAGTATTTCCCAATGCTTTAGTTGTCGAAGTCTTATGTGTGATATTATTTATATGCATTTGAAAATAGCTTATATTATAAGATCATTTGACAGATACTTAAGCAATACATGTTTGAATTGATGACAAAGGCAACTATAAAGATTTTTAAAGAGAACAATAGAGCTTATGCTCACAAATCAAAGATTTTAGAATTTGGAGATCATCATTATGTTTGACTCTAATCTTATAGATGTCTAGATAAAGTGGACACCTTAACTCAAGAAATGGTTGATTTATTTATATCACTTGATTCCATATAGTAAAAGGTATTGAAAGATCGCTAAAGTTATGTTGTGTCATAAATCAACCATAGAGTATTTCAACAACTAAATTTTGTAAAGTATATTTACATACATGTTAACGTTGTTGAATGATAGGACATTAAGATACAATCTTTATGCTAGTTGACCTACTAATAAAAAGCATGACAAACTAAAGTCTTTTATATGGTTGTGTCATTAAGGATGCGTTAGATCAGTGGAAGTCTTTCTTCCTATATGTCATGTACTTTTGTTTTAGATACAGACTTTAGGTTATGATTTTATGCATAAATAAAGTTTATGAAGTTATTATTATAACCATTTTGTATCATGTGTACAAATATTAAATTTGTACTTGAGAACCTTTTGTTTGATATCCTTAAGGACTTCAGTTGAACTAGATGAAAATACACTTGATATAGAGATCACATTGCATGAAATTTTCATGACACTCATCCATATCAATCTATGTCATCAAATGCGTTGATGTAGTGGTCATCGTGGTTTAGTCACATTACACGTTAGTGGTGACAGTCGTGGTGGTCACGTTATTCATGTATGAGGTGGACTAGATTGTAAAGGAGAAATATAAAGATAAACAACATTTGGATGTGTGCCTAAAGAATTATGATATAATTATCAAGACATGTTGTCCAAGTGGGAGATTGTTGGAATATTTTATTAATATTGTAATTAATTATTGTATTCCAATATTATTATTTGGACATATATCTTTTGTTTAATTATATTAGCTATGTATCAATTATATAGTCTTAATTGATTAGTGATCAAATTAAGTAATAAAACTTATTAGATTTCTATTTTGATAATTAATTATTTAATTAATTGATATGAACTCAAATATGAAGGGATGTCACTAATGACTATATTGGGAATAATGGGACCCTAATTGGCCATTTTCCTATATATAGGCTATGGTCCCCAATTACCAGACATATCATATATAATATTATCTCTTCTCCCCATCTGAAAAGTGCTTAGGGCATAAGAAATCTAGGTTGAGAAAGAACCACAAGCCAGCAGATGCTCGTTATCTGTCTCTCTATTTCAAGATCGATGCTTAGAGACTATTCAAGATTACTACAAAACACGATTAACTATGAATTCAGGTATTCCTAAAACCTAATATTTTTTATAAATCAACATGTTGTATATCCTACAGTAATCAAGATTTTATGTTTGCTCTTGATGTTATAGCATTTTTCTTTGACTATCAAGTTTTCGCAATGTAGTATATGTAAAAGCTTGTCTTGTATGATGAATTAGTAAATTAATTCAAACATATGGTATTTTGTAAGAAATTTCAGTTACTTTAACTATTGTATCATCTAAATAATTGGAATGTGAAATGAAATT
This sequence comes from Cicer yamashitae, assembly GCA_037974755.1. Classification (NCBI taxonomy): domain Eukaryota; kingdom Viridiplantae; phylum Streptophyta; class Magnoliopsida; order Fabales; family Fabaceae; genus Cicer; species Cicer yamashitae. The sequence goes on from JBBPBQ010000002.1 coordinate 26,016,416, forward strand.
TTCAGATAATTATTTGACATTGTCAAGAAACTTCAAGAATGGGTTACAAAAAATGATAGGCAGGAAAAGTTTTGGGATGTTTAAGACATAAAAAATTTCGAGTAAATAGTGAAATGATTAGAAGTTATTCAATTCCAAATATTTAATAATTCATCTTTATGTTGTTTTAATTATGATTTGTGTTTTTTTAATTATAAAAAGAAAAAATGCTATGAGAGACGCATTCAACATTATATAGAAAAAAAACTCATCTCCTATGCAATGATAGTTATATATGATCTTCAACAGTACTACCTTTAAAAACTCACCTCCTATGCAAGAAGGTGGTTGAAAAATAGTGGATGAATCTTTATGTGTGTATGTAGTCGAATTTGCATAGTGATGCTTAGAAGATGTTTGGTGGTTAGTTACTTTTTGTATGAGTTATTGAAATGAAATGTTTGATGTGTAATCAAAGTCGTTAAGTGTATTGATAGTCATTGAGTGATAAATTTGAGCTAGAATTGCAAAACGTGTGGAATAATTGTACATGGATGAGCAAGTAAAAAGGTTTGCATTATATATTGGTGAAACAAAATAGAATAGAAGTAGAAGATGGAAGAAATAGTGTGTTTTCGAAAGTGTCACATTATAATTTTTGTGAGTTGACAAATATTGGAGTATGCGGCATAGATAAAGATGAGTTGTCGTTAATAGAATTTAGGACTCTGTTTTAATATATTATAATATAATAGATTGTAATATGGTAACATAGAAATAATTATTCAACTACTTTATTTCTCAAAATTTTCTTGAAATTTTTTTTATTGAAACTAAATTGATTTATCTTTTCTTTTCTGTTTGCTTTTTGAACAATTTATTCATTTTATTTTCCTCCTTTATCCAACATTTTAAAAGTAGAGCATTTATCTCACATAAAAAAAATATATCATTCCTATCCTTTCTCCTTCTTCTCCCACCAAAAAGAACAATGTTTTCTTCATCTTCTTGTTGTGCACAATACAACTGATCTTGACTTTCATCTTCACTAAAATATGACTTGAACAATTTGTTAATTTTCTTCTCCTTCCCTCTCAAATTTCAAGTTAAAATTATCTCATGATGATGGTGACAAAAAAAAAAACCATAAGACAATGGGTATTAAAGGCAACGTATTTGCCAACATAAATTATGCCGAAAACAAACCATTATTTCCTAAATTCTTCTTCTTCGTGAAATAACCTTCTTTCCGTACTTCTTCTTTCCCAAAATAGAATCTCATGTTTCTTTCTTTCTTCAAATGATAGATATAATCAATCCTTCCCACCACAACCTCTTCCTCATCATCATCTTCATCCTAAAAAGATTCATCAAGATCTATTGAAAGAGGTTGATATAAAAAAAGTTTTTAAGACATTAATTCCAATTCGAGAAATTCTTTCCAACAAAATTTCTTTCTTTTTAGCCTTAATTAACATTTTAGATTATATCCATAAAAATATATGAATGGTTAAAAAAAATAGTCGATAGATTTTGATATTTCATATTTTTTATCGTCGAGTATTTTCCACAATTCTTCTTTAGTAATTTCAAAGTTAAAAGTGTAGTAAACACATTTCAACTTGCAAGAGGATATTATATTAGACATATTAGTTAGTTATACAAATTAAGTACAATAGTTAATTAGTATTTTTAGTTACATTAACTAATTGTTACTCATGAACTATAAGTCATATGTATCAACAGTTCTCTCGTGTACTAATTCTTTAGAAAATATTTATCAAAACTTATAAATTGACTATTTCTCTGAATTTTCTTTACAGCCATTAAAACACGTGTAACTCTAAAAACTTAGTAATAAAAATATATCTACATAATCAATGTCCATTAACTTTTTTCGCGTGCAAAATTAGTTTAAAAAGTCAACTCATTACACTATTTTGATTAAATCTTAAAATCTTATGATAATAATTTAAAAAAATAATACAAACCGAATATAACATAAATAATCAAATTAAGAGAAGAAAAAAAACTTACAATATTGTGCAGATAAATGATTAAATATAATGGATCGCTTGCGCAATTTAGTCTATTTAATGTTGTTGATGTAAAAGCTGAAAAAGATGTACACGGGTGCATGTTGAACGAAGTCAAAGCTCCAAACGCTAATACTAGTAACTTGCATGTTTTTTTCTTTGACGGAATAACTTGCACGTTTGAAACTTGTTATTTGGAGAAGCAGAAAAGCAACCTCATAAAATTTAAAGCGGCATATTAATAATCCAAGATTAGTTCTAAGAATAATTCACAGTTTTCGTAAATAATACGTCCTTTCAATAATTAGTCTTAATTTTAGTTAACTGAAAATACTTATTTTTCATTTCTAAATTTAAGATATTATAAAATATTTTTAAAAAACTGTCAAAGTAGTTATTGAAATATTATACAATTATTTATCACGTCATTCTTTATAAAATGTTAATTTTAACCACCGATGTAAAAGATGTCACTTTAGAGACTAGCCTTCGAATCTTTCTCCAACAAAACCCTTCATAACCTAATCATTATGAAAAGTGTCTAATTTTTTTTGTAAGTACTCACTTCGCCTAACGATAAGTGATTTTTTCGATCATGTCATACGGATTAAGGAAAATGATATGGATTTGTTGACTCTAAGAATAATTTGTGTTTGACTTATTTCGCTATGAATAACTCCCTTTTAAACATTAAATTTCATCATCAATTTAATCGTTCAATCTTTTTTTATATTACCTAGATGATCGTACATACTAAAAATTACAAAAATTAGATGTGTGTAGCTATAAGATCTTAAGGTTAATATTTTACTAGTATTTTAAAAAGTATATTATACATTAAAGAGAAATTATATGGCACATGCGCCGATGTTTTATTTTTAAATTAATAGTTAAATAACTTTTTTTAACCATTCTAAGAATGTAATCTCTTAGTTGTTCTTTTTATTTTATTCCCTTTGAGCAACCAAAAAAATGAGTTCTAAACAAAACAAACTATTTTTTATCATTTAAAAAGTTGTAATAACTAAATATTATATACCAAAAGTCTCAGCGAAATAAAATTTAATTTTTTGAATTTTGTTACTCATAAAAGTGTTAGCGAAATGTAGTAAATTAGTATAATGTTTATAAACAATGAAATTATATTTTTTCTTATGAAATGATCTTTCTTAAAATACAAAAGTCGACAAATAACTGTTTGATTCATAAAAATGATCGTTAAATTTATTGGTTTAGAGGGCAAATGTATCAAAACACTTCAATTTACAAATGAACCATAAAAACTCCAAACATTAAATTGAATATATATGATAAAATATCAAATACTATTAAAATTTTATAAAAATATACATATTTAATCTACTCAATAAGATTTGTCAAATTGGTAAATTATGACCGTATGATATTGGAAAAATGCGTGACTGAAGTGTTGAACACGTTCCGGGGACCTTTTCAAAGATTGTTCCTTAGAAAGTTTTTCCCATCTGACTGTTGTAGGAATGCACAGGTCTATATATGGAGCTTTACTTAATTTTCATTTTCGTGTAATTTCCATCACTCTTATTATAACCACCATATACTCTAAAAATCTTTATTATTTCCAATCTCCAAACCCTAGCCACTTAGTGCCACTGTTGCTTTCACTGCTTTGTTGTTGTCCCCATTTTTTACGTGTTTCTGACTCGCTTATTATAACCGATTAGTTGTTCCATTTTTTTAAAATTTATTATATGTGTTGTTAATTTAGTTATTTATATAATATGCATATATAATTGTTAATATAAAAAATACGTGTTAGTAAATATAGATTAGTTTACAGAATAAGTCACCAAGAAGTCCGTAAACATTTAGAGAGAGTTGGTTTTATTGAAATTATTGGGTTTGGGTTAATCATGGTGAACAACTGCTAAATATTAATTATGGGTCGACGTGTGATGTTAATACACACAATTTAAACAGTGGAGCACATACAGATTATGGTGAATAGTTCGACATGGTAGATGATATGGTTGATGATGCTCTTGGGATGAATATGTCTTATAATGAACCTCAATACGACGAGGAAATACTCTGGAATAAGAAAGCACAAGATTTTTAATGTTTGTTGAAAAAAATATATATGAACTATTGTTTAAAGAATCGTCTAACTCTAAATTATCTATGCATGTAAGACTTTTAGCACTTAAGTCAAATTGGCATGTTTCCCATTAGTGCTTGGAGTTCTTTTTGTAAATGATGTCAAATGCAACTCCTGTAAAAGATCTTCCAAGAAGTTATTATGATGTTAAGAGGTTGGTGCTGAAGTTGGGATTATAAGTTAAAAAGATTGATTATTTTATTAAAGGGTGCATGTTATTTTATGACAAAGAATTCAGTACAAATGATTGTGCGCTGGAGGCGATTAAATTTTGTAACTCACCAAGATATTGTGTTCGTAATAATGTTGTTGATCGTAATCAGAAGTGAGTTCCAATTAAGTCAATGTTTTACTTGCCGATGATACCAAGATTGAATAGAATGTTTTCATCAATGCAAATTACCAATTAAATGATGTGGTATTATACAAATAGAGAAAATTCGGATGTGTTGCGGCATCCTTCTGACTGTGATACATGGAAGCACTTTGATCGGGTACATCCTAACTTTGCAACAAAACCACGAAATATGAGACTTGAATTATGTTATGATGAATTTACTCCGTACATCCAAACGTTAACGTCACTTTTTTTTACGAGCCAGTTATTGTCATCCCTTACAATCTCCCTCCTAAGATAGTGAGATGTGCATGACAAAATCTTACATGTTTTTTACTTGTCTTCTAACAGGATCGTCGAATGCAACATAGGGTGTTGGTGTGTTTTTAAAACCCTTGATTGACGATGTGCCAATGATATTTCCCACAAGGAGAATGTACCAATGATATTTCCCACAAGGAGAATTTCACAGTGAGGACATCCTTGATGTGGACTATTAACGACTTTCTTGTGTATGACATGTTGTCTAGCTGGGGGACTCATGGTAAATTTGTTTGTCCTTATTGTATGGAACATACAAAGGAGTTTACCTTGAAATTCACAGGAAAGAGTTTGTGGTTTGATTGTCATCGAAGTTTTTACCAGAAAATTATGAGTTTAGAAAGAAAAATAATTGATTCAAAAAAGGAGTAAATGAAAAAGACGATTTTCCCCCTAATTTATCACCAAAAGAAATATTGAGTTGAGTTAGTGGACTATGAAAATTCACATATGTTGGCAAAAAAGTCATATATGACAAATACGGGCAACAACACAACTAGACCAAAAAAATTATTTTTTTTTTGGGACCTCCCTTATTGGAAAGATAGTTTACTGAGACATAAATTCGATGTTATGAATATTAAAAAAGAACTTTTCTGATAATATAATTAACACAATGATGGTTGTCGTTGGTAAAATAAAAGATAATGACAAGGCTAAAATAGACTTGGCAGTTTATTGTAACATACTAGACTTGGAGATGAAGGAACTTCCAAATGGGCAATTATTAAAACTCAAGGTTGATTATGGTCTAACTACTAATGAAGCAAAAAAATTTTGACAGAGGTTAAAAGATTTAAGGATGCAAGAAGAGTATGCTTCTAACTTGGAAAGGTGTGTCGACGTCAAGACCAGAAGATTGCATAGGATGAAAAATCATGATCGTCGTGTTTTCCTGGAATGCTTACTTCCAATTGTGTTTAGTATATTGTCAAACCATATTTTAAATCTGCTGATCGAATTTATTCAATTTTTTAAAGTTATGTGTGCTTTAACTTTGAAAATGGATGGACTTATTAAAATGGATCAGAATATTCAAATCATTCTCTATAAATTAGAAATATTTTTCCCCAAGTTTCTTTGATTTTATGGATTATCTTCTAGTGCATCATACATATGAAGCTATGATCAGCGAACGTTTTGAATATATGGATGTTTCCTTTTGAAAGATTCATGGTTGGTTCGAATTGATCAATGAAGAATAAGGCTAAGGTTGAGGGATCAAAATAAGTGTTTTACTTGCATCGAGAAACATCGCATTAGTCTTTAATCTACTCGATCATCAGTCTTATCAGCCTTTAAGTTAAATTAAATTCATGCTGAAAGTGAAAGTCATTCGTTAGTTTTCTCAGTCTTTAATATACTTGGTCGTCATTCAGGAAAAGTAAACGACCACTGGTAGTTAGCTCATGTTCATGTGTTGACTAAATGCACTGAAGTTACACCATATTTTGAATACGTCATCACATTTATTTTGATTTTAATTATATACAACATTAACTAACTTTATGTATTATACTATATATAGGGCATTTGGGTTATGGACAAACCTTTGTGAACAAGAGTTTTTCAATTATATACATTTTAATTTTCCATAATGGTTTAAGCAGCACGTATTAGTTGTTAAACCGACTAGAGGGAACCTTCACTTGAGAAACTTATCTCAAGGTCCTATAAAACTTTCCAACGAATGGCATACTTACAATGTGAATGGACGTAAGTTTCATACTCAATCATGGACGGTGGGCAAAAAAAAATTAATAGTGGTGTTTACGTCAAAGGAGTTACAGAATGAGGTGAAGATGACTTATATGGTGTGATTAACCATATTTATGAATGGACATACAATTATTGAGATTACGAGAGCAATAAAATATAAAATTGTTGACATATGAATGAATAGAAATTGACCCGTTTATCATGGAACATAATGTTAAAAAAGTGTATTATGTTCTTTATCCTTCAATCCAACCACACAAGTGGGACGGTTTGTTGCCATCAAGACAAACCCAAAGGGCCGCATTGAAAAAAACGTTGAAATGTCACTTGTTGGTCCTTCAAAGGTTTGGTTGACCAGAAAGTTGATGGTCAACAAGTTTTTCTTCATATCTTGTTTTACTTTAATCAATTAGATGACAAGGAGATGAAATGACAGATAAAACTAAGAAGTTAATTGAAAAATCTGAAGATCGACGAGATTAAAGAAAAAGATGAGAATACAGGTTTTAAATAAAACACTAGCGTGTAACATTAATATGGGTAATAATTTTATTATGTTTAACGAGAAAACATAATTTTAATTGTGTTTTAATGTAGTTATTTTGTTGTATTATTACTTTAGATATATTTTGCTGAAATTTTAATGTTGTTTTCATGTTCTAATTTATTTAGTGATATGTGAATTTTTTGTTGTTTTAATGTAACGATTTTATTTGTTGATTTTTTTTAATAGAAAGCCATGTCACACATATCAAGTCAAGATAAGGATGGCTCAAAGCTAAAGGCGGGTGAAGTAGGTTACTAGAGTCATAAATACAAAACCGTTAGAACAGTTTGTTGCAATGTTGAATACTACTAGCCCGCAACTTTATAATTCTTCATAGACTCAGACTTCACCCCAGGGATGGCAATTGAACCCGAACCCACCCGAACTCGTCCCGCATATAACGGGGAAAAACCGCTTTAAATAGATGCGGGTGCGGGTGCGGATTTTCCCCGTTTTTTAATGTTACGGGCAGGTGTGGGGGCGGGTTTCGTCAACTCCGCCCCGCACCCGCATCCACCCGACATAAATACAATTACTTAAATACCCTTATATATCTTAAAATAGTAACAAAACCCTAATTTTCTCTTCTTTTTCCTTGCTACCGTCCCTCTTCGTCTGTGTGTCGTCCTCCCTCTTCGTCTGTGCGCCGTCCTCCCTCTTCTCCGTGCGCAGTCCTCCCTTTAAGGTTCGTTTTCAAGTTCAATTTCGTTTTCTGGTGGTTTCGTTTTCTGCAATTTCTGCATTTCCTGCATTCTGTGTTTTCACTATTTTTCTGCAATTTCTGCATAATTGGGGAAATCAATTTTGATACCAAAGTGGGGAGGTTGAACAAATTTTAATGAAACAGATCTATATAACAGATGTACATGAAATCAATTTGCCATTATAAGATTGATACCAAAGTGTGTTTATTTTTTAGTGAGAATGAAAAAATTGACAAGAAAATAGAGAATTATCATAAGTTTTCACACATTTGTCAATTGTGTATTCTCTCCTGTTGTTTCTTTTATCAATTTAATTTTAATGCGGCAGTTTATTAATTTTAGATAAATTATTAATAGAAACAAGACTGTAAAAACAATACTCATTGCAATCTGATCTTGAATATATGTCATGGAATTTTATTTAGATTAATTGATTATCCAAATAAAAATATTCAGACATGTTATGCATATAATTACATGAAAAAATAATCAGAAATTGCAGTAAAATGAATTTCCATTTGCCTCAATTATATATAAAAAGTTGATTGATTTCATTGACTATATTTATAATATTTTGCCTATTAATTTCCATTTATAATATTTATGAATTCATGAATTTAATTTATTTTTATGTGCAACTTTACAGAATATATAAATGGAAATTGAAGGCACATCTCAACCACTACCATGTCAACTTACTTCAGAAGAAAGTTCACATCAACCAACTATGAATGAAAGTTGTAATCCGTTAGTTAATGTTTCCACACCAAATGAAACTGTGCAAATACCACACGATGAGACAAATGATAATATGGCAGATGAAATAACCGAAGATCGTAACAATAGACTTAAAAGTATTGTATGGGATCATTTTACTCTGGTCAAAGTTGATGGAAAAGATAAAGCTAGATGTAATTATTGCAAGAAATTGCTTGGTGGAAGATCAAGAGATGGGACCTCACACTTGCGCGGACATATGAAAATATGTACTCCACGTTTGTCTACTATGGGACATAATAACGGACAGACATTTCTTACCGCTAAGGTCTTGCAAGGTAGAAAGGAGTTGGGGACTAGAATTTATGATGCTGAAAATGCTAGGAAAGAACTTGCACATGCAATTATTTTGCATGAATATCCACTTTCAATAGTGGAGCATATGTTGGTTTTAGGAGATACTCAGCTTCTCTTCAACCATTATTTCAAGTTCCTTGTAGAAATACTATAAAAAAAAGAGATATTCAAAGTGTATAAAGTTGAGAAAACCACAATTTTGAAGTTGTTAGAAACTCTCCCACAAAGGGTGGCCATTACTTCTGACATGTGGACTGCGAGCAATAAAAAAAAAGGGTATATGGTTGTCACTGCTCATTACATTGATGAAAATTGGGATTTACAAAGTCAAATTTTGAGGTAATTATAATTTCTTATAATACTATTTTGATTGAATATTATTTATATTAAATTATAATTTCTTATAATACTATTTTGATTGAATATTATTTATATTAGTCATTGAATGTGAATCTTATTATGTTAGGTTTATTTATGTTCCTGCCCCTCATACAAGTGAAAGACTTTGTAATGCATTGGTTGAATGTTTGATGGATTGGAACATTGATACAAAATTGTCCACTATCACTTTATATATTTATAGCACTAATGATACAATGATTGAAAAAATTAAAGATAAGTTGCAATTGAATACATTGTTAAAGGATGGAGCTTTACTTCACATGCGTTGTTGTGCGCATATACTTAATTTGATAGTAAGAGATGGGTTAGAAGTTGTGAAAGATGGAGTGGAGAGGATTCGAGATAGTGTTGCATATTGGACTGCAACACCTAAAAGGAAGAAAAAGTTTGAGGAGATTGTCAATCAATTACGAATCTCTTGCACCAAGAATTTGGTTTTAGATTGTCCGACTAGATGGAATTCAACTTACAAGATGCTTGATGTTGCCATTTTGTGTGAATCCCAATACACTTGTTTGCCTACAAGTTTACATTGGAAATTTGCAAAAGATATCTGTGGAAAATTGAAATTGTTCAATTCTATCACTGAAGTGTTTTCTGGCACTAAATATCCAACTTCCAATCAATATTTTCCTAAGATTTGTATGATCAAAATTGCAATAAATGAGTGGATTAAATCCTCTGATGCATTGATAAAAAAAATGACAGAGAATATGTTGGGAAAATTTGACAAATATTGGAATGTGGTTCATGAAATAATGGGGGTTGCTGTTGTTTTGGATCGTAGGTACAAAATAGAGTTGCTTGAATATTATTATGTTAATTTGTATGGGAATGATGCTAATGACCAAGTTAAGTCAATCCTACAGTTGTGTTATGATTTGCTTTATGAATATCAATTGAAAATGAATAATGGTTCTAGTAGTGATTCTCAAATGTTGGATGTCCACTTTAGTAATGTTGAGGATGATGGTTTAGAAGACTATGATTTGTATGTTAGGAAAAAAAAAAAAAAGCTAGAACTTCATTTGTCAAAACAGAGTTGGATATTTATTTAGAGGAGGAAGTTTTGCCAAGAAGTCCTGATTTTGATATTTTGTTGTGGTGGAAGTTGAATGGTGTTAAGTATCCAACACTTCAAACCATTGCAAAGGATGTATTGGCAATTCCTGTTTCTACCGTAGCTTCTGAATCTGCATTCAGTACCGGCGGACATATCTTAAGCCCTCATCAAAGCCGACTTCATTGGACTACTTTAGAGGCCTTGATGTGTGCTAGAAGTTGGTTATGGAGTGTTGAGAAGACTGGTATTTGTTTTAAATTATTCATTTAAATTAGAATATATTTGAAATAGCTAATAATTTTGTATATCTTAAATTATTATTGTTTATATTGTACTCTGTTGATATCGATAGGTGATTCGAATTCTAAAGTGGATAGTGAAAATGCTATTTTACTCAATGAAATGGAGTCTGACGATGAAGGTATTCTATTCTCTACACTGTTTGATTTAAATTTGTCATGTTAAATGTTAATATTTAACTTTTATTTTTTAATATAGGTGAATTGTTGATCAGTGGTGTTACTTCACTTTCCAATTCTCACCTTGAAGATGAAGATGATCGTTAGAAAATGCTTATTTAAAACCCTTTTTGTTTTGATGATTTAGAACTTTTTATTGTTTTGATAGATTAGTTCGTTTGAACTTTGAATATTTAGTACTTTTGTTCGAATTGATATTTTCACTTCTTAAGAGTTTGAAGATTATGAAAATATTGTGACTTGTAGGAAATTTAAACAAATTTTGAGATATTGATATTGTGACTTTATTATTTTGATTATTGTAATTTTAGAACTTATGTTGAATACTACTATTTTGTCAAATTATTGATTTTTTATGCTATAAATAAATAAATTCCAATTTTTGGAGTGGGGGTAGAGCGGGGAAACCTGTCCCCGTTGGGTGCGGGGGTGGATGTTAAAAAGTCACCCCCGACGGGTGCGAGTGCGGGGGCGCTATTGGAGTTGCAGGTGCGGGGTTGGTAATGCTTAAAACCGTCCCGCCCGCCCCGTTGCCATCCCTACTTCACCCCTTATATAGTACCCCATTTACCACTTATCTCGATGAATCACTGACATTTCCATTTCCCACGCATACTTCACTCATATATAGTACTACTTCATTATGGCTTATAAATACATCTCTAACCGTATATATTATCACTCCATTGCGAATCTATCATACATCTCCATCCATATACACTAGAACTCCATTGCAGCCCACAATACATCTCCACCCTTCTGTATTCAACACTCAACAATATATCGTCCACAAACACCAAGTACAATTCAACAACCAGGTGGAACTTTCATGGCAATACCCTGTTTGCACCAAACACTATCAGAGTATGCATACCAATAATAACATCTACCTTATTTACACCATAGACAACCAGAGTTTATACGAAACCAACACTATCATTAATAGCAAAAACAACAACAAAGGAACAACAATAGCAAGAACACGAACAAGAGAAAAGGGGATGGAAGAGGAGAAAGCTCGGGAACCGCAAGAGCAATAAGTTATTCAACATCCCTGTGGATGACATGAAATTTGGCCTTATGGAATCTCGTAAGTAAATTCGCTATATTTATTTGCAATTTATTTTCACCTCATTAGTTAAGACTGCGACAAAATAATTGATTATGACCCTGCAGACGAATATATTAAGGGATATCTAAAAACGCTTTGCCCGAAATGGTGTTGCGCCAGATTGGATAAGCAAAATGATATGGCATCAATTACAGCACAAATGGGCTATTAATTCAAAATTTCTAAAGCAATATAAGATTGAAAAAACACAAAGCTTCGGAGAAAGAAGAGTACGTACACACAGAGGGTTGCATCAGTTCAACCCAAAATGTTATTTACTTGGTAAAAGTATATTTAATTCATAATTATTCTATATATAGTTGTATATATGTATTATATATACCTTTCTAACCTCGATCAAAATCCAATGGTTAATGAAATAAATCACCACATGCATATTGACAACGACGGTAAATATGTTGACTCTCACTCTAAGAACAATCATGTTTATTTATATATTTATAATGTTGAATTGTTTTTTCATTTATCTTTCACCAACTATGTTTGACTTGTTTTTTTTATGTATACAGAAAAGTTTGACGAAGTTACGATACATATGTTATGCCAGTATGGCAGCTCATCATCTCCATCAATGAATTATGCCCTCGTGATTGATGAAGCTACTGCAAACAAACTTTGAGAGTCTATTATTGGACTTTGAAAAGTAAACAATGTTTATAGTTTTGGAAACATGGCCTGCAATAGAAGAGATGGAAGCCTTTATCAACAAATTGCTGAGGGAGAAGGGTCTTCTCGTCCTCAGAGTTAACGACATAAACTCTCACCTTTATACAACAAATGAGTGAGAAGATGACAAAAAGTCAATATGTGGAGCAAGAATTGAGAGTCCAACTATATCAGTGGGAGAAGCGTGAGAGATAGATGATGGAGCAATAACCACAAATTTTAGAGGAATTGTGAAGGCAACAAGAGCATTTTGATAGGATGGAACATATATTAATGGCTAGACATAGTTTTTAAGAAGATCACTTTGACGGTCCTAAAGTTGTTTCGAGTGAAATACTTTCCCAAGGACATCCAAAATAGGAAAAATATTGAGGTTGTGAAACTTGAGCAAAGTAACATGACCATGGCGAAGTACACTGTCAAATTGGAAGACAGGTCTAGGTAGTATCCCTTGTATGTTGGAGAGGAAGGTGAAAGTCAAAGTGTATCAAGTTTGAGATGGGCCTGAGGTCATAGATCAAGAAGCAAGTCGGAATAAAAGAGATTCGTGATTTTTCAATGCTATTAAATAAGAGTAAAATCTACTATGAAGACAACCCTGCAGAGAAGGCACACTACAAGAATGCAAGAGACAAAAAACCTGCACATCAAGAGAGAGGAAAACCCTACACTTTTCCTCTAGGAAGATTTGGAAATTTTTAGAGTGTTAACTATGAGAAGACATCGGTCGCGAAGGGAACTAGTATGGAGATTGTGAAAGGAAAATCTACTAGGAAGAGAACACCTAGCATCGGGCTGAGTCAAGCAATGATAAACAGTAGAGGAAGGAGTGAGACTACTCTGGATGCTTTATGTGTGGACAAGTTGGTCCCTACTCATCTACGTGTTTGAACTTTGCACTCATTTTTTCCAATTCTAATCGGAAGGGATATACATTAGTACAACATGTACTCAAGTGAAGAGGATCCCTTAGTCTGGAGTTTAGATCTCACAAGCCAACTGCCTAAGACAATTGGAAAGGTCTTTACTGTTAGCATTTTGAAGAATTTTAGAGTAGTATGGTACCACATTCATAAGAAGTGATACATGGTGAGAAGCGTAACATTTGCATGGCATACTTACGAATATGTGAATATGAGTAAAAAAAAGTGAATACATGTGTAAATATATTAACATGCGGATGTAAATAAGATTGTAAATATGTGGATATAAGAATATGCCTCTATGTGTTATAATTCAATTGTTATACAATGTGATTTAATTGCTCAGATTGTTATTTCATACTCGACACTTTAACATGATTCGTTTACATGCTATTCATTGTTTGTGTTTGACGCTATGACGGTCCAAATGTTTAGCTGGAGGCATATAGAGGCGTGGTCACTTTATGTTGTTATTAGATTCCATTATGAGTTCTTTTGGTATTAAGTTGTTTTTCATTTCTAACCATATATAACATCTGAAATGATGGTACTTGAGCTCTCATATGTGATATCAGGCGGGATAAATTCTTTTTCAATTTTATTTCAGACATGTTGAAAGTGCTCATTATGAGACTAATTTTATGTTATGATTCTTTTCGCATTACTTTACTTTTGTGCTTGCATGATTTGAGGAGTGGGATGTCCTACTACCTTTGAGATGTAAAAGGATTTTAAAAAGTTGTAATTTTTCGCTGCTTTGTAAATAAGTATAGAGATGAATTATACATTAAAAATTGGTTTACGGTGTCACAATTGACATTATAAATAATATTTACACTAACTGTGTATATGAATTAAATCTTTTAAATAATATTGTTTTATTAAGTTTGAGCTTAAATATTAGTATTTTACTAAACAATACTTACACTAACGATGTATATGAATTAAATATTTAAAATAATATTATTTTATTAAATTAGATCTTGAGTGTGTTTGAGCTTTTAATCAAAATTTTCGCTTTTGCAATGAGTTGATTACTTGATGTAATTGTGTCTTCAAGTTCTGATGTTTTTCCTTATATAAAGAGGAGTGTATGCTTCATGTTTATATTTGCAGGCCTTCATGTGACTCTTGGGCTCGTGTCCCAGTACATGGTAACCAACTAGTGAAGTTGCACTTGAAGAAGAATGAAAATTATAAACTTTAAGTGAACTTTAGAATGTTTGTTGGGTTTATCATTGTCTTATAGTGTAGGAGAGAGGAAACATGGGATGTATCACGTTTTTTAATGTCGATTGCTTTTATTGTGCTCAACGGTGTTAGAGCAGTGACTCCAACAACTTTTTATGTTAGTTGTACTTTGTGAACTTTCTGACTCATGAACTATCTAAAGTTCATAAAGTTGTTTGAACTTTCTCGAGCTGAGTTGTTGGTTTCTCATAGGCTATTGTTCCTTCTAATTCATGTTTAAAGTGTGAGGAACAGTTTGACATGTTTCTTTCCTGTGATATTACATTGAGAATATTCCTTGTGTGTTTATTATATATTTATGATGTGAAGGTATTGAATATCCTTCATGTTTCTTTTTGAACATTAATTTCATTCATATAGAAATAAATGACGTCTTTATTTCTTGCCAAAACTAGGAATAGTCATGTCTCTTACTTATTCACTTCACATAAAAACATTATGATGTTTGTTATTGTTTTGACATAACATTCTAAGGTCTACTCTGAACTTTATGATCCTTGTTAATAAGTTATTTGGAACTACTTGAATTTACTCCAGTTATTCTTAATCCTTTTTGGATGTACCGGTCTTAGTTGGAACATTTATCATTTAATCATTAAGGTTTCTTGTAATTAAAACATTATTAGGTATTTTGTCTCAACAACTACTAAACGATAACCTCGTTTGCACCAAAACAACTTGTATTTTGTTTGGAGTCCAACATAAATACAACAAATTATTGACAATCATAAGCATATCACTAATCACAAAATCAGTAGTGATGACAGGAAGAAAATTTACTCACCAGACTCACAAATAGCTTAAAAACAACACATAATTCATACTCATTAGTAAGCTCTACGGACGAACATGACAGTAAAACGAAATTTAATGATAAAGTAAGTGATTAAACCAAGTTTGAATCATGAACATTGAGATATTATAGTTATGGAATTATGCTTATAGAGTTAGACATGAAGGTTATGAGTTCAGGGATCAAAGCGTCAACACTAGCGGAAACTATGGCAGCATAATAGTTTGATCCATTTAAAAGTAATAATGATTGGTTAATGTTATGGTGGCTTAGAGCTGGTCAAAAGTGGCTAAGTATGATTAAAAATCATATTCAAAGAAGTTTGGTATGAAAACCACGAGTTTTAGCATAAAGAAAATGTGAGAATGCTTATTTATACTAATTTGATCAGTCAAAATTTGCTAAGCAAATTTGACACACTACCACACGACTAGAAATTCAATGTGTGTATGCCACGTGTTGGCGCCTCTGGTCTCCCGATGTCCAGTTTCCACGAGGAACTTATTGGGCAAGAAAAACGAGGTGTAGGAAGTGAAGGTGCAAACACGAGAAGCATGGTTGAATTGTGTTTGACTAAGTTGGACTCATTTTGCTAATTTATTTAAAACTAATTCGGGTTTGGTGACTTACTTAGAATAAAAATAGTAGCAATCGGGTTAAGTGATCAGAGACATAAGTAAAACAAGAATTGCATAATTAAAGTGACATAAGAATTTATCTTGGTTCACCACTAACTTGATAGCTACGTCTAGTCCCCTCACTCAAAAAGATTTAATCCACTCATTCAAAACATGAATTACGCAACATCTGACCCTTCAAACCATTCTTCTCAAAACAACCTGAAACCTACAAACTTTTTGAGGCACACACACATCTTGACTCTACTAGTCAAGTTTTCTCAACACAACCTGAATACCTACATATTGCTTGAGGAAAACGAAAGCCATTATCGGGCTGGATTGCAAGAGTTTGGAACAAATTGGTTTGCTTCTAACAAGTTGATTGTAACAATGACTCTCACACTAGAAAACACATAAAAAATATTTCTTTTGAGCAAGTGTTTCTCTAAACTTTAACCTTATGAACTCTAAGGACTTAGGAAATTTTGTGCTTGTGAGTTCTCTTATATTCTTCTTCAGCCTTTAGTATCTATTTATAGAATATGTTAGGGTTTCTCCTTTGTCCTTGCAAAATATGAATAATATCTTTGCAAATAATCAATGTATCATCTTGGAGTGTTTCTTCTTGTAAACAATTCTTGATCATATCTTCTTGTAGTTTTTGATGAACTCTTATTGTAAACAATTCATATCTTCTTATAGATA
Organism: Cicer yamashitae; assembly: GCA_037974755.1. Taxonomy (NCBI): domain Eukaryota; kingdom Viridiplantae; phylum Streptophyta; class Magnoliopsida; order Fabales; family Fabaceae; genus Cicer; species Cicer yamashitae. The sequence continues at coordinate 26,033,304 of JBBPBQ010000002.1, forward strand.
AATCATGATCAAATCATCTTGTAAATAATTCATATCTTCTTGTAATAAATCTTGATCACATCTTCTTGTAAATAATTCATATTTTCTTGTAGATAAATGTTGATCAAATCATCTTGTAAATAATTCATATCTTCTTGTGATAAATCTTGATCAAATCTTCTTGTAGATAAATTTTGATCAAACCTTCTTGTAAATAATTCATATCTTATTGTGACAAATGTTGATTGAATCTTCTTGTAATTAATTCATATCTTATTGTGATAAATCTTGATCGAATCTTCTTGTAAATAATTAATATCTTCTTGTTGATAAGATCTTGATCATATCTTCTTCAAATCTTGACCATATCTTCTTTTCAACTTGGTCAAAGACTTTCTTCAATTATAAATATGAATCAAATCTTATTTTAGATTGTCTTCAAAAACACGAATCTTCTTTCATACTCTTGCTTGATTTGAGCTGGAATGGATTCAGGTTGTTCTTGGATCGTCACAAGTTTTTGATTCGGTTAAATCTTCTTTTCTAACTTAATTCTTTTAATTTCAGTTGTTGACTTTCCATCATAGGCATTGACTTTCTTGTTGGAGTGAGATGTTGCATTTCTTAAATAATGATATTCATAGGCAGAACTGCATGACTTAGAATTAGTGGCATTGGGAAAATCAGCTTGTTGAAACTTTAGATTCAGTGCAACATTCGAGGTTGCATATCAGAGGCAACATTTGGAGTATGTTGCACCATTTTCTTCAGTGGATTGTAAGCTTTGAATTTATTATTTGAGCAATCTTTTCAGAGTTAATTATACCTTGATATGAAATCTTTAGAGTCATGCTAAGTTTGTGCACATAAGAGGCACACAAGGGCTTTAGAGGCATGCTTCAAATTTAGTCTTCAGACCCAGTTTCAGAGTTAGTCTTCAGACCCAGTTATCAAAGGCAGTCTTCAGACTCAAACTTTAGACCCAGACATCAGACCAAAACATCATAGGCAATCTTCGTAACCTTTAGAGGCACGTTACTTTTAGAGGCATATGTTCAGAGGTAGACGCGTATACTTTGTGTTCTTCTTATCTCATCCTCTGATCACTTTCTCTGGTGACTTTCCTCTGGTCGCTTCCTCTAATTTTTTTCCTTTGGTACCTTCCTCTGATTTTCTTCTTCCAATTTTTGTATACTTAATGAAGCCATTAATCCAAATTTATTATTCTCATAAAATAGTTTTGTTAACATCAAAACTATAAGTAGAAAACCAACTTGGTTCCAATAGGAAGGATGAACGATGAATAAATTCGCTAAGAGAATTTGTATTCATTTCCAAATTCACTAAGCAAAATTTGCTAAGTTAAATTCCAAAATTTATACTTAGACATGATTTCTTAAGCAACAAGTTACCTCTTTTTTATGCTCATCTAAGGCTCAAATGTTAATCATCTTTACATATAAAGTGTTCAAAAAGACGATACCTATAATGACATCAAGGAATGGAATATCAAAGTTTTGAGTGAGATAAAAAAATAGTAGGTACAAGAAATGGAATTTTACACAATATGGGACAAACAACTCACACTTGAACCCAACAATCTTTCCCTCAAGTTTGAGTCCTCACATCCTATATCAACACCAATTTTACAACCAATGAAATACACCTCTTGACTGCACCTCTATGAAGGCTTTCAATATAAGAATCCAATACACCAGGATCAATTCTCGATCCCTCACCAACCAAAACTAGGGCTCTGATATAACATGTTTGGAAAAACAACATAAAGAAATTAACGGAACAAAAAATAAAAAACAAGAATAAAATGTGAAAACTCCAAAATCGGAGAAAAAACCATGATCATTGTCTAATAAAACTAGAGATTAAAACTATGTTAAAAAAGTTTGCAACACATAGATTTCTCTCAAACACCTCATGCCCAAGTACAAAGAAAAGATATGAACTACATCTCACAATATTGTAATACAAGAGTATATAAGAGAAAATAAATGAATCAGATACAAGCTTAAACTGTTTCTATTTGGTGCATCTTGGAAGAAAAACTATAGCCCATAAAGTCTTGGTCTCCCTCTTTCTTTACAAAACTAGGAAATGTTGGACATTTTTTCTATTCATGTTTTCCCCAAACAGGTGGTATTAGAGGTTTGGTTCATTTATAAACATAAAAAAGAATGATACTATGAATGTGGTGTTTGTAAAGGTTCTGGATAGGAAAAGTTGATGCGCAGTTACAGTTAGTATACAATTGCAATGTCAAGTTCTGTTGTGAAATTTGGCATAGAGAAATTTGATTGAAGAATCAATGTTTTCTTGTGAAAAAATCAATTCAATGATGATTTGATAGAAATAGAATGAAGATTACACAAGGTGTTGATTAACACACAAGCATTGATTGCCATTGATTCAAGTTGCGCTGTGAAATTATGTCAACTATTTTCGACATGTAGAAATTCTTGGAGTGGTTTATCTTCAAGTGGAAATTGTTGAAGATGCAGAAGTGGGAAAGAAACTGGTAAAACTCAATTTGATAAAGATGTTGTAGTAGTAAAGAAGTTGGTTAAGAAGTATATCTTTAAAAACATTAATCCAGCCAATGTCAAAACTGAAGGTACAAACAACGATATCTAGGGTAGTAATACACGTCGAGTTGTTAGTACTCCTTTTATTGATCATATCCACAATGTTGAACTAGAGGGCAACACAATCATCCAAGAGTCTCCCTCATATCATGAAAAAATTAATAAAATCAAGAAATAAAATCCAAGATTCAAATGATTTTGGAAACTCATAAATCATTCCAGAGGCACTTCCAGAATCTAAGTTCCACGCTACACATGAGCATAGAAATGTAATTTGTGAAGTCCTTGGCTCCAACTTATCTAATTCAGCTAACATAGATATTCTATTAAGGGATCATCAATACCCAGAAATGTGTATTATTGGTTCTTGAAGTGATGCATTGTTAGAGGAGAATGATGTTCAAAAGCAACGATGCTCTTCTGATTTGGAAGTCAATTTACATTCAAAGGTTGTGGTTTCAAGTTTGACTTATCCAAATGTTATTGTTACTAATGATAGTTTACATCCTATGAATATTCATGATTTGGTTATTTTGCAAGTTTTTTAAAGATAGAGATGCTAGTGAGATACATCGTTCTAATGTCAGTTACATTTTTTTTACGGATGTGATGTATAAGGCAAGAAAAATAATTTGCAAAAGGAACCTATATTGTATAATTTTCGCTCAGGGGCCAGAAAACATGGATAAAAGGAACCTATAATTGCCTTACAACATTAGTCACAAAATGGGTACTTTTCATTTCTTTATCATGTAGATTACAATACGAATTAGGGATTAAGGATTAGAATAGGAATGTTTGTGTTTTTATTTTTATTTTTTATGTTTTTGTGATTAAATGATGTAATAAAATAGGAAATATGTTTTTAAAAATAGAAAATGTGTTTTACAAATTTGGAATAATAATAAAATGTTATTAATCCACATAAAGTCTTCCACATCATCTATTTTTTTGACACATCATTAAAAAAAATGACATTTCATCAAGTTTTAGACAAGATTCTATTTGGGGACCAAAACTGGGGACAAATAAAATGAGGGTACTATTTTTGTGATTCAGTTAAAATAGAAGGATCAAAACTGCAATTAAGCCATTTATTTATTTATTGAGAGAGAATTGTGGATGAGAAAAAATAAAATGAGGTGATTAGATGGGAGAGGTGGTTTTGACCACTTAAGGGGAAAATGGAGAAGTCATTCCTAATTTGCCCTTAGTTAATATGTGTGACATAAGTCCTATTATTACTATCATTTTCTTTACTATTTGTTAAGAATCTCATCGTAATTATATCAAACCTTTCTAACCCAAGTCAATTCATCTTACTTCTATGTCACTCTATGTTTTCCACTATATCAAATCTAGTCAACTATTTAATCTTAGTGTAAAATTTGTTTGCCGACAAGTATATTTGTTCTGAAATTTTTCACAGATAAAGTTTATTTGTAATAATTTTTATTGTATAAACTACTAATTTATTATTTAGTTCAAATAATTATTCTAAAAAATTTGGCTATACCAATCAATCATAAATAATTACAAGAACTATTAGTTTACTTTTAGTTGAATTTTAAATTTGTTTGAAAATTAAACAAAGAGTAAATTTTACCGTCTTTACAAAAACAATAAAATTTACTTTCGAATTTTTCTACGAAAATGTCACCAAAATATAATCATCTCAATTAACTATAGAAAATGAAATTATTTTTATTTTTTCCATTAGGATCAAAATATTTTAACAATACAATAATACAAACAAACATAAAATAGTGCAACCACAGTTACCAAAATTATGAGTCTTACAGATTATAACATATATTAAGTTTAATCAAAAGTTATATTATAGTCAAAATAAAGGTCATCTCAGTATATAAGATCCAATTTATTTGTTGTTTTTAAAGTTCAATGTACTATTAATTATTGTTTTGTTAATAATACTCTTAGTTATTTATTGTAGAGAAAGAAATAAATTAAATAAGATAATGAATAATTAAGGGTGTCATAGAAAAAGATAAATAATCTATCAAAAAGAAAATTTTTATTAGTACTCTTGTTATGGGTAAAAAGCTCTAAAGTGACAACTAGGAGTAACATATTTCTTCTCAAGTTATGTTGAAGCTTGAAGCAAGTATGCATAAATGGTTCACAAATCAAATATAAAACAATAAGTTATGTTGTTATGCGACGAAGACCTCATACCATGAATATAAATGATTAAAACTTTGCTTATTATTTTAAGTATATCGATTTACTATCTAAAGCATCCATACCCTTACAAGCTTCAAGTTTGGGGTTGTGGACCATCATAAAATTATTGTCATCTCAATTCATATTCTATGAAGTTGAAATATGCATTTATCGAGTTATGTGGTGTTCACTTTATATTTTTTTTTTTTTTTTTTTATGTTTGGCTCTTAGTGTTGTGCTCAGCTCATACTCCACTTGTACTCGACTCATCCATTTACTTGACCACACTCCTTGTACTCGGTATGTATTCCCCGTACTTGAATCAAAATTTGCCGTGTTGACATTCACACGTTTATAAGAAACTAACTCTCCACAACCTAGTAAAATAAAACTATATCATCATGCGAATTTACTAATCATATTTATGAACAAAAAAAATTAACTTTTGGAGAACGAAAAATAATTTCCCACGAAATGTGCTCGAGAATGAAATGCGTCAACTCCTATAAATTATATTCATGGTCGAGCAATGTAAAATAATTGAATGATTACATTGCAACTCAATTCATTGAAAAGCAGTTATATATCCCAAAAGATAATCATAATTATACTTGTGGAAGAGGACAGTCGCAAATCCGACATATTACACATTTTAATTCTCAGGGAAATGTGCACTGTCACAGAATTTTGTCAAATAGCTCAGGTCTAAAGTTTTGGGGTTGTGGACCGTTAAAGAATTATTTAACCAACTTGGTCGGACACAATGTGAAAATGGGGTTGCTTAATTGATGGTAAGTAGGATAAAACTAGCCCACCAAGAGAGTATGAGATATCCATGAGGAAATACAGGGAAGACACTTTAGGATTCCCCACTATTTAATAACAGTAAAAAGTTCTCTCTTTTAACTTTTTTAAATAGAGAATGACTAACTCATGTAAATGTGGGACTTAAATAACTTATTGAGTAGCGATTCACTTAAACTCCATGAGATCATCTTAAACCCTATGAGATCTTGATCTCATGGTATACCGGGCCGGTTCAAGGAAGAGTCATACAGAGCATTTGTTTTATACCTTGCCAAAATGTATTTTTTAGTTTAGTTTTTAAACAGTGTAGATATTCAATAAAAATATATTATAAAAACTCTTTAGTCCTCCGGCAATTATGGATAGAAATAAAAAGACCTTTAAAAAAGACTTTTGATTCTCAATTTTTAGCATAAGCATTATTTAATTGATATTTATGTTGATTGTACTCAATCAAAATCATAAAATGATGCATCTACATATGATAAAGGTACTTGGAAGCCATTGTTTTTCACTAAAAAAAAATATATAGATCTCCTAAGATATCATATTGAAATTTTTATGTGAAATTTTGCTATCAACCAAACAAAACAATTGTTTTTTCACTTTGACTCTACTTTCTAGTTCTTGTTTTGATTTTATTTTTCGTTCTCTTGTCACTGACCATAATATATTTAGATATGTGTTTCTAATTTATTCGCCTCTTGTTCACGTGTTAATATATTTTTCTAATTTAGATAGCATATAAGTACTTATATTCTATATTATTAGTTTTTTTTCCATTTGTTTTAAATTGTAGCAGGATCAACCATTTCTATTTGGTTGGAGTAGGAACTAGAATAAATTTTTATTTCAAATTGTATCTTGTCGAAGAGGTTCTATTGTTAGAAGAAATTTTTATTTCAAATAGTATATTGTTGAGTAGGTTCTATTGTTTTAACATTTATGTTTAATCTTGTTGAATTTGTTTTGCTTCTATTTTCATAGATATAAATATTAACTCGAAAACATGAATCAAACTATTTAAAATTACAAAAAAATAAAAATAAAAGAGCTGAAGCTTTTATTGAATCCTAAATGATTTTGCATCGAAAAAATGCGAAAGATAAATTTGTAATAAAATATTAATAATTTATTTATTAATTTTAAAAAGATCCGTCTGATCATTTCGGTTTATGTCTGATAACATTTTTGGTCGACCGTGATAGTATACCACCAAAGTCCCTAAATTTTTGGCTAGAACATTATAATACTACATTTGTCCTTAAATATAAAACTATCTTAAAAAATTGTCTTTTTTATAAAATTCTATTTGAACTTTAAACTAAATGAATTATTTCTTTACCAACATTCTGTTACTTAATTTATATATTTTTACGACCAAAAATAAATATTAATATTAACTAATTATCTTATTAAGAATAAATATGTAAAATAATATTTATTGAAAATAATTAACACAATTAACAACTCTTTTAATTTCCATAATTTTATCTATAAGATCTTACATTAATTTGAGAATGAAGATATTAATATAAAATATTGATATTAATTTATCACGTGAATCTAAACCAAACTTTTTGAGTTGTTTTTGGGTACAACGTGTTTCGTATGTTTGAGTCGAATGCGCCTACTACGGCCAAATAATGTCATGCAATCAGAACCACTTTTTTCTGTACAAATTGGTTCATGCACCATTGCATATTTACTTTCTCTGCAGTTCATTCACGAATTGGATTCATTGTATATTTTCATGCGTACAGCTGCACAATGACCAAAACTGCATATTCCTCTTTCTATTTTTGGCAACAGTAACAAACCGTCAAATTGAATAGCCAAAAAGAATCCCCAATTATTTGCAGATATGCAGTGCACGGTTCATTACTATGTTCCCACAACCTTTTTACTCTGGATTACCCGAACATAATTAATGACCCGAATAGTTAAACCCAAACGGGTCACCCAAACCCGATAAAAACATATTTGAATTATGCTGATATAATCCGGAAGTCTCGGTAACCCGCTGGGTCCTCATCCCGCTTTGAACCTCTTCCTCGGCGGCGTTCCTGCATGCCGCCGTTAATTCCATGTAACCAAACGGCGGCACCGAAGGGACAGTATGGTCATTAAAATTGAAATTGAATGTCCCCTGCGTGTTATACTCTGAATCAAATTCGGGTATTGACTCCAGATCCGTCGGATTAACCCAATCCGCAAAGATTCCGGCATCCATGTTGTGAATCCCGAGCTTCTCCTCCTGTTGTAGCATTCGGAGCGATGTCACACGCGGTAGCGCAAAGCTCCGGTCGTCGATTTCTGGGAACGAGTCCACCATGTCGTCCACGTGGGACGACGATGAAGGCGATGACCCGTTGCTGTATTCTTTGCTCGAAAATGTCAGAACTTCCTTTTGCGAGCTTGAATTCTTCTTGTATATGCGACACAGAACCCAATCATCTAGCTGCATCATATAAGCAAATAAATCATGTTAGAGAGATTCTTCCTTTTCTTATCAATTATATAAATAGACGTAGATTAAAGAAAAGGAAAAGTGATGTATCTGGACTAAATCTTAGGTCACATTCATTTCTGTAACTCTATTTTTATTTATATTTAAGATTATACTTTTTTTATATTATTAGAAAAACAGAGCAAACGAAAATTATGTGATTGTGTTACGTACTTTGGAGCTGCCAAGGTTATGTTTTCTTGTTGCGTCAAGAAGACGATACTCGTGCATAATCCAATTAGTTTTTGTACCCTTTGGTGCTTTGCCAATATAGAAAACAAGTGCTTTTTTTATTCCAACTTTTCTACCTTCAGTTGTGATGATTTTGTCAGTTCCTGTGGCTTTCCAGTAACCCGATCCAGCAACTCTGTTGGGTCGAGAACCATTCGGATATTTTCTATCCCTAGGACTGAAAAAGTACCATTCTTTCTCACCAAATATCGCTTTGCCTGTACAAAAATAATAGCAAATATATTAAATTCCATCCCAATAAATGAAATTAAACACAAATCCAAAATATTTTTCATTTTTTATAAAGGATCACGGTTAAGATTAAATGCAATTGATGCGGCTTCAATTACTGTTGTAGAGACATAAAAAACTTTTAAATTACCTGGAAGAACCCAAGGATCGAATTTGTATAAATCAATTTCGGCAATGATTGGGAGAGAAAAATGGTGTCCAGCAACTTTGCGGCATAGGTACTGAACCAGAAGCTCCTCGTCAGTGGGGAAGAATCTGAAACCAGGAGGTAAACTCAACTGTGAGAGAGGATCCTTCTCTGGAACTCCCATTATGTTATAACAGAGAACACTGAAAGAAGAAGCACTCTTTTTGGGAGGAAAGAAACACTGGTGATGAGTGAACAAGAGAACAAAACAGATATTTTCTGTTTTTTTTTTTTTTCTTCTTATTTTCTCTCTTTTATTTTTTCTAATAGTGGGAAGAGATGGCGGTTATTTATATAGGACACAGAGGTCGAGAAATTACATTGAGATTTTTGTGTTTTGAAAGTTGTGGGACCCATTTCAGTTTTGGGCCTCTTAGAATATGCCACGTTAATGATTTAAAAAAGATAATTGTGCGGACAATCTTATCTGTTTACCGTACGGTCCGTGGGCTTTGACGGGTCCGATTCAATGTATAGAACTATTCACCATTTAAATAAGGAAAGAAATTATTGTTGACCAATATAAAACGAAAGAAATTATCTCTTCACTTCACAGAATAATGAAGATTTAAATATATATTTATTGTAACACTAAAAAAAAAAAATTATATTTGTTGCTCCGTCCGTTGTTTTCAACTACTACTTTTTGTAGAAAAAACTCTTCCAATTTATTTCTTAATTTCAAAGTTTAATAAAATATATAATTCATACTAGATACTTGACTTGGAAAGATCTTTCATGATGTTTTTTCAACGGATTATACTAGTTTGAGACCGACCTAATATAATATTTTAATTACTTTTTTGTTGTTTTTTAAAAGATAGTTGTATTAAAATTTAATTAATAAAATTTAATATATTCAATTTATATATTTGGATATCAACTTTTATTAACAAAAATTTTTAACTCAATATAAATAAATTAAGTGATAGTGAATAATCTTTTATCAGATAATAAATAGTGAATTAGTTAGAAAATTATATTTGAATGGATTGATAAAGTTAACTGCTTTGAATTAATTGATAATATAAAATAATATTAAAATGTAGTATAATTAATATTTAAATTTTTTTAATTAAAATAATAAAAAAAAATATGAAACAAGCTATAAAAAAAACACTATTATCTATTATCTACTTGAAATACTACTCTAACATCTATTCTATTTGAACTGAAGTATCATCTATTCATCCTAAAATTTTTACATAAAAAAAGTGACAATAAATAAAATTGAGCTATAAAGATTTCTCTACCTTGACTTGATTAGAGCATCATCTCCTCACCTTCAAATTTTTACACACAAAAAAAATGACAATAAATAAAAAACACAATAAATAAAAAATAATAATTGTAGTCTTGGTTTCTCTATTTACACGAAACTAATCCCTCTATTTTAAAGTCGATAGTTTTGATCTCTCCCTCATATTTTTAAACTAAAAAAATAACGATTTGACATATTTTAAATGATGTAACACATGATTTTATTATATAGAACCATCTATATGCATTAATTATTTATATTTAATTAATTCAATTATAAAAATGAAAAATTCTCGAAGTGGAAATTAAGTTTTTAAAGGGTTTTATTGCAATTTTATGGGTGTTAATTATTCTATATTATGGTATTATATGTCGTGTTATTTAAAGTATGTAACGTCGCTATTTTTAGTTAAAAAATCAAAATCGATGACCAAAATTATCAGATTTTTAAATAGGGGAATCGATTTTGTGAGTTGATAAAAATATAGGGACTAAAATTGCAATTAAACTTGAATAAAATAAAAGAGAATATTACTTTTATCAAATTTTTCTTATTAACTACTACTCTTAAATGAAATATTAGTAAAATTGATATTTGAAAAATTGATGTATCTTTAATTTTTAATTTGACATATCAATTTTTCAGATATAACTTTTTGTTTATATTTTATTACAAATGAATTATTTATGTATTTTGGAAGAGATATTAATATTTAATATTGATGCGCCTCGAATAGGATTACATATGAGAGAAGGAACTTATAGGAAAAAAAAAAAAATATTAGTGTATTTTTCAATATCATAGATCCAAGTGAAATATATATAATGTTTTAGAAGTAATATATATATTATTAATTAAATTATACAATTGAAAAAATAATACTAGAGAGTATTATTGTATCCCAAATATAAGCAAAAATTAATTAAAGAAAAATGATGTATTTCATTTAAAACATTGACCAACGTTACACACAAAAATAAAATCAAATAAACAATCATTTATATCTATATGTCTCATCTAACATGAAGAAAAAAAAAAAGGAAAGGACCCAAATTCATTAATTAATAATGAAAAAAAAAAATTCTGAAATTAGTTAACGGGTTTGTGTTTCATGTAGAATAGTAGCCAAGTGGATTCCAAGTTCCTACTCGTTCGGGCGTTAATTGATAAATATATTTTAATAAAAATATTATTCTCTCTTTTATTTATCCAGTTTTGTAAAATGATTAATCAACTAATTAATTGTGGCACAGATGAAATAATTAATATTTTTTTAAATTTTGAAATTAATGAATAAATTAGAAGCTATTTCAAATAAAATAAATAAATACTCGCTTCGTTCTTAATTATAAATTATAAAATCTCTTTTTACTTTTTTATGTCTCTTAATATATGGTTTTCACAAAATTCAACCTAAATGAATAATATTTTTATAAAAAGTTTCCTAATTAATTTTACTATTGAAAAACGTAATTTATTTTTGTTCTTTTACATTATCAATAAATATAAAATACGTAGAAGTAACATATTTTTTGAGAAATTTATTACTACTACTATTATTTTTAATATATGTGAAATATGTCGAAAAGTCTTATAATAAAGGTTTAATTGTATTTTTAATCTTTCTATTTTAACATATTTACAAAATAGTCTCTTTATTTTACGATAGAACTTTTTGATGCCTCTATTTTCTTATTTATGGTATAGTGTTGGCTCTAAAACATAATTTTTACTCTAAAAATGATCACTTTTAGTCTAAGACATGGTGATTTTTGCCCTAAAAGTTAAATTATATTTTGTTTACAAATTTACAGTGGAGGCTATGAATCACCATTTTTGGGACTAAAAATCACAATTTTAAAGTCAAAACTATAGTTTGGTACCAAAAATGCAGCAAATGTGTAAAAAATTAATAATCAAAAAGCTTGGTTTTAAAATAGAAGATCATTGTCGTTAATATGATAAAATAGGAAAATTAAAAGTGCAATTTAACCTATAATAAATGACGGTGGAAGTAAATTACAAGAGTTTTTTTTTCTAAAAAACAAAAACAATATTTGAAAAACAACTAATTGAGCAATAAATAAATAAATATACTCTTAGGACATAATTAATTACACATTATATTCATATATTTACACTTTTGTTTATTTGTTAATAGTTTGATAACTACACATTATGTTCATATAATTAGTCTTTATTTGACAAGGTCAAACTGCCGATTATAATAGATTTTTTTTCATGATAAATTTTATCATAAATAATTCATACAATTGCGAGGTCTCAGATTCGAACTCGGGACAGAACGTTTAACCTAACAATATCGGTATTTTCCAATTTAATTAAGATTTAAGAACATAATGAATATTAATAGCATATAAACTTGGATGATTAAAATATAGTAATTTAATTTGTTAATGATAATTTTCTTAAGAGTTTATAGTATTTTCTCGTGATTTAATGACTTCGATTGGTAAAAATAGTGGATAAACTATCGTATTGAATTTAAAAGTGTTTATAAAATTAAAGATTGAATCAACTAATATATATAAAATAACATAAAATATATTTTCAATTAATATTTAAATTTCTCAATTAAGATAATGAAGATAAAAAGAAAATAAAATGTGCTACTTGATGTAGCATTTTAAACAATAGAGTAAAAACTCAAATTAATCCTTAATATATATATAGTTTGGGTGTGAACAATTTTTTATCCTGATAAAAAAGAATACCTAAATTAATCTCTGACATTTGTTTGAAAGGGATATATTAGTCGTTCGTTAAATTTGATTAAAATTTGACTATGTTTTTACTGAAGTGTCGAATAACCGACGAAATGTTAATTATCTATGTCATAATGTTAAAAATTGTTGATATGTAAATATTTAGTCTATTCAATACATATAATATTTAATTCTGAAATTAAAAAGCAATATTGAAAGAGACTAATTTATCCCAAACAACTTAATGAAAGTCTAATATGTCTCTTTTATTTAATTATTAAAGATTAATTTAAATATTATTTTTATAAAAAAACTAAATTTAATTACCAACGTTTAAATTATCAACGATCAATTTAGATTTTTACTCCAAACAATATTATAAATTCACAAGAGTCATTAATATCTCCAATTTAATTATCTCCTATATCTCAGCGGTTTGATTGTGGCAAAGAGTCGTATATAATAGATAATAGATACTAGTAAAAATAATACTAATGAACTTTATGATGATACATGACTTTGGCCTTACTTTTAATTTAATTCATATATTTATTTATTTATTTTTATCTTAGAAGAGATGATAAATACTATCATAATTAACTTATACAACAATAAAATTACAAGTTTCAATATTGACATTTGCCAATTGAACTAAGACTTTAAAACAATTCATATATTTATTTTAATTCTTATAATTTGGTCCTTGACTTTTATATAATATATAAATATAGAATTTATTTTTAATCACTTCAATATTTTTAAATATATGGAAAAATCCAAGTGACATTTAATAAACCAAGTCATCAATGTTAAACAACATAAAAAACAAGAGTAGCTAGATGAATATATCTAACTAAAAAAACATTTAACAAAGACATTAATAAATTTGAGAAATTAATATTCTCAAGATAGTCTTACGATAGAAAGAGGACTTTAACTCTTTAATAGTTTAGTCGATATTTAATAGAACAGCCGACAAAGTGTGAGACCTGATCTATTACTCTAGCACTAGTGCAATATTACCACGGGGTTACTAAAAAGAAAAACACAAGTAACACAAAAAAATTATAAAATGAATTGCACATTTAAAGCAACATGTGGTGATACTAATAAAATACTTTCTCACTTTCTTTCTTCTTGCCAGAGTGTGCGGCTGTGGGCGTATGTCTTTTGTTTTCTTTTTTAAACAATAAGTATAAAATTTCGTCATCGTCATTTTTCACGTGTGAGTTTTCGCAAGACGGTGAACACGCGTCAATTGCATAAGCCTACAGCCGCAAAAGTTTTGAGCATAAAATAATATTTAAATGAAATTATTTGAAATAAATATAAATATATATTTAACTATTAATTATTTTTTTTTACAAATATATTTATTATTTATGATATTTACGTAAATCAGAATTTATAATATATTTTGTTTTAAATAAATATTTATCTATTGATTGGGAATATTTTATCAAAAACCTACACGAGTTAGGTGTATGTTAGAGATTTTTAAAAATAACAGGCAGCAACATTTTAAAACTAACTTAGAAAAGAAAAAACATTTTAAAACTAACGATACATAGTTAAATAAAATAAAATTAGCATTTTCCTTCTAAATAGATTAGAAGGTAAAAAAAACAAATTGGTGCTATAAAAAATTATTAGTTAAAGTACTAGCATTTTATATTGTTATAATTGAACAACAAGAACGTAATAAAGTTATTTTTTATTTAAAAAAAGAGAATGTAATGTTGTTCTAAAAAATAAAATATCAACATGACATAACGATGTTTTGTTGTCAGCTAGATTGCCCGACGCGTAGTGTTTTAATTTATTATCTTATGTTACTCTCACCCACTTTTTTGAGTTTTGCTCCTTTTTATACTTAGGCTTTTCTTCCACTCATCAACCTCTACGAGCAAGCTTACAAGTATTAATTATGGATGAGATTTTGGGCTATTGCGTTGTTTTCATAAAAAAAGTAAGGTGACGTTGTTGGTCAAGGTCAAAGTTATGGATTGGTAAGATTCAGTGAACTGTTCTCCCATGATTGGTGACATTTTTATAGTTTTGTGAACGTGGACAAGTTTAGGTTTCAAAATGGAAAGAAAATGGACACTAGCCTTCCTTGGTTGGATATGCTGTGGTCAATTTCCAAATGTGAAAGAAAAGATAATTTCAAACAATACAACAAAAAACTACCCATAAATTGGGAGGAGGAACGATTAATTCCGTATACTAAAACTGAGGATATGCTTTGTGTTGCTTTCATAAAACAATAATATCACTAGTGACCCATATAAATTTTTTAAGCTAATTAAAGAGAAAAAGTATACTAAGACTAGCATTCTAATTAAGTTAGCAACTCAGCTCTTAAGAATGGTAAAATAAAGGGTAAATTAATTTTTATCTTTCAAATTATTTTTAAGTTTTATTTTAGTTTCTTAAGTTTTTTTGTCTATTTCATTTTGATTATTTAAGTTAAAAATATTAATTACTTTTGTCTCTCAAGTTATTTTTCTTCTATTTTATTACCTTAAGTTACATATGTTATAAATTTTGGTCATTTCTGATAGAGTCAAATATTGTAATTTAAAGGACTAAAATATTTAATTTGTGCAATTTAAAGGACCAAAATCTTTAATGTTTAAAATGGAAGACTATTTAAGAGACCAAATTGTCTAATGTTTGTAATTTAAGGACTAAAATGAAACAAACAAAATTTAAAAGACTAAAGTAAAGTCTAAAAATAACTTAAGGATCAAAAGAGTAATTTAGCCTAAAATAAATGAATAGAAAAGACAGAAGTACAAGCATGAGGACTTAACCTAACCCATCACTAGAACAAAATTTAGTTAAGGCATCCAATAAAAGTTTTTCAATTGTAAACTTTATTTGGTACATTAGACTAATCAAGTGTTAGACCCATTTTATTTTAAGTGTTGTAATTCAAAGAAAATTCTAGAGACTAATAGATAAAATTATAAACTGGAATTGTAGCAATCAATGAATAGTTGAGAGAAGTGTGTATAACTCTCTTTTGAAGTATAGAGATCCAGAATTGTATTTCTCACTTTCTCTCAATTTTGACGAGTTTATGTTGAGAGAATTCACAAGTGTAAATGACGAGAATCAAAGTATTATTTCTTAACGAAATGAATTAAACTGACTACAATGAGCTCAAACTTATGTAGCTAGTCACTACAAGAAAACACTCATTTTGTGGCCAACTTATAAAATATTTTGTGGCTGAAAAAATCCCTCACAAATTACTGACCGAAAAAGCCCTCACAAATACTAAAATTCAAATTTGTTGTTATTTGTGGCGGAAAAAGCCCTCACAATGGATTTGAATTTCAGCAGAATTTTGTGAGGGCAAAAGCCCTCACAAAATTACACGTTGGGACTTTGTGAGGGCTTAGGCCGCCACAAAGTCACTCGTTTGTGACTGCATAGGCCGCCACAAAGTACTCATTTGTGACTGCAAAAGCCGCCACAAAGGGCGTAGCTTACCGTTGGCATTTATGGCTGCATAGGCCGCCACAAAGTCCATTTTTCTGGCTACAAAGGCCGCCACAAAAGTCCACATTACCGTTGGTATTTGTGGCCGCTTTGGCCGCCACAAAGGCTCAATTTTATGGCTGCTTTTGCCGCCACAAAGTGTCATTGTTCTCCTATAAATATAACCCTTTCTCTCATTTTTCATTTCTACTGTCTCTCTAAATTTTCTCTCCACCTTCTCTCTACAAATATTTTTTCTCCAACATTTCTCTTTTAGTTGTTAAATTTCGGTAAGTTGATAGTTTATATTTTATTTTTTAATGTTATTTTTGATTTGAAGTTTTTTTTAATTAATATTATTTAATTTTTTTTTGACAGTGGTGTTATTGTGGTGATTGCGAATAACTGTTACTTGTTTGTAAGCGTCAAGTCAGACACTACTCAGCATCAAGTACGTAATGCATTTTAAATATAGATTATTAATTATATAATTATTATTGTTGTATGGTTTTTTAAAATATTTTTAGACTTAATATTTTATTTTAGAATGTAGATTAATATATTATTTTTAAAATTAAGTATAATATTATTTTTAAACTTTAATATTAGTAAGATTTGTTAAACAAATTACTGGTAAAATATTTAAATTGTAAAATTTATACTCAAATTAAAATGTAGTAATTTTTTAATTGTTGACGATGTGCTATTTTTTTATTATAGTTATTATTGGTATTATGATTTATTATGTTAGTAAAATATAATTATATTAAGAAATTGTAATTTTTTCAGCAACAACAATATTTTAATAATTATCAGTATGTTCCGTCATTTTCACAGCAGCTTCCTTAACCTCAAGCAGATCCAACTCCATACCGACCAACTATGCCAACAACTAGCTTGATCAGACCAGATTTTAATCAACCTCAACCAACTATGGCTCCTTCGACTAGTTGTGGTGTACTTGAAGATGAATTGTAATTTCAAACCATGTTGTCTCCAACAACAATTAATAATACTTTTGAGGGACTTTTGTCGTCGGGTAATATTCCATCAAATAATGATGGAGGGAGTGGAGCTAATGATCAAAACAATTACTATGATGATTGATGTATTTGAATAATATTTGCTATTTTTATTTTTGGTTTGTATGAATTTATGGTTTGTATGTATTTGCTATACATTATTATTTAATTATGGTATGCTTAATTTTTGGTTTGTATGACATAATTTATTAATTTTGGAATGTTTTATTTTGTTTGGTATATATAATTTAAATTTATAATTTTATATAATTTATTAATATATAATATTTATTTTAAATTGAATATAATTTCAAATATAATTTATTTTGTTTGATATATATAATTTATTAATATATAATATTTATTTTAAATTTTAAATTTTAAATTTTAAATTTTAAATTTTTAAATTATATTAATATTAATTTTTTTATATATAATATCATTTTTTTAATATTAATTTCGAATTTTCTAAAATTATTTTTTTTAATAAAGTCAGACATTTGTGGCGGCCTAAGCCCTCACAAAGGACAGCTTTTGTGGCGGCCAAAGCCCTCACAAACTGATTATTTTATGTCATGTCATCCTTTGTGGCGGCCTAAGCCTCACAAAGGACAGATTTTGTGGCGGACAAAGCCCTCACAAACGCTAGTTGTTTTAAATTCGCAATCCTTTGTGGCGGCCTAAGCTCAAACAAATGGTAACAGAAAAAGAAAAGAATTTTGTGACCGTTTTGGCCGCTACAAACCTTTGTGACTGGCTTATTTGTGGCTGCCAAAGGCAGCCACAAATTCTACTATTGTGACTGCTTTTCTCCCTTTGTGAGGGCATTTGACCCCCACAAAATGATGTTTTTCTTGTAGTGAGTACATGAGACTTAACTAACTATAAGAGACTTATTCAACATCATTTAACTAACACAGATAACTGAATTACATCTTAACACTCCTTAATTCATTCTCCCTCCGTCATTTATTCAACATCATTTAATTAAAAGTAGTAAAAGTAGTCCTAGTAATAAATTTCTCAAAAAAATATGTGGCTTTTACATATTTACTCCTACAACTATTGATATCGGAAAATTTTCCAATTTTTGAATTTGAAGGAAATTTTTTATTTAAGTTATTAAGTGGTTTTAGACTTGATATATGTCCGAGTTATATTTTTTTGAGAGTAGAATATTAAATTTGATTATTTTAGTAATCGAATTAATTTCGTCGTAAAATAATTATCAATGTCAGTTGTCTGTAATTATTTTCTATTAACCGAGCGTATTATTAGTTGAGTGGATTGACACAATTTAGAGATGAGAGTTAGGTGATATGATTATGACTAAGTGTCATATAAGGATAATTGTAAAAGTTTATGATTAAATTTGAGTGAGTAATTTTTAGATATTAATTTAGAATTGAGAAGATTAAAATTAAGGGAAGGAAAAAAACCAATTAATATCCTCTCCTCTCCTTTAAAGGACCAAGCCCGCGGCCTTCTATTCACTCATCATCACCATCTTTTTTTTTTATCTTCATCTCCCAAACTCTCTCAAAACCTAAAGCTTCCACTCCATTTTTGAGCAACTTCGAAGCCTCTAATCACAAAACCTCAACTAAATAAAAGTTGCTCCACCACTTGAGAGGATCACAAAGAGCAAACGATTGCTATGTGAGAAATTCATTTCTCCTCTCTTTTCTCTCAAACCCACAAGCATGAATAGTATGTTGGGTGGACCCCTCCTCAAGTGAGAGTCCACACCAATTAAAAGAAAAATAAAAAAATAAAAATAAAAAAGAGATGTGCATGTGATAGGCTTAGCCCACCATTGGGTGATGATTTTGGTTCCCTAGTGTCATTAGGAAGACTTTGATTATACTCATTATTTGATATAGTGAATTATATCTTTGGTCTGGACAACTCATGGTTTTTACCCTTTGAGGAATTTTCCACGTTTGAATTTGAGGTGCCCAATTTATAGCTTTTTACTCCTTTATTGTTATTATCATTGGTATTGACTTTGTGTTGGTAGTTTTTTTGTTTAGGTTTCTCAAGAAATAGTTAATTTAACAAACTTCTGTTGTGCGCTCTGATCTCAACAACTGGAATCAGAGCTTCGATTCTCTTGTGGTAATATTTTATGGTGAATTATGGAAGTCAATACAACTGGTATGGTGACCTAGAATGAGTCAAATTATGTTGTCTAGAAAAGTAAGATGGAGGATATGTTTTTTTGTGAAGAAATTTCACCAGCCTTTGTTCGATAATAAGACTATTGATCAACAAACTTTACTACATAAACAGATGTGTTGATACATTGGGTAGTGAGTTGATGACAACATTTTGAACCACATTAGTGGGGTGAAAGATGCTAAATCCTTGTGGGACATGCTTGAGCACCTGTATGCAAAGAAACTAGGTAATAACAAGATGTATTTGATAAAGAAGATGTTGACTTTGAAACTTCAATAAGGGACTCCGTTGGCAAATCATTTGAACACTTTCCAAGAAATTATGAATCAATTTTCTGCTATGAGTATTGGAATGGTGTTGTTGCGATGATGAATAAGACATTGATTGAAAGAGTTAGATGTTAGTTGTCGCAAGCAATGCTTCCACAATCATTTTGGGGTGAAGCGTTGAGAATAATTGCATGTCCTAAAACTTTTACGATGTGTATCCTTGCAAAATGAAGTACCATATATGATTTGGTTAGGTAAGAATATTTCTTATGATCACCTGCATATTTTTGGATAAAAAATATTTGTGCATACTCCTAAAGTAGATGTTAAATGTAAGAAATGTGTGTTCATTGGTTATGGTCTAGATGGAGGTTGGAATAGGTTTTACGATCGTGTTATAAAGAAACTTGCTAGAAGTTGTGATGTCGAGTTCACATAAGACCAATGGTTGAAAGGCATTGTTAGTGAAAATGTCTATTGTGAATGATGTTAGAGCATATATATTGGTTGGTGGTACAAATGATGATGATGTTGATTTATTGAGAATGTCATCATTAAGGAAAATGTTGAGACTTGCAACATGGTAGTCGAAATGACAGTAGTTTGCCCCACTTGAGTCGAGAGAGGTAGAATTGTTGGATGGATCCCTCCTTAAGTGGGATCCCACAACAATCAAAAGAAAAAAAATAATAATAAAAAGAGATGTGCGTGTGATGGGCTTAGCCCACATGTTTTGGTAAATAAAAGGGAATTAATACCTATTTTCAATTTGGCCAAACACAGTTGTAGCCGTAAAATAGTGCATAAGAAAAAGGTGCATCAGCGTGAGTAATAGAGCTACAATATATAGATAAGAGGATTTTCGGTACCGATGATGGATGATGGTGTAGAAAATATTCTTTGTTTCGACTAAAAATTTGGTATGTTATTCCTGCTACTGTGTTTGATATTCTAATAATTTTTGCTAGTAGTTTTGCTTAATCTATGAGTCAATTTGTCATATCGACTTTTGTGAAGGTTCTTTGTTAGTGTTTGATTCCCCTGTTGGATGATGATTTTGGTTCTGTAATGTCATTAGGAAGACTTTGGTTGTACTCATTATTTGATATAGCGAAATTATTTATTTGGTTTGGACGACTCGTGGTTTTTACCCTTACTTTGAGGAGTTTTCAACGTTAAAATTTGAGGTGTTCGGTTTATAGCTTTTTACTTCTTTGGCTTTGTGATATGATCCTCTTTGTCATGAATCACTTTTAGGATCGTTCTAGGTTGGAAACTTATAGATTGGAGCCAAAATCACGTTTTGCTGGAGAATACGATAACTCAAGGTACACAAACTCAGAATCATGCCATTCCAAAATGAGGTGGACGAAAACGTTCTGAAATGCAAATTAGGTTGTTAAATTTTTGAAAAAGACTATGTAAAATACAAGATATGGGCGCAGGTTATTAAGCATGAAAATTGGTAAAATTTGTGTATTAGGGTTTGATGTAAAGAAAATTGGGAATTATAATTCAACAAAGGAACCGAAAACAAAATGGCGCCACAATCTAAGGATTGATAAGCCGAAAAGAACGCCATAAGGATCAACACCCTTGATAAGTTCAAAGTGAATTCTTTCACGAACTATAGAGAGCAAAGTCTCACAAAATAACAATATGTTCAAAATTTGATTTCCATAAGCTAGAGGTTTGCCTTATATAGTGGCACCACCTTACAAGTTCTCTAAATTTTGCCCGACTCAAGTCTTTACAATTGGACCCAAATGGAGTTACTAATTTAGTCTACTACTTTTATTAAAACTAATATTAAAATTTGATAACACATAGATGAAGCCTTCATTTCTTAATTCTTCAATTTGGATTAATCAATTTACTATCTTAAGCTTCAATTCTTCATGAGTTGGACTTGCTTCAAATAAAGTGGCTTCAAGTTATTTAGAGCCTCTTTTTCCGTCTTTGAACTTGCTCTTTTCATTGGATTCCCAAGACCTTGAATGTCCTCTTCTATGCTTCCTTTGTTGGAACCAAGTTGGTTTTATACTTAGAGTTTTGATGTTAGCAAAAGTATTTTATGAGAACAATATATTTGACTTCACAAAGTATGAAAGAAGATTCGTGATTTTGAAAACAATCTAAAATAAGATTTGATTTAGATTTATAATTGAAGAAAATCTTTGACCAAGTTGAAAAGAAGATATTATCAAGATTTGAAGAAGATATGATCAACATTTATCTAAAAGAAGATATGAATTATTTACATGAAGATTTGATCAAGATTTATCACAAGAAGATTTATCTATAAGAAGATATGAATTATTTACAATAAGATTGGATCAAGATTTATCACAAGAAGATATGAATTATTTACAAGAAGATTTGATCAAGATTTATCTACAACAAGATAAGAATTATTTACAAGAAGATTTGATCAAGATTTATCTACAAGAAGATATGAATTATTTACAAGAAGATATGATCAAGAATTGTTTACAAGAAGAAACACTCAGAAGAAGATACATTTATTATTTGTAAAGATATGATTCAGATTTTGACAAAGGACAAAATATTGAATTATAATTAGTCATATTTCTACTTGTGAAAGTTCAAGAACTGGTTCAACACTCTATTCCCGCCTAGATTAAAGCAAGCAATAGGAAGGAAGTTTCATCTGAAGAATTTGCGAAAGCAATCTTATCAAAATGCGAACACTATCAATCTGAAGAACTTACAAACTCAATCTGAACAAAATACAAACACAATCAATCTGAAGAATTTCAAACTCAATCTGAACAAAATACAAACAGAATCAATCTAGAAGAACTGCTAAGATTGGATTCAGAAATAAAGAATTGACTAAAGAACATATTTTCAAAAATCACGTTGTTCAAAATTATTTTTGAATAAGATCATTGTTTACGAAGCTAGGAATGAACAGACAATTCAAAATTAAACCAGAATTAAATTGAAGCCCTAATTTTATCTATAAATAGATACTCAAGGCTGAAGAAGAAGATCATCGAAAAATCATAAAAGAGTAGAAGAACTCAAGCTCAAAAATTCCAAATTCATCTTAGAGTTCCAAGAGATAAACACTTGTTTAAATGAGAAATATTTTCTAAGTGATTTTCTCTGAGTGTGATAGTCATTGTTATAATCAGCTTGTTAGAAGCAACTACTTAAGCTCCAAATCATTGTATTCAAACCCGATAGTGGTGTTCGTGTGTCTTCAAGAAATCTGTGGTTTTCAGATTGTGTGGAGAAGACTTGGGTGGTAGATTTAAGGTGTGTGTGTTCCTCAAAAGTCTAGGGTTGTCAGGCTGTTTGAGAAGACTGGCTTGGAGGGTCAGATGCTTTGTAATTCAAGTTGTTGAATTAGTGGATTGAATCCTTCCGAGTGAAGGGACCAGATGTAGCCAAGTTAGTGGTTAACCAGGATGAATTACTTGTCTCACTTTATTCCTGCACTTCTTAGTTTTTTTTTTATTGTTTCTATTCCAAGTAAATCATCAAATTTGAACCAGTTTAATCAAATAATGAAAAAGTTATCAACTTAGTCAAACACAATTCTACCCCCCGTTCTCATGTTTGGACTTTCATCCTTCCTTGGTTATGCTTTCTATGTCCTCATCACTTTGTGTTGGTAAATTTTGAGTTTAGGTTTCGCATGAAATAATTAAGTTAACGAGCTTTCGTTGTACGCTCTGACCCCAATGAGTTTTGGTTAATGTGTGATTTTTTGTGTTTAATGTTTTAATCTTGCTTGTTTGTTGTTGTTAATTTTAGTATTGATGTTTTGAAAGATAAAGATAACATTATCCTCCATTTCCTTTTTCAAATCAAGAAAACCTAAGTTAAGGGAGTAAAATAAACTTGTAGTTTTTTGCTTAAGTGCTTTACACAATGTTAAATTGGTGATGTTTGTAACTTGAATAACAAAAAAAGGAACCGAACCTCCAATTTTTTAACATGGCCGAAATGTGTGTATTAATGAGAAAATTTGAGTTTTGAATGTGTTTGAGTAACGTAATGAGTTGTTTTCAACTAACGATAGAAAATTTTACTAAGTAGCTTGAATTGGTAAAGTTAAGAATTTTTTTAAAGTTATGGTTAGGTGATAAATTTTGAATTAACATGACAATTTGGATGATAATGTATTTGGGGACCAAATAGATGGGTTCTTAAAATCTTACAGTGATGAAATAAGGATTTTAAAGTAAGTAGGTAATTTCAAAAAACTAAAATTTTGGTTTAGGTCCGTTGAAAGGTGAAATGGAAATTCTAGTTTCAAGTATGTGAATTTGAGAAAAAGATTATATAAATCTTATGTTTATGTAGTTAGCGTTTTGAGTCTCAAAAAGGAATCGAGACCGTTGACATCTAGTTAGAGGTGGGAGGACTATAAATATTTATGTTGATTGTGTTGAAATTTTTGGGAAAATGAACTAGAAACAAAATGTTCAAAGTAAAGTTTTTAGAAAAAGTTTTGAAGCAAAGTAGTTTTATGATGAAAAATAATTGACTATGGTTGAATTATTTAAAAAAAGTTCAAGCGGTAGGAATTTGATAAATTTCAAATAAGTTGGACAAAAGTTTCTCTTAATTTTTAATGAAAACATCAATTAATTTTGGATTTGATCAAAAACTTTGAACCCTATTAGTTGATGTTTTGATTGAGTTTTGGTTAGGATTACTTTGGTGAGGAAACACATATTCCAGGAAATTTGGAGAATGACTTGAGTTAGTGATGTAGTTAAAGTCTTAGAGATTATTTTGACTAAGTTAAGCTTTATTAAATTGAATGTGTTAGTTCGAACGAGAGGTAAGGACTCCTTCGAATTTTTGTATCTAACATATAGGAATTTTATGTGTTGCTGTGGCATCTGAAATTGTGGGTTTGATGTATTGTTTTGCCTTCATAATTGTTAAACAATTGTGTTTGTACTCGTGTTATGAATCTTTTATGATAAATGTGAGAGTATACTTTATGTGATATGTTGATTAAAATTATTAGTGTTCAAATGAGTTTTAAAAGACGAGATTTTTAATAACTGCGAGTACACTCATCATTCAAACTTGCGCATAGTCTCCGTAATATTGGACCTAATAATGGTTTATCCGGTGGGATTGTCATATCCTTGTGAAGATTATTGAGTCGTGCTTGTCTAAGATGGACTTCACATTATGATCAGTTGGGATTCGTGAATAGTGAGTTCACCTGGATAGTGAGTCTAAACCCCTTTGCGAAGAGTAAAATATTCTAGAATCATATTTACTAGCATATAAGCATTCTATTACGGTGTTTGATACATGAATTGTATTTGATACCATGATAAATATGTATGCTTGTTTAATTTTTATTTAAGCTTCATATTTGCTATCTATTACCTGTTAATTTCAGTTGATAACCCATTACCTTTAATCGGGAATTTGGGCGATGGACTCAGACGTTGTAGACCCACACATTCCCCAGGATCACTCGCATGATAGAGACATCGTGGGATTTCCCCTAGATAGACTCGCCTACTACTTAGGAATTCGATCCGGTCTCATGCAATGCTACCAATATAATAAGGGTTGTTGGAACATTGCTAAGAGACAAAGCGGTGTTTCATGTTGGTGTGACTGTTGAGCGCATAGAGTTTTTGATTCCTTCACACTTGGTACTAGAGGTGCATCAGAGTTATAGAATCGATAATCAAGGGATGGGCATCCTATAGTGGCAAGCGCCGACACCTTTTTCTACTCCACCAAGTGTGGCATACCTTGTTTTCTAGCTAGTGTTTGAGGTTGGAGGACCTTCCATGGAGAAGATATATGTTTCTCTAGTTGATATAGAGCTTCCTATTCATGTGAGTGTTCTTGCTTCCTCTCCACCAGTGGTGATTCCTCTGTCGTTTTTTGGGGCTGAGATGGAGGCATGCTTCAGGGAATTGACAATTGGTTTCCCATATACGAATTTAGAGCATGTGGTGGGTAGTAGCTATTATGACATATCTGGTCCGTAGATGTTTGTTATGGATTTGACCACGATGGAGTTGGACACTGATGAGGCATATGTTGATGAATCTTCATGGGAGGTTACATTTAGGGTGACTTGTGCAGAGTGCGAAGGTTGCCCGTGTTATTGTAGTTCTTAGTCATGATCATATAAGACTTGTGTATAAGGCCATTATGCTGCTTTTTGAGTTGATGCATTTATTTTGCTTACTCTGGGAGGATTGTATCTATGACCATAATTATGACAATTTGACTTGACTTGACTTGCTTTTTGGGTTGATGTATTTATTTTGCTCACTCTTGGATGATTGTATCTATGACAATAATTATGACAATTTGACTTGACTTATTGGGTTCCATGTTTCATTTTTTGGGTATTTATGAAGATGCTTATTTCTCAGAGCAACACTTCTACGTAAGCGTTTGCTGAGAATAACCTAGGGGTATAAGCGGTTGGTAGTCTGATCGCATAATCTGTTGTATTTTCTTGTGCATATCTTGGGATGTTTTATTCATACTAGTTTTACTGGTAAGCACATATGTTTATATATATATATGTATGTATGTATGTATGTATGTATGTATGTATGTATGTATGTATGTATGTATGTATGTATGTTAATATATATATATATTATCATCTTTATATGTTGATTTGTGGTTGAGTTTAATTTTAAAAAGAAAAAATTTTATAGGTATTTTAAGAGAAAATTGTTTTATTATATTTTATTTGAGAAATTCTTTTAAAAGAAATTACACTCTCACTGTTAAAAATGGAAACGTTACACAATTAGTCTTGCCTTGTACTTGACAATCTTAGTATTTGGTCTAATTTTAATTTTATAAACCCATTCGACCTCAATAGGCTTCTTGTTGTGGATTTTGTTTATCAAGTCCTAGGTCCTATTTTTTTCAATAGACTTTAGTTCATTCTTCATAGTTGCCACCTAGTTCATATCTTCAAAAGCTTGCTTCAAGTCGATTGGTTATATCTCTCTTAGCATGGCTTGCTCTAGAAGTCATTCTTCATCTATAGAAGAATCAAGAAACATCTAATGATCTCTAAGTCTGACTGATTGTAATTTGGTTGTGTTGTCTTTTTCATATCCTATGTTGATTCAGATGCATCATCTTGTTCATCTTCTAACACCATTTTCAATCCTTCATTTGTTGTCCTATGTCCTACACCATGTTTAGTTTGTTTCCAGGTCCTTCCTTTGCTTTCTTCAAAAATATCATCTTTGCTCACAACCCTTTTCTTTCTCTTGGATCATATAGTTTATAGGCACTAGTAGAATGGTATCCTATTAGGAACATAGGTTGACTTATGTCTTCCAGCCTTCTTCTCGATTGATTAGGAACATGTCTAAAGCATAAAGACCCAAATATTCTAAAATGTTTGGCACCAGGCCTTCTCTCACTTCATGCTTCTTGTCGTGTTTTAGAAATCAACTTTCTGATTGGTCATCTATTTAAAATATGTATTGTAGTTGCCACTACTTCTCTCCAAAATCTGAGACATATTCTTCCCTTTAAACATGTTTTTTGCCTTGTTAAGGGTTGTTGTGTTTCTTCTATCTCCAATGCCATTATGTTCGGGTGTGTAAGGATGTGTTATCTCATGCGCAATACCTTCCTTTCACAAAATTCAACAAAACAAATGGAAGTGTATTAACCACCACCATCTATTCTCAACACTTTAATATCACAACCATTTTATTTTTTAACCATAATCTTTAATTTTTAAAACACAATGAGGAATACACTTTTCTTGTCAATGAGATCTATCCAAATATATCAAATGAGATCATATTTAGTTCATTCTTCATTGTAAGTGTGTAACCATTATAACAAATTTTCTTAGAAGAAGCAAAACAGAAACAATGTCACCCCTTTGTAAACCAGCCTGATAGTGGCTTTAGTTTGCCTCTAACAATCTGTAGGTTTCAGGTTGTGTAGAGAAGACTTGACTTGTAGGGTCAAGGTGTGGTTTGCCTTAAAAAGTATGTAGGTACATGCTGTTTTAAGAAGACTGGCTTGTAGGGTCCTTGGTTGTCTAATTCAAAGTTTTGAATTAGTGGATAAATCTTTTTGTGGTGAACTATGATAAAATCATATGTGTTGTTTTTACATTTGCATTATTTGTCTTACTACTGCCTCTAATTAGTAAAACTATTTAAGTCACCAAATCAAATTAGAATCAAGAAAAGAGTTTAAAATTAGACAAACACAATTCAATCCCCCCTCTCTTTTCTCGTGTTTGTACACCTTCAACCTTGAGGTTTTCATGGTTGTAACTGTAGTAGGAAAATAATTTAATTTCTTTTATCCTAGAAAGGGAATTATAGGAGTTAGGTTTACGATCTTCAAGTTTGAAGGAAATCTAGCACAATTGGATTGAAGAGCTCAGAGGAGATTCAATTAAAGATTGAATGCTCAAAGAAAGGGTTTCATCAATTAGGTTGTAGCTAATCAAATGAAGGTTGTGACCAAATCTTATGGATCAAGGTTTAGGGTTTTTGAAGAAATAACATAAATAGAAGACCTTGAAGGCTAATCATATTCAATTAAAAGAAGAAAGTCTTTCAACATTGATGAAAGGACTAGATGTAGGTCACATGCGTAGATGAAGTGTCTAAACAAGGAAAAAATTGGTGTCATTTTCCTTTCTCCCTTAAACCTTTAAATTTCTACAATTATTGATTCTTGAAAAGTGATTTTTAATTAATGTCAAAAAGTTCTTACAAATTGGTGATAAAAATTGTTGATAAATTTTCTGGTTTAATTAAGTGCAGAAAATGCGTCTAAGTATATTGCACGAATTGAGACTCTTACAAATCAAATGAGAAATTGTGGAGAAACAGTAAGTGATGTGACGATCACTTACGATCTTGATAAGTTGACCATTAGGCAATTTTCATTGATACGATCTTGATAAGTTGACCATTAGGCAATTTTGTATTTACCAATCTGATCTGAGCAATTCTTCTAAAAAGATATTGTGCTTACTTGTACAGATTACGTTTGCAAATTGATTCACTTGAGTCTTCTTTCATACGCTTGATTTGATTTGGGCGGGAACAAATCTGGACTTGTTCTTGGATCTTCAGAAGTAAGGATACGACTAAGTCCAAATCAGTATGTTTTTCAATCTATCAGAACCTGTGACCTTCCATCAGATTTGTTGACTATTCTTCATCAGAATCATTGACTTTTATTCTTCATAGTCATTTATTTGATTGTTGGAATCAGATGCTTGAGCAACCAGAGTCATGTTGGAATTGTTGGAACCAAGTTGATTTTATACTTAGAGTTTTGGTGATAACAAAAGTATTTTATGACAACAGTATATTTGACTTCAAAGAGTATAAAGAAGATTCATGTTTTTGAAGAAAATCTAAAAGAACACTTGATTCAAATTTATAATTGAAGATAATCTAAAATAAGATTTGATTCAAATTTATAATTGAAGAAAATCTAAAATAAGATTTGATTCAGATTTATAATCGAAGAAAAACTAAAATAAGATTTGACTCAAATTTATAATTGATGAAAATCTAAAATAAGATTTCATTCATATTTATAATTGTAGAAAATCTTTGACCAAGTTGAAAAGAAGATATGGTCATGATTTGACGAAGATTTGATCAAGATTTGAAGAAGATTTGATCAAGATTTATCTATAACAAAATATGAACATAATCAATTTGAAGAATTTACAAACTCAATCTAAACAAAATAGGAACATAATCAATCTGAAGAATTTACAAACTCATTCTAAACAAGATACAATTCAGAATTAAACAATGACTAAATTGAAGCCCAAATTTTAACTATAAATAGATACTCAAGGTTGAAGAAAAAATCATCGAAAATGAGAAAAGAGTAGAAAAACTCATATGTTCAAAATTTCAAATTCATCTTGGAGTTCAAAGAGAGAAACACTTATTCAAGTTAGAAATATTTTCTGAGTGTTCTTTTCTTAGAGTGTGAGAGTTATTATTATTATCAGCTTTGTTAGAAGCAACTACTGAAGTTCCAATCTTTTATATCCAACTTGATAGTGGTTTAGTTCCTTCTTCAATATGGGACTGTGAGATTGTTAGGAGAAGACTTGATTTGTAGGGTCAAAGTGGTTAGTTCCTCAAAAATCTTGGGTTGTCAGGCTGTTTGGGAAGACTGGTTTGCGGGGCTAGGTGCTTTGTAGTTCAAGGTAATTCAATTAGTGGATTAAAGCCTTCTGAATGAGGGGACTGGATGTAGCCAAGTTAGTGGTGAACCAGGAAAAATCTATGTGTCAAATTATTTATGCTTTCATTATTTACTACCTCTGAATTCGATTGCTTCTTATCTAAGTAATTCATAAAAACCAACCAGCCTTCATCAAATTAGCAAAAAGTTATCAACTTTGTCAAACACAATTCAACCACCCCTTCTCGTGTTTGCACCTTATGGAACCAAATTGATTTTAGACTTAGAGTTTTGATGTTAACAAAAGTATTTTATGAGAACAATATATTTGACTTCATAGTTTATGAAAGAAGATTCGTGTTTTTTAAGACAATATAAAATAAGATTTGGTTCAGATTTATAATTAAAGAAAATTATTGACCAAATTGAAAACAAGATATGGTCAAGATATTAAGAAGATATGATCAACATTTTATCAACAAGAAGATATGAATTATTTATAAGAAGATTTGATCAAGATTTATCTACAAGAAGATATGAATTATTTACAAGAAGATTTGATCAAGATTTATCCACAAGATGATATGAACTATTTACAAGAAGATTTGATCAAGATTTATCTACAAGAAGATATGAATTAATTACAAGAAAAGTTGATCTGAATTTACAAGAAGATGCATCAAGATTTATCACAATAAGATATGAATTATTTCCAAGAAGAATTGATCAAGATTTATCCACAAGAAGATATGAATTATTTACAAGAAGCAAGCAATAGGAAGGAAGTTTCATATGAAGAATTTGCGAAAGCAATCGTAAGAAAATATGAGCAGTATCAATCTAAAGAACTTACAAACTCAATCTGAACAAAATATAAACAGAATCAATCTGAAGAATTTCAAACTCAATCTGAACAAAATACAAATAGAATTAATCTAGATGAACTGCTTAGATTGGATTCAGAAATAAAGAATTGGCTAAAAAACATATTATAAAAAAAACATGTTGTTTAGAATTATTTTTGAATAAGATCATTGTTGACAAAGCTAGGAATAAAGATACAATTCAAAATTAAACAAAGACTAAATTGAAGCCCTAATTTTATCTATAAATAGATACTCAAGGCTGAAGAAGAAGATCATTGAAAAATTAGAAAAGAGTAGAAGAACTCAAGCTATAAATTCCAAATTCATCTTAGAGTTCAAAGAGAGAAACACTTGTTCGAATGAGAAATATTTTCTACGTCTTTTTCTTATAGTGTGATAGTCATGGTTATAATCAGCTTGTTAAAAGCAACTACTCAAGTTCCAAATCTATGTATTCAAACCCGATAGTGGTGTTAGTGTGCCTTTTACAATCTAAGGTTATAAGATTATATGGAGAAAACTTGGCTGGTAGAGTGAATGTGTGTGTTCCTAAAAAATTCGGGATTGTGAGGCTAGTTAAGAAGACTGACTTTGAGGGTTAGGTGTTTTTTAATTCAAATTGTTGAATTAGTGGATTAAATCCTTCAGAGTGAATGGATTGGATGTATCCAAGTTAATGGTGAACCATGATATATTTACTTGTATCATTTTATTCCTGCACTCCTTAGTTTTGTTATTGCTTCTACTCCAAGTGAATAATCTAGTCTGAACTAGTTTAATCAAATAATGAAAAAAATTTCAACTTAGTCTAACACAATTCAACCCCCTTCTTGTGTTTTCACCTTCAACAACTACTCAAGTTCTAATCCCTTGTATTCAAATTCGATAGTGGTGTTAGTGTGCCTTCAACAATATGGGGTTGTTAGATTGTGTGTTGAAGACTTGGCTTGTTGAGTCAAGGTGTGTGTGGTCCTCAAAAGGTTGGGGTTGTCAAGCTTTTTGAGAATACTGGCTTGGAGGGTCAGGTTCTTTGTAATTCAATTTGTTCAATAAGTGTATTAAATCCTTCTAAGTGAAGGGACTGGATGTAGCCAAGTTAATGGTGAACTAAGATAAATTACTTGTGTCACTATATTCTTGCATTCCTTAGTTTTGTTATTGCTTTTACTCCAAGTAAATCGTCAAGTGTGAACTAGTTTAATCAAATAATGAGAAAGTTATCAACTTAGTCAAACACAATTCAACCCCTTTCTCGTGTTTGCACCTTCAATTGGCATTAGAGCTCGGTCTCAAGGTTGAGCACTTTACAGTGGTTGAGGAAATATCCAAGGGTTCAACATGTCTAGATTCAGTGAAGAAGCTGTTGGAGGAAACATCAACCGACCACCTATGTTTGATGGAGAAAGTTTTGAGTACTAGAAGGACAGGTTGAGAAATTTCTTTATTTCACAAAATCCTGAACTTTAGGACTTGGTGGAAGATGGTTATACTGCTCCAAAGAATACTAATGGTGTTGAGATTCCAAGGAAAGAGATGGATGCTAATCAGAAGAAGATGTAAAGATGCATCATAAGTCTAGAACATGCATGATAAATGGAATGACTTTTAAGGAGTTTGATAAGTGAACCAACAAGGAGACAACAAAGAGTATTTATGATAGTGTAATTTTGACCTATGAAGGAAACAAGCAAGTTCAAGAAGCAAAGACTAACCTCCTAGTCAAAAAGATGAGTTGATCAAGATGGAAGAAGATGAAGACATTGAAACAATATTTTCCAGATTCCAGACTCTGGTGTCAGGATTAAAGATACTTTAGAAGAGTTATACTACTACTGATCATGTGAAGAAGATACTAATAAGTCTTCCAAGTAAATGGAGACCTAAGATCACTGCCATTCAGGAAGCAAAGGATCTTAATACTCTTAAGTTGGAAGAATTAATCAACTCTCTCAGATCACATGAAATTGAACTTGTAGAGGATGAGCCCAAGAAGAAGCAACCAACCTTGGCTTTGAAATCCAAGTAGAAGAAAGTTCTAAAGGCATCAACAGAATCAGAGGATGATAATTCAAAGGATCAGAATGGAGAATCAGAGGAAGAGAAACTGTCTTTCATAGCCAGAAAAATTTATAAGATGTGGCACAACAAAAAGAAGAAATTCCCCAAAGATATTTTAGGCAGTCCAGCATAGGTCACAAATTAACTCAATCACAAATTGTTATAAATGATTTAATTACTGTTAAATTAGTATTATAAATGATTCTTGAACAATAATCACAAATTGTCTTTAAAACTGAAAACAATTAGGAAAGAAAATGCAAGCCTAACTGAAGAAATTAATGTCTTAAAAAGTCAAAGTGTTGAAGTTAAAACAGAAAATACAACTCTGAAAACTAATATTGTTGAATTTAAAATTGAATATCTAACTTTGAAAAGTAATTATAGTCAAACGTCAATTGAAAATACCACATGTAACTTTGATAAGCATGAAGAAGTATTTCAAGATTTTCTTGCTAATGGTATGGAAAGAAGCAATTATGCTTCTATGAATTATGGAGTTAGTAGAAATGGTAAAAAAATGTCTAGGATTTGAAGCAATCATGCTACTTGGATAGTGGATGCCCGCGACACATGACGGGAGAAAAGTCTATGTTCTAGGAACTAACATTGAGCAAAAGAGGCACAATGACTTTTGGAGGAAAGCAAAAAGTCCAGATTATTGGTCAAGGTACTGTTGGTAATGGTATTTCCCCTTCTTTTAAAGATGTCTTGTTTGTTAAATGTGTTAAGCATAATTTATTAAGTATTAGTTAGTTAAGTGATAATAATAATGATATTATATTTAATCAAAAAACATGCAAGACAATTTGTTAGAAGGGTGGATACATATTCTTTACAGACCAGAGACAAAATATTTATAAGATAAATCTATTTAGTCCAGAAAAACAAGAGGTTAAGTGTCTTATGTCAATAAATGAAGAGAAACTAATTTGGCACAAAAGATTAGGTCATGCAAACCTTAGATTAATTTTAAAACTAAATAAACTTCAACTAGTCATAAGTCTACTTAAGCTTAGTTACAAAACTGAAATTATGTTTGAAGCTTGTCAAAAGGGAAAACAAACAAAGAACTACTTTACCCCTATTAACTCAGTCTCTACCTCAAATCCCCATGAGTTCTTACATATAGATCTCTTTGGGCTAGTGAAAAAACCTCTCTAAGTGGAAATAAATATGGCTTTGTTATAGTAGATGATTACACTAGGTGGACATGGGTAAAATTCTTAAGAAGTAAGGATGAATCCCACAAAGTGTTTGTCACATTTTGCAAACAAGTAATGAATGAAAAAGGGTTTAAGATTGTAACAATTACAAGTGATCATGGAGGAGAATTTGAAAACAAGTTCTTTGAAAGTTTTTGTGATGCGAATGAAATCTCTCACAATTTCTCTTCTCCTGAGCACCCCAACAAAATGGAGTTGTAGAAATAAAGAATAGATCACTCTAAGAAATGGCCAGAACCATGTTAAATGAAATGAATGTTGCAAAACACTTTTGGGTTGAAGCAGTTAATATTGCATGTTATATTTAAAATAGAGTCTTAATTAGGTCTATATTGAATAAAACACCATATCAATTATGGAAAGGTAAAAAGCCTAACATCTCCTACTTTAAACAATTTGGTTGTACTTGTTATATGTTGAACACTAAAGATAACCTTGGTAAATTTGATTTTAGATCTCAAAAGTGTACCTTCATTGGATACTCTGAAAGATCTAAGGCTTATAGAGTGTTTAATAGAGAAGCTCAGATTGTGGAAGAATCCATACATGTTAAATTTGAGGACAAATAGCTTGACCTTGAAAATTCAAAGCAAGATGACAATAGTGCAGGTTTATGGGAACCAGAAGAAGTAGGTGCAAAAAAATCAGAAGAACCTGAAATATCAAAGGATACAAGCAAATCAGAAAAAGATGACAAATCTTCAGAGGATGAATCTGATCAAGTCAAAAACTATCAAGATAAGTCTGAAGGAAGATCTATATGGAAGTACAAGTCATCTCTTCTTGAAAATCTAATCATTGGAAGTGCAAGTGATCATTTGAGGACCAGATCATCACTAAAAGACATCACTTTGTTTGACTTACTCTCTTCAATTGAGCCTACCTCGGTTGATGAAGAATTGGCAAATGATGGATGGATTCTTGCAATACAAGAAGAGTTAAATGAATTTAAGAGGAATGATGTTTGGGATCTAGTACCTTGACCAAAGAAGAACATTATTGGAACCAAGTGGGTTTTCATAAACAAGCTAAATGAAAAAGGTGAAGTGGTAAAAACAAGGCAAGACTTGTCGCACAAGGCCACAGTCAGCAAGAGTGCATTGATTACACTGAGACATTTGCTCCAGTGGCCATGTTAGAAGCTATTCGTATCTTACTTTATTTTGCTGCAAATAATAACATTACATTATTTTAAATGGATGTTAAAAGTGCTTTTCTAAATGGTTATATAAGTGAAGAAGTTTGTGTTAAACAACCGACAGGTTTTGAAAGTTCTAAAATTTCCAAATCATGCTTTTAAACTTAGGAAATCTATGTATGGTCTTAAACAAGTTCCTAGGGCATGGTATGATAGACTTTGTAACTTTTTGCTTAAAAATAACTTTGAAAGAGGACAAATAGATAATACACATTTTAGAAAATCAATAGGAGATAAAATTCTTATTATTCAAATTTATGTTGATGACATTATTTTCGGATCTACTAATGGCACTCTTTGCTAAGAATTTTCTAAATTGATGTAGCTTGAATTTCAAATGAGTATGATGGGAGAATTTAAGTTCTTCTAAGGGATACAAATTCAGCAAAGTCAAAAAGTTATATACATTAATCAAACTAAATATACAAAAAAGCTTCTCAGGAAGTTTAAGATGAGTGATTGCAGACCTTTGGCTACACCAATGCACCGTACCTATTCACTTGACAAAGATGAATCGAGCAAAAAATTTGACCAGAAAATCTATAGAGGAATGATAGGATCCTTACTATTGCTAGACCTGACATCATTTTAATGTATATGTATGTGCAAGATTTCAAGCAGACCCTAGGGAATCACATTTAACTAATGTTAAGAGAATCCTTAAATACCTAAAAGGCACTACCAACATTACCTTGTTCTACAAGAGATCTTCTAAGTACAAACTAAGTGGGTATTGTGATTCTGATTATGCTGGAGATTAACTTGAGAGAAAAAACACAAGTGAAAACTACACATTTCTAGGTGACAACTTAATCTTTAGGTCAAGTAAAAGACAAAGCACAATTGCCATGTCAACAACAGAAGGTGAGTACATTTCAGCAGCTGGTTGTAGCTCTCAACTACTTTGGATGAAACATCAACTAAAAGACTATAAAATCCTAGAAACAAACATTCTCATTTACTGTGACAACACTTATGCCATTTGCCTAACCAAAAATACTATACTTCATTCTACAGCTAAACACATAGAAATCAAACACCATTTCATTAGGGACTTTGTTCAAAAAGGTGCGCTTAATATCCAGTTTGTAGATACCAAACATCAATGAGCTGACATATTCACCAAACCACTAGTTGAAGATAGGATTGACTTCATCAAGAAAAACCTAAACCTTATTCTTTTACCTAACTGATGTTGTGCCAACCTTAGAGTAGTTTAGTTTCATACTTAGGATAAATTTTATGTTTTATGTTTATGTTATTTTCATTCTAATAAAAAAAAAGGCAATTTCAAAAAAACAAAAACAAAAAAAGAGGGAAGTTTCACTTTCAAGTATTTTTGTCTAATAACAAAAGGGGGAGAAAGATGTTTGATAATGTAGAGAGAAAAAAAATTACATAGATAAATACTTAGACTTAGGGGGAGCCTTAAGTAAGAGGGGAGTCAATATATTTAAAAGAAAAGTTGTTATCAAAAATACTATTTTGTCATTATCAAAAAGGAGGAGATTGTTGGAACCAAGTGGTTTTATACTTAGTACTTAGAGTTTTGATGTTAACACAAGTATTTAACAAGAACAATGTATTTGATTTCACAGAGTATGAAAGAAGATTCGTGTTTTTGAAGACAATCTAAAATAAGATTTGATTTAGATTTATAATTGAAAAAAATCTTTGACCAAGTTGAATAGAAGATATGGTCAAGATTTGAAGAAGAAATGTTCAACATCTTATCAACAATAAGATATGAATTATTTACAAAAAGATGTGATCAAGAATTGTTTACAAGAAGAAACATTTACAAGAAGATACATTTATTATTTGCAAAGATATGATTCAGATTTTGACAAAGAATAAAATACTGAATTGGACTTAATCATATTCCTACTTGTGAAAGTTCGAGAACCGGTCCAATATTATGTTCCGCCCAGATCAAAGCTAGCAATAGGATGGAAATTTCATCCGAAGAATTTGAAAAATCAATCTTAACAAAATACGAATAATATCAATCTGAAGAATTTACAAACTCAATCTGAACAAAATACAAACATAATCAATATGAAGAATTTACAAACTCAATTTGAACAAAATATGAACATAATCAATCTAGAAGAACTGCTCTTATTGGATTCAGAAATAAAGAATTGGCTAAAGAACATATTATCAAAAAACATCTAGTTTAGAATTATTTTTGATTAAGATAATTGTTGACCAAGCTAAGAATGAAGATACAATTCAGAATTAAACAAGGACTAAATTGAAGCCCTAATTTTATCTATAAATAGATACTTAAGGCTAAAGAAGAAGATCATCGAAAAATCAAAAAAGAGTAGAAGAACTCAAGCTCAAAAGTCCAAACTACTCAAGTTGTTATAAGCAACTACTCAAGTTCCAAACCTTTGTATTCAAACTCGATAGTGGTGTTAGTGTGCCTTCAATAATTTGGGGTTTTCAAATTGTGTGGAGAAGACTTGGCTAGTAGAGTCAAGATGTGTGTGTGCCTCAAAAGTCTGGGGTTGTCAGGCTATTTGAGAAGACTGATTTGGAGTGTTAGGTGCTTTGTTATTCAAGTTGTTGAATTAGAGAATTAAATCGTTTTGAGTGATGGGACTGGATTAGCCAAGTTAGTGGTGAACCAGGATAAATTACTTATGTCACTTTATTCCTGCACTCAGTTTTTTTATTGCTTCTACTCCAAGTAAATCATCAAGTCAGAACAAATTTAATCAAATAATGAAAAAGTTATCAAGTTAGGCAAAAACAATTCAACCCTCCCCTCATGTTTGCACCTTCAATCTACTCTCATTTCATAGATAAATAGTTTGAAAGCCTGCTAAAAAAAGTATGGAGTAAAGCACAAAATTGCCACAACATATCACCCTCAAACTAGAGGACAAGTAGAAGTTTCCAATAGAGTGATCAAGAACATTTTCGAGAAAATTGTCTCTGCGTCAAGGAAGGACTAGTCCATGAAGCTAGATGATGCACTTTGGGCCTAATGTACAACATACAAGACTCCTATTGGCATGACTCCTTACAAGTTAATCTATGGAAAATCTTGTCAGCTCCCAATTGAGCTCGAACATAAACCCTATTAGACAATAAAAACCCTTAACTTAGACTTGAAAACTGTTGGTGATAAAAGAAAGCTCTAACTTAGTGAGCTTGATGAGTTAAGATTGAAAACTTATGAAAATGCTAAACTCTACAAGGAAATAATCAAGTGCCATGATAAACACATAACCAGTAAAGAATTCAAGGGATGTGACTTCCTTCATCATTTTTTAATTAAAAATTCGAAAATAAGACAAATTTTTAAAAATAAGAGATCAATTGTTAAAAAAAAAAAAAGTAGGACCACACAATTAAGCCTAACCCAAAAGTTGGAGCAATGGAAAAGCAAAATACGTAACTCTCCAGGTTCCGTTCACTTCAGTGTCAATTGAAAGCCTCGCTCTGGAAGGGGGAAAATCTGATTCAATGTTCCTTTCCCCAACTCAACAAAGAAAACGAAAAGAAAACAATTTCCCGCTAGATTATGTTACTACGGCTCCCGCTTCCGCTTCATCTTCTTCACCGTCACGACCACCGTCGACCTTTGTTTCCAAACACCATAGCACCCAAACGCTTCAACTCACATATCTTTTCTCATCCTCAGTCCCTACCTCGAACCGTTCCCATTTTACGGGCCAGTTTGAGCCCGCAGTCTTCCTTTTCGGAGGATGGGCCGGACGTTGAGCTGGGACGTTTGCTGGCTTTGTTGCCGGAAGAGATGCGGAGGCGCGTGAGTGAGCATCCGGAGTTGCCGCTGTTGATTGAAGTAGTTATGGATTTGGGTCGGAAACCGTTGGCTAGGTTTCCCTCTGGTGATTTTGTTATATCCGAGTATCCAATTACGGTTCAGGATATTGAGCACGCCACTGCTCAGGTATTGTTGGAACACACGCGCCTTGTACTGTTTGATGCAATACTTTTTTTTCTTCTGATTATTGACTTTGAACCGTTTTGGAGATTAGAAAAATGATGCAGGTTTGGTTGTTTAACTGTTCCATATTAAATTTCAATGAACACATTTTAATTAGAAAAGATGGAAAACATTGTTGGTTCTAAAAAAAATTATAACTAACTTCATTACTCATGTAGTTTCTGATATTTTGTTTTTAATATTAGCTGATTGCTCATCTGCATCCTATTTTTGTGATACACTACTGGAAGTTGGCTTCCGGTCGTGAATTTCAACCAATTTTACACTTCCGGAGACTTGCTTCCAGTAAAAGCCGAGAAAATGGGGGAAGAATGAGCATGTGCCTTATTATTATTTGCATTGAATTCTTATAGATGATAGATTTTAATTTTTTGTTATTTCTGTTAACATTTTAAGACGGGTTTTTATTTATTTTTGGAGGAAATTACATTGATCTTCCCTGAAGTCTCTTTAAATAAAACAAATATCTCCTCTAGTTTTGTAGTAGGCAATAACCTCCTCTAAGTTCTCTTAAAATAGATAGACACCTCCCTTTACCACTTGACACCGTTTGTTATTCTGTCAAAACTATAAAAGGTGGTGGTAAAACTGTGTTGTGCTACATCAGTATCTCTACTGTGACTGTGCCACTTTCTTTCTCTATCTATTTGGTTCTTCCTTATTTCAATTATTTGTCTCTTTTCAATCCACTACTACTTCCATATGTATTCTGGAGGATTTTTAGGCTAATTTCATGTCAATTTGGCCATGAAAAAACAGAGAAAACTAGATCTTTTGTTTTGGAAAGTGCTTGGCTAGAATTTCATTAAATCTAATCAAATGCAAACCAACTGGTTCCTTACCTTGGAAATTCAACTAGTTTAGTTTAGATGATTTTGTCTCTCAGTACCTAACAAATGCAAACAATAATGTTGTTGTGGGGATTTAGATGTTTTCATTTTCCTTAAAAATGTGGCCTAGTCAAGTTTCAAGAGACATATGTAATGATCACACTACTGAGGCAAGTGAAAATAAAAAGAATAGTTTGATGTCACTATCTCAAAAGAGTAATACACTGTTATTGAAAACAACACTGGTAGAAATAGAGAAAGGAATTTTCATCAGTATATATTTGAAGCAGTAAAGGAAATGAAGATACAAGAAAAGAACGAATAGAAATAAGAGGGAGAAACAAAATTCATTCATCATAATTTTCATGCCCCTCATGTCATTGTTTCCTACCTCTCTATAACAATCATTTGGCATAATTTCTTGTCAAAATCTGTTTCTGTTTTATTATTAAAAATATCCCTCAAGTACAGGGATTCCGTTTTATTGGAGTACTGGTAGGAATTTAGTGATATATGAGTACTAGTAGGGATTGGGTTGTATAGTAATCTAATATATATATATATATATATATATATATATATATTGGAAGTATTGTCAACATATTTTCAATTTAATAAAATGTTGACATATAGCAATCAGATCTGATATGATTGTCTTTATTAGTTGATTTTCTATTTAAGTTTATTTGTATTTTGGGAAATAATCAAATCACTCTGATTTGATTTATTTCCTAATTTATTTTTACTTTATTCTGCATTCATTAGATAGCTGGCAGCATTGTATATATATATATTTGTACTGTTTCAGTTTCAATAACAATAATAAGAAATTTTTCTTCCCTCCTGTTTTAACCTAGCTGCACCCTAAAACACATGGTATCAGAGCTTCGGCTCTGATCCTGTGGCAGCTCACCATGTCCTTACAAGAAACTGAAAAAAATTGTTCCTCCATTACTACAATACCAGAAAAAAATTCTGGTGACCCTAAAATCGTGTCAACCCCTACCACAAATGATCCACTATCCATAAACTCTGGTTTACAGCTTCTAATCCAAAAGCTGAATGGCAGAAACTATGTTGAATGGGCCCAGACTGTGAAGTTAGCTCTTGATGGCAAGGGAAAGTTAGGCTACTTGACTGGAGATACTCCTCAACCAGAGAAGACCGATCCAGCCTACCAAAAATGGAAGTAAGAGAATTCTCTAATCATTGGGTGGCTGATTCACTCAATGGAATCTTCCATTGGGAAGCCCTACCTATTCATTTCCACTGCAAAAGAGGTGTGGGAAGCTGTACGCGATTGCTATTCCGACTTGGAGAACTCCTCACAGATTTATGAACTTAAGACTCGTTTGTGGCAGTCCAAACAAGGAGATAAAGATGTCACAACATTCTTTAATCTCATGGTTGTCCTTTGGCAGGAGCTTGACCAATGTTATGAGGATGATTGGGAGAATTCCAAAGATGCAAACAGATTTAAGAAAAGAGAAGAGAATGATAGGGTTTATATGTTTTTAGCAGGACTCAATCCAGAACTTGATGAAGTCCGTGGTCGAATTTTGGGCAGAAAACCGTTGCCTTCATTGAGGGAAGTATTTTCTGAAGTAAGGAGGGAGGAATCCAGAAGGAAAGTTATGCTGCAAAACTCTGATAGTACAAGGGTGCAAGAAACTGAGAGTTCGGCTATGGCTGCAAAGGGATACGAAGCAGATGGAGAAAGAAAAAAACAACCTTGGTGTGATCATTGTAGACGACCATGGCACACTAAGGAAACTTGTTGGAAACTTAATGGAAAACCACCCAACTGGAAGAAGAAGCCAAATGGAGAGGGTAGGGCCTTCCAAGCTGCAAATGGAGAAAATGTGGAGAATAAAGTTAACTCTGAGGCATCTCCTTTCTCTAAGGAACAACTAGAGCACCTGTATAAGCTCTTTACCTCTATGTCAGTTACTTCTTCATCCTCTCTTGCTCAAAAAGGTATCTCTTTCTCTTCTGCTCTTTTGAGTTCCAAACCAAATTCAAAAACTCCATGGATCATCAACTCTGGAGCCACTGATCATATGACAGATTGCTCAAAATTGTTTTCCACTTATAGTACTTGTGCAAGTCATAAAAAGGTAAAGATAGCTGATGGTACTTTTTCCACCATAGCTGGAGTTGGTTCTATTCCTATTTCTAAAACTCTAACTCTTCACAATGTCCTTCATGTTCCAAATTTGTCATGTAACTTGCTGTCCATAAGCAAATTAACACAAGATCTTAACTGTTTGGCTATTTTTAACCCAGTTAATTGTCAATTTCAGGAGTTGAAATCGGGGAGGATGATTGGCAGTGCGAAAGAGGTCAATGGTCTCTATCTCTTCGATGATGAGGCTGATCTTAAAGAGGAATTTCATAGTAATTGTCTCAACTCAGTTTTGGTTCATAATAATGAAGAAATAATGTTATGGCATTATAGGCTAGGACACCCAAATTTTTTGTATTTGAAGCACTTATTTCCCAAGTATTTTAAGAATAAAAATCCAGATCAGTTTTTTTGTGAAGTTTGCCAATTTGCAAAGCATCATCGTTTTTCCTATTCTCCTCAGGTGCATAAACCATCTAGTCCATTCACATTAATTCATAGTGATGTTTGGGGACCTTGTAGGGACCCTACTCCTAATGGAAGAAGATGGTTTATTACCTTCATAGATGATCACACTCGATTAACTTGGGTTTACTTAATGACAACAAAATTTGAAGTTGAAAGTATCTTCAAAAGTTTTTTTCAAATGATTTTGACCCAATTTCAAGTAAAAATCAAAATTCTCCGTAGTGATAATGGAAGGGAATATTTTAATAAACACTTAAATGAGTTTTTCCTACAACAAGGTATCATTCATCAAAGTTCATGTGTGGATACTCCACAACAAAATGGAGTGGCTGAACGAAAAAATAAACATCTCCTTGAAGTTGCTAGGGCATTGTTGTTTCAAAATAAGGTTCCAAAGTATCTTTGGGGAGAAGCAATTCTCACTGGAACATATTTAATAAATAGGATGCCTACCAAAATTTTAAATTACAAAACTCCTTTTGATGTTTTCACATGTCTATTTCCTAATAATAAACTTTCATACACTCTACCCCTAAAGATATTTGGATGTACTGTTTTTGTTCATATTCATGATCCGAATCAAGGAAAACTTGAGCCTAGAGCAAGAAAATGTGTTTTTATTGGCTATGCAACCAATCAAAAAGGATACAAATGTTTTGAACCTATTTCCAAAAAGATTTTTGTGACTATGGATGCCACTTTCTTTGAAAAAACTCTTTTTTTTGGTAATCATCTTCAAGGGGGGATAATTAAAGAAGATGATGTTCAATATTTAAAAATTGCAAATTTGGATTTTCTAAATAATTTGGAAAAAACAGATTGTGAGAAAAGTAACATAACGAATCCTATTTGAAAATACTAGAAATTGAGGAAAATAACAAAACAAAATCTTTGGGTGAATCTAGTCAAGAAAGCCATGAACATAATATTCAAGAAAATGTTTTGACAGAACCAGAAGTTGAGAATGAGACAGTTGAGATTGGTAACAAAGGTATCCAACCATTTGACCATGTATACTTAAGAAAAAAAGTGCCTCAGAGAAGAGAACCTCAACACTGCCAAACATCCAAGGATCCAACAGGTACAAGTCTTTCTAATTCTGTTGTACCCTTTCAAAATTTTGAAAATTTTGATCATAATAATCTTGTCTTTGCTGAACCTGTTCCCAATGATTTTGTTCCTTTAGAACCTACCTTTGATGATTCTAATCTACCCATTGCTGTTAGAAAAGGGATAAGAGCATGTACAAAACATCCTATCAGTAACTTTATATCTTATGACAAATTGTCCCCCACTTTTAGAGCTTTTACTTGTGAACTGA
The DNA here is from genome assembly GCA_037974755.1 of Cicer yamashitae. Classification (NCBI taxonomy): domain Eukaryota; kingdom Viridiplantae; phylum Streptophyta; class Magnoliopsida; order Fabales; family Fabaceae; genus Cicer; species Cicer yamashitae. The sequence continues at coordinate 26,077,269 of JBBPBQ010000002.1, forward strand.
CAAAAACAGAGATCCCAAGAGATATACAACAAGCTCTAAGGGTTCCTAAGTGGAAAGAAGCTGTCTTGGAAGAGATGAGTGCTCTTATAAAAAATCAAACTTGGAAAGAGGTGGATCTACCTAGGGGAAAGAGAACTGTGGGGTGCAAATGGGTGTTTACCATAAAACACAAGGCTGATGGATCAGTAGAGAGGTATAAGGCCAGACTAGTTGCCAAAGGCTTTACACAAACTTATGGTATTGATTACTCAGAAACTTTTGCTCCTGTTGCAAAACTTAACACCATTAGAGTTCTTTTATCTTTAGCGGTTAACTTGGATTGGCCATTACAACAGCTAGATGTAAAAAATGCGTTTTTAAATGGAGATTTAGAGGAGGAAGTCTATATGGATTCACCCCCGGGGTTTGAATTTAAATTCAACCAAAAGGTCTGCAAGCTTCAGAAGTCTCTTTATGGCTTGAAACAGTCACCTCGAGCGTGGTTTGAAAGATTCACCCAATTTGTTAAGAAGCAGAGATATTCTCAATGTCAAAGTGATCACACCATGTTTGTGAAACATTCTTCTGAAGGTAAAATGGCTATATTGATCGTTTATGTAGATGATATTGTTATCACTGGGGATGATTCTAATGAAATAAAAAATTTGAAGGCATCTCTTGCTGCTGAGTTTGAAATTAAAGATCTTGGGTCTTTAAAATATTTTTTGGGAATGGAAGTTGCAAGATCAAAGAAAGGGATTGTTGTATCACAACAGAAATATATTTTAGACCTTCTAAAAGAAACCGGGATGATGGGTTGTAGGCCAGCTGATACTCCAATAGATCCTAATCAGAAAATTGGTAGTGATGGCAGTGGTGATCCAGTGGATACATCTCGGTATCAAAGATTAGTAGGAAGACTAATTTATCTATCTCATACTCGTCCAGATATAGCACTTGCTGTTAGCTTAGTGAGTCAGTTTATGCATTCACCTCACGAAGAACATTTAGAGGCTGTTTACCGTATTCTAAGGTATCTCAAAAGTTCCCCCGGAAGGGGACTGTTTTTCCAAAAAACTGATCAACAAGGCATTGAGGTATTTACTGACGCAGATTGGGCAGGGTCCATCACTGATAGAAAGTCAACATCTGGTTACTGCACATTTGTTTGGGGAAACTTAGTTACTTGGAGGAGCAAGAAACAAAATGTAGTAGCTAGAAGCAGTGCTGAGGCAGAGTATAGGGCAATGGCCCAAGGTGTTTGTGAAATCCTATGGCTTCAAAGAATCTTAGAAGAGCTTAAACTTCCTATAAATCTTCCAATGAAGCTGTATTGCGACAACAAGGCAGCAATTAGTATTTCTCAAAATCCTGTTCAACATGACCGAACCAAACATGTTGAAATTGATAGACATTTTATAAAAGAGAAAGTAGATGCAGGTCTGATTTGCATGCCTTTTGTCCCTACTTCACAACAAGTTGCTGATATCCTTACCAAAGGACTGTTCAGACCCAGTTTTGAATTTCTTGTAAGCAAGTTGGGCATGCTAGACATATATGCACCAACTTGAGGGGGGGTGTTGACATATAGCAATCAGATCTGATATGATTGTCTTTATTAATTGATTTTCTATTTAAGTTTATTTGTATTTTGGGAAATAATCAAATCACTCTGATTTGATTTATTTCCTAATTTATTTTTACTTTATTCTGCATTCATTAGATAGCTGGCAGCATTGTATATATATATATTTGTACTGTTTCAGTTTCAATAACAATAATAAGAAATTTTCCTTCCCTCCTGTTTTAACCTAGCTGCACCCTAAAACACATGGTATCAGAGCTTCGGCTCTGATCCTGTGGCAGCTCACCATGTCCTTACAAGAAACTGAAAAAAATTGTTCCTCCCCTACTACAATACCAGAAAAAAATTCTGGTGACCCTAAAATCGTGTCAACCCCTACCACAAATGATCCACTATCCATAAACTCTGGTTTACAGCTTCTAATCCAAAAGCTGAATGGCAGAAACTATGTTGAATGGGCCCAGACTGTGAAGTTAGCTCTTGATGGCAAGGGAAAGTTAGGCTACTTGACTGGAGATACTCCTCAACCAGAGAAGACCGATCCAGCCTACCAAAAATGGAAGTCAGAGAACTCCCTAATCATTGGGTGGCTGATTCACTCAATGGAATCTTCCATTGGGAAGCCCTACCTATTCATTTCCACTGCAAAAGAGGTGTGGGAAGCTGTACGCGATTGCTATTCCGACTTGGAGAACTCCTCACAGATTTATGAACTTAAAACTCGTTTGTGGCAGTCCAAACAAGGAGATAAAGATGTCACAACATTCTTTAATCTCATGGTTGTCCTTCGGCAGGAGCTTGACCAATGTTATGAGGATGATTGGGAGAATTCCAAAGATGCAAACAGATTTAAGAAAAGAGAAGAGAATGATAGGGTTTATATGTTTCTAGCAGGACTCAATCCAGAACTTGATGAAGTCCGTGGTCGAATTTTGGGCAGAAAACCGTTGCCTTCATTGAGGGAAGTATTTTCTGAAGTAAGGAGGGAGGAATCCAGAAGGAAAGTTATGCTGCAAAACTCTGATAGTACAAGGGTGCAAGAAACTGAGAGTTCGGCTATGGCTGCAAAGGGATACGAAGCAGATGGAGAAAGAAAAAAACGACCTTGGTGTGATCATTGTAGACGACCATGGCACACTAAGGAAACTTGTTGGAAACTTAATGGAAAACCACCCAACTGGAAGAAGAAGCCAAATGGAGAGGGTAAGGCCTTCCAAGCTGCAAATGGAGAAAATGTGGAGAATAAAGTTAACTCTGAGACATCTCCTTTCTCTAAGGAACAACTAGAGCACTTGTATAAGCTCTTTACCTCTATGTCAGTTACTTCTTCATCCTCTCTTGCTCAAAAAGGTATCTCTTTCTCTTCTGCTCTTTTGAGTTCCAAACCAAATTCAAAAACTCCATGGATCATCGATTCTGGAGCCACTGATCATATGACAGATTGCTCAAAATTGTTTTCCACTTATAGTACTTGTGCAGGTCATAAAAAGGTAAAGATAGCTGATGGTACTTTTTCCACCATAGCTGGAGTTGGTTCTATTCCTATTTCTAAAACTCTAACTCTTCACAATGTCCTTCATGTTCCAAATTTGTCATGTAACTTGCTGTCCATAAGCAAATTAACACAAGATCTTAACTGTTTGGCTATTTTTAACCCAGTTAATTGTCAATTTCAGGAGTTGAAATCGGGGAGGATGATTGGCAGTGCTAAAGAGGTCAATGGTCTCTATCTCTTCGATGATGAGGCTGATCTTAAAGAGGAATTTCATAGTAATTGTCTCAACTCAGTTTTGGTTCATAATAATGAAGAAATAATGTTATGGCATTATAGGCTAGGACACCCAAATTTTTTGTATTTGAAGCACTTATTTCCCAAGTATTTTAAGAATAAAAATCCAGATCAGTTTTTTTGTGAAGTTTGCCAATTTGCAAAGCATCATCGTTTTTCCTATTCTCCTCAGGTGCATAAACCATCTAGTCCATTCACATTAATTCATAGTGATGTTTGGGGACCTTGTAGGGACCCTACTCCTAATGGAAGAAGATGGTTTATTACCTTCATAGATGATCACACTCGATTAACTTGGGTTTACTTAATGACAACAAAATCTGAAGTTGAAAGTATCTTCAAAAGTTTTTTTCAAATGATTTTGACCCAATTTCAAGTAAAAATCAAAATTCTCCGTAGTGATAATGGAAGGGAATATTTTAATAAACACTTAAATGAGTTTTTCCTACAACAAGGTATCATTCATCAAAGTTCATGTGTGGATACTCCACAACAAAATGGAGTGGCTGAACGAAAAAATAAACATCTCCTTGAAGTTGCTAGGGCATTGTTGTTTCAAAATAAGGTTCCAAAGTATCTTTGGGGAGAAGCAATTCTCACTGAAACATATTTAATAAATAGGATGCCTACCAAAATTTTAAATTACAAAACTCCTTTTGATGTTTTCACATGTCTATTTCCTAATAATAAACTTTCATACACTCTACCCCTAAAGATATTTGGATGTACTGTTTTTGTTCATATTCATGATCTGAATCAAGGAAAACTTGAGCCTAGAGCAAGAAAATGTGTTTTTATTGGCTATGCATCCAATCAAAAAGGATACAAATGTTTTGAACCTATTTCCAAAAAGATTTTTGTGACTATGGATGCCACTTTCTTTGAAAAAACTCCTTTTTTTGGTAATCATCTTCAAGGGGGGATAATTAAAGAAGATGATGTTCAATATTTAAAAATTGCAAATTTGGATTTTCTAAATAATTTGGAAAAAACAGATTGTGAGAAAAGTAACATAACAGAATCCTATTTGAAAATACTAGAAATTGAGGAAAATAACAAAACAAAATCTTTGGGTGAATCTAGTCAAGAAAGCCATGAACATAATATTCAAGAAAATGTTTTGACAGAACCAGAAGTTGAGAATGAGACAGTTGAGATTGGTAACAAAGGTATCCAACCATTTGACCATGTATACTTAAGAAAAAAAGTGCCTCAGAGAAGAGAACCTCAACACTGCCAAACATCCAAGGATCCAACAGGTACAAGTCTTTCTAATTCTGTTGTACCCTTTCAAAATTCTGAAAATTTTGATCATAATAATCTTGTCTTTGCTGAACCTGTTCCCAATGATTTTGTTCCTTTAGAACCTACCTTTGATGATTCTAATCTACCCATTGCTGTTAGAAAAGGGATAAGAACATGTACAAAACATCCTATCAGTAACTTTATATCTTATGACAAATTGTCCCCCACTTTTAGAGCTTTTACTTGTGAACTGACAAAAACAGAGATCTCAAGAGATATACAACAAGCTCTAAGGGTTCCTAAGTGGAAAGAAGCTGTCTTGGAAGAGATGAGTGCTCTTATAAAAAATCAAACTTGGAAAGAGGTGGATCTACCTAGGGGAAAGAGAACTGTGGGGTGCAAATGGGTGTTTACCATAAAACACAAGGCTGATGGATCAGTAGAGAGGTATAAGGCCAGACTAGTTGCCAAAGGCTTTACACAAACTTATGGTATTGATTACTCAGAAACTTTTGCTCCTGTTGCAAAACTTAACACCATTAGAGTTCTTTTATCTTTAGCGGTTAACTTGGATTGGCCATTACAGCAGCTAGATGTAAAAAATGCGTTTTTAAATGGAGATTTAGAGGAGGAAGTCTATATGGATTCACCCCCGGGGTTTGAATTTAAATTCAACCAAAAGGTCTGCAAGCTTCAGAAGTCTCTTTATGGCTTGAAACAGTCACCTCGAGCGTGGTTTGAAAGATCCACCCAATTTGTTAAGAAGCAGGGATATTCTCAATGTCAAAGCGATCACACCATGTTTGTGAAACATTCTTCTGAAGGTAAAATGGCTATATTGATCGTTTATGTAGATGATATTGTTATCACTGGGGATGATTCTAATGAAATAAAAAATTTGAAGGCATCTCTTGCTGCTGAGTTTGAAATTAAAGATCTTGGGTCTTTAAAATATTTTTTGGGAATGGAAGTTGCAAGATCAAAGAAAGGGATTGTTGTATCACAACAGAAATATATTTTAGACCTTCTCAAAGAAACCGGGATGATGGGTTGTAGGCCAGCTGATACTCCAATAGATCCTAATCAGAAAATTGGTAGTGATGGCAGTGGTGATCCAGTGGATACATCTCGGTATCAAAGATTAGTAGGAAGACTAATTTATCTATCTCATACTCGTCCAGATATAGCATTTGCTGTTAGCTTAGTGAGTCAGTTTATGCATTCACCTCACGAAGAACATTTAGAGGCTGTTTACCGTATTCTAAGGTATCTCAAAAGTTCCCCCGGAAGGGGACTGTTTTTCCAAAAAACTGATCAACAAGGCATTGAGGTATTTACTGACGCAGATTGGGCAAGGTCCATCACGGATAGAAAGTCAACATCTGGTTACTGCACATTTGTTTGGGGAAACTTAGTTACTTGGAGGAGCAAGAAACAAAATGTAGTAGCTAGAAGCAGTGCTGAGGCAGAGTATAGGGCAATGGCCCAAGGTGTTTGTGAAATCCTATGGCTTCAAAGAATCTTAGAAGAGCTTAAACTTCCTATAAATCTTCCAATGAAGTTGTATTGCGACAACAAGGCAGCAATTAGTATTTCTCAAAATCCTGTTCAACATGACCGAACCAAACATGTTGAAATTGATAGACATTTTATAAAAGAGAAAGTAGATGCAGGTCTGATTTGCATGCCTTTTGTCCCTACTTCACAACAAGTTGCTGATATCCTTACCAAAGGACTGTTCAGACCCAGTTTTGAATTTCTTGTAAGCAAGTTGGGCATGCTAGACATATATGCACCAACTTGAGGGGGGGTGTTGACATATAGCAATCAGATCTGATATGATTGTCTTTATTAGTTGATTTTCTATTTAAGTTTATTTGTATTTTGGGAAATAATCAAATCACTCTGATTTGATTTATTTCCTAATTTATTTTTACTTTATTCTGCATTCATTAGATAGCTGGCAGCATTGTATATATATATATTTGTACTGTTTCAGTTTCAATAACAATAATAAGAAATTTTCCTTCCCTCCTGTTTTAACCTAGCTGCACCCTAAAACACATAAAATATATTTTTACCCTAATTTTTGAAATGGTATCAGAGCTCTCGGTCTTTGGGAGTCTCGCTTCCGCATAAAGGAAACCGTAGCCACCTTCATTGTAGCAACTTTAGATTTCTTTTTGGCCTGTTTGTTGCCATAATGTGTTCAATATTCACGTCGTTATTGTTCACCTCCGTTTGACCGTCTACTTCACCCCATCGCCCACACCACAAGACTCGCCTCCATTAGATCACTTCTTAGTAAGTTGGAGAAACCAACCGGTACTAGTTCTTTGGTATATACAAGTACACTTCCTCTTGGTAAGTTTCAATTTTCTTTTGGACTTAATGCTACATATACAACCTATAACCAATTTTAATATTGGATACTGGATTATGGAGCCACTTACCACATGACACCTTTACCTACACACTTCTCCACTTATTCACCTTGCCCTAGCAACAAGTAAATATCCACAACAGATGGTACCCTTCTAACTACAGCAGGCCAAGGAGATGTCCAAATAAACTCATCCATAACTCCGAAGAAATATTCTTCATATTCCTAAGTTGTCCACTAGCTTAATTTCCATACAAAAACTAACACAAGACCTATCATGTAATGTTTTTTATAATAAATCTTGTTAAGAGTTCAGGGAGGACAATTGGTAATGCTAGAGAATGAAATGGTCTTTATTACTTGCATAATCAAAATCTTCCTCCAAATCTACTCAACAGTACCAACTCTTTTTTTTTCTTTCTAAATCAATAAAGACCAATAGGGACAAGGTCATGTTATACCACTGCCGTCTGGGTCATCCTTCATTTAGACTCATAAAACAGTTGTTTCCTTCCCTCTTCAAAAAATTAGAGGTAGAAAGTCTTCACTGTGAGGTGTGTGAGCTTGCTAAACACAAACATGTATCTTTTCCAGTTAGTAGCCAAATGAGTACTTCTCCATATTGTTTAGTTCATACTGATGTATGGGGTCCCTCTAATGTTCCAAATATATCATTAGCCCGTTAGTTTGTAACCTTTATTGATGACTGTACTCGGATTACTTGCTAAAACAAAAATCTGAAATCAGTTATGTGTTTGTACAGTTCTTCTCTATGATAAAAAACCAATTTGGAGTGAGTATTCAGAGAATTAGGTTTGATAATGTCAAAGAGTACTTTAATCACATACTTAATTCTTTCTGTCCAAAGGAAGACATTATTCATGAGTCCTCATTTGTTAAAACACCCTAACAAAATAGGATTGTTGAGAGGAAAAATGGCCACTTGTTAGATCAAACTCGAGCAACTTTATTTCAAAATAAAGTTCCCAAGAAATTTTGGGGAGAGGCAGTTTTAACTGCATCATATCTCATAAACCGATTACCTTTTAGTGTCCTTGCCTTCAAAATTCCCATGGAGGCTCTGTTCTTGTTCTACCCTAATGTGTCCACCAGTAGTAATCTTACTCCCAAAATATTTGAGTGTGCGTCGTTTGTCCATATCCATAGTTGTAGTAGAAGGAAACTTGATTCTAGAGCCTTAAAATGTGTCTTTATCGGGTATTCTTCCACCCAAAAGGGCTACAAATGTTATCATCAACCATCCTAAAAATTCTGTCTTCCGAGATGTCACCTTCCATGAACAAGAAAGTTTCTTTGGTCGAACTCATCTTCAACTGGAGAATACAAGGAAGATGAGTCTCTTCTACTTCCTGAGTTGACTCTTGAACCAGAAATTGAGATTGAAATTGATTTTGAAAAAGATGGAAATGAAGGAAATGACAATGTTGAGACCGAAATTGATTTTGAGGAAGATGAAAATGGTGACACTTATGTAAGATATGAGAAGAATCTAGTACATACAAGAAGAACAAAGGTCATTCCTAAATCTATTCACTTCCATGTCTCCAATTTGACCTTACATGAGGTAACTTCCCTTGACGCTTCAAACTTTAGTGATCCAATCTACAAATCTTCTTATGCACATGAATTAGAATCCAACACCACCCCTTTTTATGACCTTCATATCCCAATTGGCCTTAGGAAGAATACTAGGACATGTACCAATAAACCACTTTACCCTTTATCCAACTACCTATGCTTTGAACAATTTTCACCTACCCATAAAGCCTTTCTCACAAGTCTGAACACTACCAATATACCTACCTCTCTATCAGAAGCATTGTCTGACAGGAAATGGAAACAAGCCATGGACTTGGAAATGGAAGCATTGGACAAGAATGGTACGTGGGATTTGGTCCCTCTACCAAATGGAAAGAAACTTGCAGGATGTAAGTGGGTATACACTGTAAAGTACAAGGCTGATGAGTCTATTGAGAGGTACAAAGCAAAGTTGGTAGCTAAAGGCAAGGTTATTAAGAGTGAGCTCTAAAGTGTAACATCGTAAGATGTTACGCGTTTTTGTGCGTGAACAGTGTTAGAGCGAAGGCAAAATCGTTGGAGAACCCAGATCTTTGAGCGCGCAGAGAAAGAGCGTGACATCATGGGATCGGCGCGCCGTGTGCGCAGAGGAAGATCGATTTTGCGAAGACGAAACGCCGTTTCGCGAAACTTCGACCCGTTTAGCGCCGTTTTGACACGTATCGACTCGGTTGAAAAACGCATGCTTTGGCCCAGTTTTGCACCTCTTCACCTTCAAATTTTGCTCGTTTCCCATACAGAAAAGGCATGCGCATGAGGCTGAAGGTAGCAACTTGGGACTTGGTTTTTTTCAATGATTAATTGCTTTCTAACTTGGGAATTTCTAATACTTAAATGATTCAATTTCAGATTCCCTCCTTCTATTTCTTCTATAAATTATTCTCATCGCTACAACTCTTCTCAATCTCATATCTAAAACTCTCCTCAATCCTCTTCACTGCAATCTGCTCATCTTTAGATGTCTTTGGATGATGGTGATAGGTTTTGTTTTTTTATTTGAGACAATGGTAATAGCCTGTTGTGTTTCAGCTTGTGACTTTTTATTGAACCTATAAATTTTTTTATGTTTAGGTTATTTTTCTTAATTTTATGGTATAATTTTGTCTTTTTCTTACGATCTCACGATCTACGCTTTTTCTATATCCCAAAGATCTTTGGTTGGATCTCGAGTTTGACAACCTTGGCTAAAGGATTTACTCAAACGTATGAAGTGGATTACTTGAAAACATTTGCTCCGATTGCAAAATTGAATACCGTCAGGGTGATATTATCTCTAGCAGTTAATTATGGTTGGAACTTGCACCAATTTGATGTAAAAAATGCCTTTCTCCATGGAGATCTAGAAGAAGAGATTTATATGGACTTACCCCTTGGATACAGTGAGCATATTGCTGCTAACACCGTTTGTAAGCTAAAAAAGGTTCTATATGGGCTTAAATAATCGTCACGAGCGTAGTTTGGGAGGTTTGCTAGAGTCATGGTGGGTCTAGGCTTCAAAAAAGCCAAGAAGATCATACCCTCTCTATCAAACACTTCGAGTCAGGGGGAGTAACATTGTTATTAGTATATGTGCACGACATTATAGTGACCGGTAATAATGAAAAAGAGAAACAACTATTAGGACAACATCTAGCCAAAGAATTTGAGATTAAAACCTTGGGAAAATGGAAGTATTTGTTGGGAGTTGAAGTGGCTCACTCACTCTAAGAAAGTGATTTTCATATCCCAACAAAAATACATCACAAATATTCGGCAAGAAACGGGCAAGACAACATGCAAGCCATCGAGTACACCAATCGATCCAAATTTAAAGTTGGGAAATGCAAAAGAACATATTGTAGTTGACAAGGTAATGTACCAAAGATTAGTTGGAAGACTCATATATTTGTCACATACTAGACCTGATGTTGCCTTCGCTGTAAGCCTAGTTAGTCAATTCATGCATCGGCCAAAAGAGGTACACTTGCAAGCTGCACTCAGAATCAGGAACTCTAGGAAGAGGAGTTTTGTTCAGACGAATTGGAAATGTGAGTCTTGAAGCATGTAATGATGCTGACTATGCAGAGTCAATTGTAGATAGAAGGTCAACCACATGATATTGCACTTTCTTATGTGGAAATCTTGTGACTTGGAAGAGTAAGAAACAAAATGCGATATCTAGATCAGGTGTTGAAGCAAAATTTAAGGCAATGGCACAAGGGGTATGCAAGTTACTGTGGTTGAAGATCATTTTGGAGTACCTGAAGATAAAGTGGGATGAACCAAAGAAACTCTATTTTGATAATAAATCTGCTATTAGCATAGCACATAATCCAGTGCAGCATGACACAACCAAGCATATTGAAGTCGACAAACATTTCATCCAAGAAAAACTTGATAGTAGCCTAATTTGCACTCCATAAGTCTCTTCCCAAGGCAACCTTGCAGATCTTCTAACTAAAGGGTTAGACAACAACAACTTTGAAAGAATTGTATCCAAGTTGGGAATAGAGAACACCTATTCACCAGCTTGAGGGGGAGTGTCAAAATCTGTTTCTGTTTTATTATTAAAAATATCCCTCAAGTATAGAGATTCGGTTGTATAGGAGTACTAGTAGGGATTTAGTTATATATGAATACTAATAGGGATTTGGTTGTATAGTAATCTAGTATATATATATATATATATATATATATATATATATATATGATGTATTGATATATTTTTACCCTAACTCTTGAGATTTCTCATAATCATATCCCTTAGTTATTGGATCAAGTGACACATGTTCTTTTCTCTAACCAATTTGTTGACCCCAATTTGATGACATGGAATTTCTTCTATCGGTATCATAACAACATATGTCATGTTTGCTTTTTGTATGGGGAGGGTTGCCAAATCACGTTCGGGCAAAAGCTACTCACCTTTAAAATGGACCTTGGTCCCTTCATAGCAATATTTGTGTTTCTCAGTCACAAGACTGTTTGACATTAGTACGTTTTCTCAAGGAAAAGACGAGGATCTGGATGCTTATTGTGGATTCCAAGTGTACTCATCGTGGACACCTGCACTCATGCAACTATATCTTAAAAAATAGTTAATCTTATAGCAATAAGCCTGTTGGTTAGTGAGGGTGTGTGGGAATTCGATTGATGTCCTAAAGTTCAAGTTATCTATGCAATTTAGAAGCATTGGAGTGGAAAGTGAAGAGGTAGGTTTATTGGATTGGATTGTGACCATAACCCTATAAGATCCTAATTTTTAAATTTAATTAATCATTGAAGGAGATCATTATAACTGTCAATTTACAAGAGAGAAAACTCTTGCAGGTTGGTGACTTTGCTGTTGATAATCGAGCAGGAATCAGCAGGACATTGCATCGGATCAGTGCTATTAGAAATCGCAAGAGCGCAATTATTGGTCTTACTTGTCGTGTTGGTAGGGCTATTTCAGGAAGTGCTACGTTGTTGCAAGATTTGGTTCAAGATGGGGCTTCTTTGTTGCTCATCGGGCCTCCAGGTGTAGGCAAAACTACAATCATTAGGTCAGTTATTATTTTTCCTTTACTAGTTGTCAAGTTAAATATATAATGAACAGTTAGTTTAAAGTTTTAAATTGTGGTCCGCAGTGATTACTGTTACAATGTCAAGATTTTTCGGTCCGTAATTATTGCCGCATTTATCCATGACTTAATGTGATGTCAAAGACCACGATGCGGTGGTGACTATAGTTTAAAACCTTTAGTTACTTACCTCACTAGATTAAAAAAGTTACTTACCTCACTAAAGTGTACCGAAAATATGGTTCCTTTTTTTGGTTCTTGTGTGAATATTTTGGTATCGATTCTATCTTTTATTGAATCTTCATTCTCATTAGTAAACTATGCTTTTGTAAAAAACATGCTTTCTCATTATATGATTGATGTTTGCTTATGTTCTCTAATTAAGTTCATTTTTTCTTTCTTTCTCTCCTCCCCACTATCAAGGTTATGATTTTTGCAGTTCTCTATTCTTTGGGACCATGTTTGCTCTTGGTCATTAACTAAAACTGATATTTATCTGTTTTATTTTTTGGCGTTGTTTTAATTTTGTACTTGCAGAATTCATAAGAGTAGGGAATTGTCAAGATGCAGCTTGTTCATTTTGATTTGATTACATTATTATTATGTGCTTTTCCCAATTTTCAAATTTGACATATTGCTTGTTCTATTATTTTCAGGGAAATAGCTCGGATGCTGGCAAATGATTACAAGAAGCGTGTGATGATTGTTGACACCTCCAATGAGATTGGGGGTGATGGTGATATACCTCATGCGGGAATAGGCAGTGCTCGACGCATGCAAGTTCCCAACTCTGATATTCAACATAAGGTATTGGCTGCATTCGCAAGAGCTTTGCCTCTTGGTTATTTAGAGTGTAGAGTTTTACAAACTTACAATAAAATCAGAGTCCAACGCTGATAGAAATCGAAATTAGGAGATACAGAAAACAATAATATTGATTGAAAATAGATGTATTCTGGTAGGACCCTGAGTATTGGGACTTCGCCCAATAGAGAGATTGTTTAGACAATAAGAGTTAGTATATTCCCTGATTTTATGGGATTCTGTTACAGATTTCTGTTATAAAAGAGAGGGAAGGGTAGTTAGAAAATCATTCAGAAATATTGTTAGAGTTGGCTAGGAGCTTAGCTCTGGAATAGAAGTCTTTGACTCTGGTTTATCACTTGCATTCGGTTATTTTCTGTTGTGAGAGCCTTTGAGCACAGTCTTTTGCATTCAATAATATACAGTTTGTTATCTTGAATTTACGGTTTCTATCGATGGTCTGACCTGCTGGATTATCGAGAGGAGCTAGTGAAGTCGCAATTTCAGTCATGTCATCGGAGATGTGACCGGAAATGTCCAAACGATTGGATGCGTTGGAAGTGAGAATGTCTGCAATGGAGAACTCCTTGCCACAGAAGATGGTGGAAGTTCGTCAAATCATGATGACAGAGTTCGCAAAACTGCAAGATTGTCGTTCTTTAAGAGGTGCTCATTCTTTCTCTTACATTGAGGATTCAGTTTCTGAATCTAAGGAAGAGCCAAAACAGATCCAAGAAAAGGAGATGAGGAAAACATAAATCAGAGAGGCGAGCGTGAAGAAGAACTCTTCAGTTGTGGTTGATACACCACCACCGTCGTTGCTGGAAACCGCTCTGTTCACAGCGGCCATGAAAAAGGTAGCAAAGGCGAGCAAAAAGGAGGAAGAGATGAAGGTGATGGGGATCCGACGTGAAGACGGAAACAAAATCATCACCAATGCTGCAGCGTTCGCGGCACCCGTCGGCAGCTCAGCAAGCTCCTCCGGCGCACGCACCTCAGTCTGCACTTCCACCCATCTCCGGTGCACGCTGCTCACTCCTACAGTGCGCATGGTGCCTTCTTTTCCAGGTAAGGTCACAAGTCTGTACAGATTTTTAGAGACAAACGAGGGCTTGCTGAGGTTCAGAAAAAGAATCATCTTCCTCAAGCCATTTCACAGTCCAAGGAGGATAGAGCTTCACATACCACAAATCTTTCTCTTGTTGATGTTGTTGCAGGAGCTAGATATGCGTTTGAGAATATGAGGACAATGGATGTTGTTTTAGGTATGTATACACTCCCTGATATAATGTTGACAGATTGTTTGGGGCCCAAAAATATGGAACTGAGTCTTGGAATTCATGAGGAACTTAGTGCAGTTGTGGCTGAAGGACAGCCTGCAGATGTGGTGGTTTCTCATGTTCTGAAGCAAATATTGTCCAAGGAAACAAACTATCTTCCAATAACTCAAAAGTGGTAAAGTCTTCCTAGAGGTCAATTACTCCTTTAATGAAACTAAAGACTGCAATAGCAAAAACAGTTCGTAAATTACAGGTGGAGCTTGAATTATCTATTGAGAAAGTATATACAGGGTCATTCATGACCTATTTTTGATATGGAAATTTTCTCATTTCTATCATCAAGGCTGATCCGTCTATTCTTCAATGTTCGGATGACGAAACTAAAGCTTCTTATTGGCCTGGGGGTATCATGTCATTATATTCATCAGCTTTGATTTATACCTCGGGACCCAGGAGAACTCAATTTCATATGGCTGCTACAGCTTGTGACTACCACTGGAGTGGTTTACTCATTTTCTATGGGTTGCTCAACTTTGTGTTTGATAGATGCAGAGGAAAGATTTGGCAGCAAGGGATGCATACATCAGCCTTGAGGAAAAGGCTGCTTTTCAAGGGGCAGGTAGTGATAGGACCCTGAATATTGGGCCTTAGCCCAAGAGAGATTGTTTAGAAAATAAGAGTTAGTTAGTATTTTCCCTGATTTTATGGGATTCTGTTACAGATTTCTGTTATAAAAGAGAGGGAAGGGTAGTTAGAAAATCATTCAGAAATATTGTTAGAGTTGGTTAGGAGAGTTTTCTCTCTGGCTAGGAGCTTAGCTCTGGAATATTAGAGATAATATATATCCCACCTTTTGGGTTGTGAAATCACATGCTTCTTCTGAAGTTTCGCTAAAGGGATTTCATCAATAGGTTGGATTTGACTTCACTAAAACATTCTCTCCGTAGTAAAACCTGTCACTGTTCGTACTGTTCTTACCATTGCAGTCTCCAAAAAATGGCCCATTTAACAGATTGATGTGAATAATGCATTTTTGAATGGTGTATTAGAAGAAGTGTACATGGTGCAACCTCCAGGTTTTGAGGCTCAAGACAAAACATTGGTGTGTTAGCTTAACAAAGCATTATATGGCCTAAAACAGGCCCAAGGGCCTGGTTTGGCCCATTCTTGGTCTATGAGCCAAACCTGGTACCTAAGATACACATCTTGGGATTTCTTCCCCATTGTTGCATCGAGAACTTTCTTCAGAGTTTGATGTGATTAAAATTAGAAAATGAGGGATATGATTTGCATTTTTGTTTCAAGCAATAGTTGGAAGTTCAATTTTAGTCTCATACCGCTCCAAGATTAGTTCTGAATTCTGTTGTAAAATTTTGGCCATCTTTACACTGATCACCTAAATTACTCCCAAGCATAAAACTCATTCTTTCATTATGAACTATTTTGAAATTACTTATTCCCTATTACATTCCACCCATATCTGTTTTAACACCAATCACACAAATCTGCACTGAGCTTTCCAAACCTTGTAATATATGCCAGAATGATCAACCAAACAGAAATTAACTTGATTAGTTTTCCTATGTTTATTGTATTATTCAGGTATTGATAGAGGCAGTTGAAAACCACATGCCACAAGTGATTGTTATTGATGAAATTGGTACAAAACTTGAAGCAATGGCTGCAAGTACAATTGCACAGCGTGGGATCCAGCTTGTCGCCACTGCTCATGGAATCACAATAGAGAATCTAATAATGAATCCTTCCTTAGAGATGCTTGTCGGAGGAATACAGGTGAGGTACACCTACATCTTAAGCAAGACGCCAAGTTCTTTTTTTTGGTTCGGTAGGTCACATATAATTAAGATACACTTTTTAACACTCTTTTATTGGTTAAAATTCATGAGTCCCAACAAATTTAAATGGGACCCACACAATTTGGTGGGACCCATGTAAATTTCAACCAATAAAAGAGAGTGCGTTAGAATGTGTGTTAGAGAGTGTATTGTTAGCACTCCTCTTACGATTATATATTTGAACTTTTGTTTGATCCAATGTGGCTCAGTGTTGTTGATGGTAGAAGGTAAAAATTCCGCCAAATAAACACACCATACGGCTTATGATGCTGCCATGGCGATTATCCTTTAAAATTTTCCTATGGAGGTTGTCAAATGTCTGCCACGCCATTTAACCATGGTAGTGCCGTGGCTGCCATTTAACAACATGGATGTGGCCATAAATCAATGAAAAGGAGAGATTATGCCCTTTATTGTGTTTGTGTAGTCTCTAATGGATTAATGGAACAACAATTAGAAGGACATGGGTGCTGGCAGGTGTTTGATTACTTAAGCTTGGAGTTTTGTACTGTTACTCCCTCTGATTAAACTGAATTTACTAGTAGTTGTTTGCCTTATTGTGTTGAGGCACATTATTATAAGTGTGTGCGACAAGGAATAACTATAAAATATGCTAGGAAGCTTTATTTTTTGGCTGTTATTGGCTTGAATATATGAAATAAAATGAACAGTGGCATCAAATCCACAATTTAATAGAGGAGGTGGCACTACGAATTAGATACAAATGTCATTTAGCTAAACATTTTTCATACTTAGAATTGTCAATCTTGAGTCCTCCTTCTCAGTAAATATTATTTCCTTAATTGAGTTGAGAGTGTTACTGAATTTCGGATAAAAGCAGGAATGTACTTCTCAAGACTAATCTTTCCATTATTTAAGTTATTCATTTTTAAGTGTATGTAGTATTAGACTATTAGTGGTCTGTTACTTTCTATGTTAGTGAGAGAGTTAGTGTTAGGGTATAGCATAAAGGATGTTTAGAGTCTGTTAGTAGAAGTTATTAGTAAGTAGGTGAGTTTGTTAGGTGGATGAAGGTTGTTAAGAGCAGTTACTTTGATTATTTTTGTCAGGGAAAACGGCTTGATGCCTTTCTTCATTCTTTCTCCACTATAAATAGTACATGAGCAATTATAGACATTTACAAATCATAATTATAATATTGTATTTGCTTGATTTTGCTAGTCTAAATTAGGAAAGTAAATATATACAATTAATCCTTGATTAACAATTTTTAGAAAGCCTTTAAATAGCCCTCAATTGGTAGAAGAGGGATAGTTTTAAAGGATTAAGTTGGGACTAGAGAATTCTCTAGTGTGAAAGTAGAGTGCTCCGTTGGAGTAGCCTTGTGTGCAAGATTGTCATCTTCATTGTTAACCTTTTGTGCCTTCTCTTTCAACCTCTCGAGAGGAATAAAAAATACTTTGTTTATAATTTTTATCTTTATTCATTTGAGTTTATTTTGCACCATTGTTCTAGGAATTCTTTCTTGTTCAAAGAAAGGATCCTAAGAATTAGGTCGATATGCCCACTCGTCGTCACGGATAATCGAGTGGCTGCATTGGAGCGTTCGGCCAACAACCACACTGTCAAGATTTAGATGACTAAAATATAGCCTGAGATAAAAGAAATACAAAAGGTGCTAATAGAAATTAAGGAGATCCTTCTTGAACTGATGGTTGAGGAAAAAGCTAAGGGAACAAGAAATCAGTCATAGAAGATGGTGGAGATCATGTGTATGATGTAGAAGGAATCAAGGGATGGATAAACAAAAGCAAGATAATGAGAAAATAATGGATTCTTGGGAGCAAGAAGACATAAGTGAAAATGACATTGTGGAAATCAAGAATCACTGGTTGATGGCAAAATAGTGTGTGGGAAGCGGTCAGCTTCTTTGTGAGATGAAGAAGAGTGACAAGGTTGACCATAATGGGTCGTTTTCAGCAGAGGCAGAATCGCACCACTCGTATAAACTTGACATAGGGGTTTCATGCTAGCTATTTACCCAGCGCCAACATTGGGGCAGTTATAATCAAGAGTTTGTGCAACTACGAAACTGGTGAAGCCTGCTATTCATCATTTCAAATATCATGGAGTCTTTAACTTCTCAAAATTGCGATCCTGGGGGAATGATTTTTGTTTTCAATAACTATTCAACATGAAGAACTTTTTTTTTAAATTGCAAGGATAAGGTTGTTAGGTGGTTGTTAAGAGTTGTTATTTTGGTTATTCATAGAAAGTCTTTAAATAGCCCTTAATTGGTAGAAGGGAGAGTAACTTTGAAGAATTGAGTTTTGTGACTAAAGAGTTCTCTAGTGTGAAAAGCCGAGTGTGGGATAGCCTTGTGTGTAAGATTACCCCACGAAATGGTTATTCATAGAAAGTCTTTAAATAGCCCTTAATTGGTAGAAGGGAGAGTAACTTTGAAGAATTAAGTTTTGTGACTAAAGAGTTCTCTAGTGTGAAAAGCAAGTGTGGGATAGCCTTGTGTGTAAGATTACCCCACGAAATGGTCTATTCTTTGAAAAACCTAATGATAATAATGTGGCTATATTCATTGATTCATTGAGTTTAGAGCAATGTCCCAAGGAATTTGTGATGGTATGTGGATTCATTGAGCTCTAAAGGAAATGAAAATGCTAGTGGAGATCCCATTGAAATTATATTGTGACAACAAGGCTGCAATAAGCATAATCCAAATCTTGTTTAACATGATCAAACAAAACATATTGGAATTGATCGTCATTTTATAAAAGAAAAGATAGATAATGAAATTCTCTACTTGCCATTCGTACCTTCAAATCAACTGATAACTGACATCTTCACCAAGAGCTTAGCAAAACTAAATATTGAGCATTCGATGAGCAAGTTAGCAAGAATAAGTGTTGAGCATTTGATGTGCAAGACTAATCTCCATATACACCTCCTGCTCCTTTAAGTCTCCATGCAAGGATACCTTTTTGACATCAAACTGGTGTAGTTGTCACCTGGAGTGGATAGCCACAGATAGTAAGATTCAAAAAGTATTCATCTTCGCCACTAGAATAAATGTTGAACAAATTTCTTCTCATAATCAATGTCATATGCCTAATCGTATCCTATTGCCTCCATCCTGGCCTTGTATTATTTAAAAGTATCATCTGATTTGTGCTTGATTGTATAGATACATTTGCATCCAACGACTTTCTTGCTTCCTTGCCTCTCAGCAATCTCCCGTGTCTCATTTCTTTCTTGCCTTCTTGAGTAGATGGTGGGATTCTCACCTAGTCAATAACTGCAATAAAACTTTGATGTGGTAGGGAAAGATGCTTAGAGGAGACAATATACCTGTTTTCTTTTCTCAAAGCAATAGGTAAATCATCTAGAGTAGTAGCACAAGTATTAGAAAATCGACAATAAAAGGATTACTTTTAGGAGTAGATTGGGTTTACTTCAATAAAGGAATCAAACCATTTCGCACAATAAATATTAGAAATAGGGACAGTCCTCAAATATCATAATGAATAAAATCAAATGGTTCAACACTTGTTGTAAGACTAGAAGTAAGCATAGACATCATTAAGGAAAAACAAGGATGACCAAGATGCTTGTGCTGAAGTCAGATTTGTGAGCCAGAAGAGCGAGACTTTGACTGAGATTGGAGTGCGGAAAACACTTTCTCACCCGTTTGTTCATTTGAGAAATAGTACAACCCCCCTATTCCTTAGCAACTCCATTCGTCTTTTCCATTGTAAGATCCTAAAAAAGACGATGAGAATGACTACATAGTTTTGGAGTATTCGGATTTCATAGATTTTAATCAACAAGCCCATTGTCTCCCTTTTCTCTTTCCTCTGTTAATTGTATGTGTATTATGTTTTCTGCAGAAATATAAGTAAAACTATTCTCCCTGCTATATGTATATTTATTCTATTTTGTTATATGATATCTACGATCACTTTAGAGCGTGACACTCGGGGATGAAGAGGCTAGCCGTAGAGGCGTTCAGAAGACAGTACTGGAGAGGAAAGGCCCATCAACGTTTAGTCGCGCAGTAGAGATTATTTCAAAGACAGAGTTGCGCATTCACCGTAGCCTTGAAGCAACTGTAGATGCTATTCTTTCGGGTAAGTTGCCACCCCATTAAAATATATATTGCAGTAGATTGATTATAAGTATGCCCTGTTGATTTGTTGGTGTAGGTCGTTTTCCAAATGTGGAAGTGCGCAAGATGAAGTCTCAAGAGCAGGAAGAGATTTTACAAACGGGACCTGTTTTTGGCAGCACTCTCGAAAATGCTAGCGAAATTATGCTTGATGATGCTCTAGAAAGGGCTGATGTCCAAACCCGGCAAAAAGAATCACCTTTGATGTTGCCTATTAACATGGTAGAGGATTCCTCTGAGCACAAATTGCCACTTCGCCTATTTTGTTATGGGGTAAGACGTCATCACCCAACAGCTGAGTCTAATGAAAGAAATAAAGATTGGTATTATCACCAACAGTTTTTTTTTGCTTGTCTGCTGTGTTTTACTTAATTCTATCAATTTTTATGTACTTATAAGGCTGACATAAGTTTGATTTATCTTATTGATACACACTTCACTCTTGCTAATATAACTTAGTGAGGGTGTAGGATGCAAAGAGAGAAAAAAAATTAAAAAAGGACCAATTTGAAGGGAGTCCTTGCCTTACATGTTTAGCTTCTTTATTTTATGCCTTAAACATTTTGTCCCCCAAATAATGGAAATTTTTTATTTAGCCCCTGAAAAAGTTTTCTTCTTATTTTGGTCTCTCATTTCTGTAAATGGTTCATTTCTGGTCCTTATAGGCAATAGTTTTTTTGAAAGATTGCTTTAGAGACTGGAGGGGGATGCTAGCAAGTCATACAATTATGAATTGAGAAGAATGAATCATAGAAATACCTGCAAGGTAGAATTAGAGATAAAATTAGATTGACAGATTTAGCAAAAGGGGCCAAAGTTGATAAAATTTTATGAATGAGACTTAAATTACAATATTTTGGGTGAGTGAGAACATATTTAAGTCATTTTTTTTTTCAATATTTTCTAGTGCATTTTGCTTTATATTTGAAGTTAACAGTGATAAACACTGTTTATTATAGGCTTAAATATTTTTTTCGTCTCCAAAAATGTATAATTTTTTTGTATTTTGTCCCAACAAATATATCACTTTTTGCTTTTGTTCTTTTTATTTTAGTCCTTTTTATTTTAGTCCATTTAATATTTGTTCATTTTAAAATTAATTCTTGTAATATGTGAACTTTATTGATTTTATATGATCCATAGTTTAGGGACTATGTCAATTTATGTCAGATATTAGAGGGACCAAATTTACTCTGAATAATAGTGTCATGCTTTCACTGTTTTTCTATTTTATAGTTCTTCATTAGCTGATTAACTTACACAGACTGGTCAGTAATTCTAGATTGTAGAGGCAACTGTTATTCAAGCAATTAAACAGTTGAAAATGAATGTTACGGCCCTTCAATTGACTGATAATATTAGTGAGGCGAATGCTTTACTTTCCTTGCAATCAAAGCTTAAGAAGAATTCCAGGATCCAAGCTGCCTTTAAATCTCATGATATTCCCATTTATGTGACAAAGGTAATAATTATCTAAAACTGCTTTGTTATTTTTGCAGCTATACTTGTCAAAATTGTTTGCTAAACAATTATTTTTTCCTCTCTAGACAAGTTCGTTGGAGCATGTAACAAAAGCCATACGAGCATTGCTAAGTGATTATGAAGATGGTTTAATTGTTTTTGGATCAATTGATAAGATAAAAGATTCGGAGAAGGCTGATGCTATGGAGGTAATATATATTTTGTAGTTTTGAATTATTTCTATCCACTATTCATTTTGGTTTTTGATTAAAATCCCTAAGCTGTCTGAGAAACACAGAAATCGATTCAGTGACAAAATCACTGTACCACAGTATCTTTGCTCGCTATTTTAGCTTCATACCTAGAGTTGGGGAGTTTTGTACCTGGAAATATAGCAGATATATGAATTAAGCATGCTTTGGAGGTAATATAGATATTTTAGTTATGATTTATTTCTATCCACTATTCCTGTAGGTTTTTGATTGAACAAATCCATGCTTAAGATCGCTAAGCTATCTGAGAAATATGTGACCAAGTCTTAAATTTAGCTCTAGACATATGGAAATAGATTCAGTAACAAATCATTTTGGATGTTTGGTATTCTGAATGGTGATGAGGATACCTCGAGCTAAACAGTAAACTTTTATCTGAGGGGTAAAATCAGTAGTTTTCTGGTTGGGATACTAGAATAATGGTGGCAACTGGCAAGGATCGTATTGCTGACTGCTGAGTTGCAGTTAACTGAGTAAAGGTGACTTTAATTTGACAATAGAGTAGCGAAAATTGACTGAGATGGCTGATGCAACAGGCTTAATGTAATTGTGGTAAAGCAGTGATAGAGACGATGACAAGGGTATCAGCAACCATATTGAGTGATTGTGTTCCCCTGCTTGGGAGTTTGGAAGGGAGGAAAAGAGTGGGAGTTTGTTGTTTGGAAGGGAGTAAAAGAGAGGGCTTTGAGGGGAAGGAAAGATAGAGAAATAGAGATAAATCTTTGATTTAGTATAGAATGATAAGAGAATGCTTATAATTAATATGTTTTTAAAGGATTTGAAATATTTATCTAAAACCTCCAATATATTTTTTGAGTCCCTCAAAAAATGAAGGATTTTGTATTATAAAGAAAAATAAATTCCTCAAAGCCCCTCCTCCTAAATCTCTTCTTCTCTTCCATTTTTTCTTGGACTGTCAAACATAGCCTAAGTTGAGTTGGGTGCCATCTCTGCTATGGTGGTAACAACGAAGGTAAATGGCCACACCTTAATGACAAAGTGATTATGACGTGAAGGAAGTCCAACTGCCTCTTTTCCTTTCTTTCTGTGAAGTCCATATTTGATGTTTCATTACTTATATTCTGACATGAAGGAAAGTGCAATTAATATATACATTGCCAAAATGTTTGCTGTAGTCTTCAGCTTGAAGTAAACTCAACACGCACCTGTAATAGTCTTACAACTAAAATTGTAACTAAACTCATGATTATATTCACATTTCAGGAGGCAAGAATGGCTATAGAGCATGTAGTAATTCCTAAAGGAGAACCTGTGGATTTACTCCCAAGGTCATATCAGGTAGTATCACTTCAGCTAGACCTTGTCCGTAGCTATCAGCTAGAAGCGAGGAGAATCTGTGGAGAGTCAGATGTATATCATCTGCGCATTCTGCCATCGCATTATGGGACTTATGAAAAGAAGACTAGTGAGTCTTCCGAGTTCGATGGTGACTTTGATGATTTTGCCTCCTCCAATGGCAGTACCAATGGCTCAGTGAACAACTTGGATAGATTGCCTTTACTGCCTGAGTAGTTAATAAGTTCACTTAATCGCATATTGCCTATGGTACTTTCGTAGGTGCTGTTTTGTATTTAGTAAAAGGACAACACAGCACTCATGGAAGAAAGTCTACTTTCCTTAAGGCATCTTTTCTCTTACATTTCATCCACCTTTTACTGCATAAAAAAACTAAAATGAAAAACAAAATCCATTTATGGAACACAATCATCTCTTCAACAAAAAAAGAAATTCCTGTCATCTTTAAAAAAAAAAAATCAGAATCCAAAACCCTCTACAAAACTATGTAGGAATACATACCTTTGATAGTTACTAAGTAAAACAATAAGATTGTTCCAATCCTTTAGTAAAGAACTTCAATGAAGAGTATGATACAACATATGAGGAAAAAAAGTTAAACCACAACAAAATTTAAAAAGCAAAAGTGTTAGGGTTTCAAATAAAAATTGAGTCCTTTAAGTTTTGTACCATAAACTAAGTAATTAATGAAAGAAGAAAACTCATCGTTGAAGAAGACCACGACAGCAGGAGGACGAACCCTGTTTGCAGAAAAAAAAATGTAAAAAAAGAGGAAACTAAGAACGGAAAAGAAGAAAATGAAAGAGGAATAAGAATACGAAAATGGTCATTACCACGGAATGTGAAAGTTTGGTCAGATGAATGATCTCATAGTAGAGAACGCCAAAATAGTTACCATTTTTCTGATTCATGAACGTTGCGGCCGGAAGAAGCTTGGAAAGGTAGTGGATTGTGGTAGCTTGAAGAATGAATGGAAAAGATAATACTCCATGGAGAAGAAAGAGAAGAGAAAATTTGAATGGAAGTGTCTCTGTTTTGATTTTCAAAATAAAATAGTTGACAGCTATTTTTGCTATGTCTTGAGACATGGCACACATTTTGTATTTTTTTTTTTTTGTTTGAGATGGAAAAGGAAGGTTTGGGAATCTACAGAGAAAGGGATGAGGTGTGGGAAGGAGAAAGTGTTTTTGTTGTGTCCGGAGGTTTGCTTGTATAATCATTAAATTAAATATTATTATTTCTTTGTGGAGAATGAATGCAATAAGTGTTTTTTATTAATATGGCAAAATATATACATTAAATTAGTGTGATGTGGCATTGATACGGTGAGTGAGTGACATCTCATCGAGTGAGACCTAAAACAAAGAATAAAGTGTATATTATTAAGATTATGTTTATTTTTTCTAAAAGTAACAAATTTTAATTTATCATAACACATATAATAAATACACTTTTTATTTCCTTACAAAAAGAAATATTTTATTTTTTATAAAATTATTTATTATTATTCTTTCATATATAAAAAGGCCTTATTTTATTGTGCTTACATGTGTAATTTTTTTTTGTTGAACGTGTTACATGTATATTGTGCTTACATGTTAATTATAATGGAATTGGGCAAATTTTAATATGAATTGTGTTCTAATATCGATTAGTACTTAAAAAAAAATTAAAATTTTAAATATTATAAACGACTCTTAAAAATGAACGTTAATAGTTATTTTTTATAACTGAGATAAAAATTTAAATAATATCAGTTATGTAAAAATAAAAGAAAAATATGTCTCATTTTAAATTAATATTAGTTAAATTATCATTTTATTGATAAAAATAAAAAGAATTATCAACTATTATTTTTGAAAAGTATTATCGACTATCAATAAAAATTTTAAAATTTTTATATATTAATTCAAAGTAGACCGTTTATTAAAAAGAATTTTCTAATGTTGACCGTGCTACACCGCTGAATTGTATATATCTTGAGTTATATATAGCCATATTAAATTGAAGCATGTATGTTGTACTGGTGTTAAGGGGGCAGCTGCGGTGCTTGAATTAGTTTTGGTAGTAAACTAGTGTTGGGGTCTTTCTTATGTGCGTTTCTAACTGCTCGTCCAATGTTTTGTTTTTACCATGTAAAATCTTGAAATTCAAGTGGGGCAGTTATCTAAGCAGATAGCATAAAAAGTAATACTATTGATAATTCCATGAATGAGAGTTGCAAGGCCATGCTTTTGAGAAGTAGAAAAGTGACTTCACAACCTATTCCAAAACCACCCAAGAAAAAACCATAAGAGGTGGTGGGAAGTCAAGTTGAGCAAGAGAAGATGGAAGAAGCTGAAGTCGAGAGTACAGTGGTTAAGGAGATTTTCTACACTCCTTAGTAAGTGAAATTGCTTCTTCTTATTTGAATTTCTTCTTTTTGATCAAAAACTCCTCCATGAATTTTGCATAAGTAGACATTTTCTCCAATGCCTCTGAAAAAGAAATATTTATTTGCAACAAAGAGAAAATCTCTATGAACTTTGCAAATTGCTCATCACTTTATTTTTTCTTCTTCACCTGAGGCTACAGTAACTTCCCGTAGAGGGGGAATGATTTGAGGCTTATTCCTCTCTTTCAATAGTTGAATTTGTGACTTCTTCAAAATTGATTTTTCATCGACCAATTTGGACCTATCAGCATCCTCCTTAACCATTGTACTCTCGACTTCAGCTTCTTCCATCTTCTCTTGCTCAACTTGACTTCAGCATCTTCCATCTTCTCTTGCTTAATTTTGGAAGCTTCCTCCAAAATTAAGAGATCCAGATAGTTTCATTATCCCTTGTACTATTGGAAAACTAACTATTAGAAAATCTCTTTGTGATTTAGGTGACAACATAAATATCATGCAATCAATTATAAACTTAGAAACACAAAAATGCTAGAAAAGAGAGCATGCTAATGGAAAAATAATATATTCACTTGTACCATACAGAAACTTACATACATAATCAAGTCTTGGTGACATCCAACAATATATTCACTTGTTTAAAATACTTTAGCAAAATAGCTAACTAGTTCTCTATCACAAACTACCACTTGAAAGTATTAGGTTTCTTTCACATGTACCATACAAACAATCATATCAAACCTACATATGAAAAATCATTCCTCCAAAAAAGAGAACAAAGACATGGAAATATATTATCAGTAAAAACATTAAAAGCAAAGCAAATTGAGAAAACAAACAAACAAAACTTAACCACCATACAAGAGGACAATTCCAATTTAAGTTGCATCAACCGATAAAATAAAGCGACTTAATTTATGCAAAACATCACAATAAAGGAAAAATAAAACAAAACCCAGAAGACTCCATAGTTTCAGATCCAACACAAGAAAAAAACAAACAATCCATTATAACAACCAAAGTTTAACACAACTCTAAGTATTTAATATTCAACAATACACAAAAAACACAAATTTCCAAAAAAACATAATTAGAAGTTTAAAACAAACAACATAACAACCCAGAAATGTTCATGAGTAGCAGTTACAAAAATCATTGTCACAGTGACGATATCTTATTAGATTAAGGGGAAAATTTTGAAATTAGAGGGTTTTTGAGAAGTAAAAAAAAGAGAGAATGGAAAGAAGAAGGTGGATTGTAGCAGAGGATTTCAGAGACTTATGATTTCAACTGTGCGACTGTGATAGTTCGGCATAAGAATACAAACTAACGCGAGGAAGAGAGAATCGCCGCAAGAGAGAGGGAATGAGCGATAGCAATTGAACAATAGTGCATGAGGGTTTCGGCGAGGGTTCGTAATGTTTGATAGTTTCTAGGTTTGTCTGAGTTTGAGCAGGAAGAAGACGAGAAGAGAAGGAGCTGCATGTGAGAAGGTATCTTGGTCTATGCTATTGTGAGTTGGTTTTTTTATTTATTTATTTTTTTTATATTTATGATAGACATCTTTTTGTCAAACTTTTTGTCAAAAGCACTTTCTATTGTTATAGAATTTTTTTACTTTTTTTTATCGAACATTAGATAGCACTTTTACTTAAAGAACTGTCTAACATTTACAATTATTTTATTTATTTATCAGACATGAGATAGTGTCTTGAATATAAGCATTGTCTAAGGATAATATCTTCAATAATACTTTTTAAAAAGTGTTGTCTAAAGTCATTACTCACATCAGCACTTAAAAAAAAATGTTATACAAAAACTTTGTATTTTTTTCTTTTTAAATTAATAGCGCTTGTTTCAAATAAATGCTATTAAAGATACGCTGTTAATTCTATCAATTTTGTTGTAGTGTCATTTTTTTTGGAGGCGGAGGTCTGTTTGGAATGAGTAGAGGACGGGGAAGAAAGAGAACGAGTGGAAGCAAAATGACCGACGTTGTCATAGTTAACAACATATAAACCCTATTTTTGCATGCAAACCCTAGCAGACATGTTCATAGTGTGTTTTCGGATGCCCACAAACTTTTTTTAGAACAATTCAAATTTGTTTTAATTCATGAGTTACACCACAATTTTACAATATATTGTAAAATTTATTCTACCGTCTACATAAGAATATTTTCTAAATATCTTATACCTTGCAAGATGTATTCTTATAATAAATTGTTAAATAAATTTTTAGTTTTTATAAAATTTTATTATTATTTTTTTTTATAATATATTATTGATGATATTATTAATAATACACTGACAGTTAAAATAAAACTATAATCAATATGAAAAATTGAAAGAATAATTAAACATTTTTAAATTTTTTATCATTATTTTCTTTTAACTTTTAATTTTATTGTGAGAAAATTTGCAAAACATAAGCTACCAAATAACAACTTTTTTCACTATATAACCTATAAGAGTAAAACAATATATCACATATATATAAATATATCTATTATGATACATAAATAAAACATTTGAAGGTGAGACTTTAATTTCACAATAAAATTTTATTTATTAAAAGGATAGTGAACATTATACGTGAAATAATATTATTATTTTATTTACTATGAATAAAATATTTTTAAAGAAATAACACATTAATATTTTTTAATTTAAAAATATTAATTTTCTTTTGATGTAGTATATACAAAATATATGATTAAATTTTCTTTTTATAGAAATAACACATTAATGTAAAAGCAATTAAGTTTTTTCTTAAATATTCATCTGACTTCTATAGTTTTATAAAATTGTCCAAATGGTTTGTATTTAATATCATAAGAAGATTTCTTAAATTATGCTTTTACAATGATCAAATGCTTTCTTATTCTTTTCTAGAACTTCAATTTCATCAACATTTTTCATTTCAGGATGCGAATCAAAGCCTTTGCCATATTGATATGACATTTTTGACCCATTTTCACAAGCTTTCCACAACACTGCTTACTGATCTTCTTTTTATCAACTATATTTTTAAATACTTCTTCTCCACAATGTGAGCCTATTTCTTCTACACATGAAGCCAAAAATTTGGGATTTTCAGGTTTTGTAAGGAGATCACACTTGTTGAAAATTTCATCACCCTTAGTAACATAATGGATCCATTCTTCATTCTTAAACTTTGGATCAGTTGCTAGCATAAATAAAATCATTTTTGTGTGACAATAATAATTAGTTTGAAAAAGCTTATAACAACACTTTGTTGAAACATTAGTTTTATTAGAAACAAACAAGTTGTAGAACACTTCCTTTCCACATTTTTCTCCCATATGCTTTGCACATTTATGCAAATATTCAATTTCAAAATTTGGGGCTGAATCTATCGTTATTGTACAAATAGAAACAACAAAAATAAGGAAAATGCTAAGTCTTGCCATGAGATTTTGGATAAATGTACTAGATGAAATATTCTTGGTTTCATGGGGATACAAATGTTTATTAAATTATTTGTTTTAATAGAGAGTTAAATTCAACCCGTTACTTATATTCCAATCATAACGTGTAATTACATTGATTATATTTCTAACATCAAACATAATATTAAAAAAAATATGTTACAATTTGCATCAATTATATTGGTTAAGTGATTTAAAAGTTGAACTCTTTATATTTTAAAAGGGATGATTTTGAAAAATAAACTTTATATTTTGATATTTTAAAAAAATTAGAATAACAAAACATAATATTAATTATAATTTCATTTATTACATTATTGTTTCAAAAATTTCAAAATATTATTAGCGTAGACATATTCTATTCAATTACAATATCCAACTCTCAAATTATTGGCGCTCTCAAATTATTGGCTACATCCACTCCACTAATAGATCCTCAAACCACTCCACTAATAAATACTCAAATAGTTGGTTGGACTTATGGTTGATCATTTTATTCTAAACCGGTGATGTAAAAACATGATAAAGAAATGTCTATATTATTCGTTCTTTATTTATTTATTTTTTTTCAGAATCATGTTTTTATTAAGATTTCCAGTATATAACCAAAATAATATGAGAAAGATAATTTCATGTGAATTCAATTGAAAAAAGACGCTATGTAAGCGGGGATGGCAACTGAAGCAAGCGCTTCACATCTCTTTAAATAACAAAATTTTTTACTTAATA
This sequence comes from Cicer yamashitae, assembly GCA_037974755.1. NCBI lineage: Eukaryota > Viridiplantae > Streptophyta > Magnoliopsida > Fabales > Fabaceae > Cicer > Cicer yamashitae. Next base: position 26,107,094 of record JBBPBQ010000002.1, read on the forward strand.
AAAAAGCATCACATCTCTTTTTTTTTTTATATTAAATAAAAATGTGTCACATTCTAATATTCTTAAAATTAAAATCTATAAAATCTTATATAAATTAAATAAAATATTTTATTTTTGTTGCAAATTATTTAATACTTTTCTTAGTACAAATAAATTGGCTAAAGAAAATAATAGGAATGAGAGAAATATTAGTTATAAATTGAGAAATCACGAGAAAAAAATTGAGCACATTGCTCATATGAGAAATATTAGTTATAAATTGAGAAATCATGAGACAAGTAATGAACATATTGCTAACATGAGTTATTGGAGTGGTACAACGTATACACACTATTCTCTTCTTCAACTAAAAGATGGAAAATTTTACATGAGTTCTTGATATTGTTGTAGAACAGTTTAAATGTCTTAAATGCCATTAATTCTGCTAAAGAAATTTTCTATAGTTATTACATAAAATATTAATAATTTATTTATTAACGTTTGAAAAAGCTCCGTCTAATAATTTTGCTTTAAGCCTCATAACGTGTTGGGCCAGTCTTGAGAAAACGGAGTATTTTTTTCTTAACCTTCAAATTCTCAAAAAAACGAGACCCTAATAATTTGAAATTCATTCAAGAGATAAATAAAATTTAGAAAACAAAAAATATACTAATAAAGATTCCAACTCAAATTCTTTTCATAGAAAATCAAAGTATTTATAAATTTAAATACACAAGTTTCGTTTGGTGCAAGGAACAATTTTTCATCATAAAATGAAATAAAACAAACTTGATGAAGCAATAGAAACTACACACATTCATAGAACTAAACAACATTTCCATTTCTAAGTTTTAGAGCGTTAGAATAATAGTGACTCACTTGAAAGATTTCCATTTCTAAGTTTCAGAGTGTTAGAATAATAGTGACTCACTTGAAAGAGTCACATAGATGAGAAATAGGAGCCACTGGCATGGAAACCTTGGTTCTATTAGTATTTTTATATTTGCTTAAATGCACTTTTGATTCCTATTTTGTTTAAAATATATTTTTAGTCCGTCATTTTTCAAATCAGTTTTTTAATTTTGTTAATTAATTTATAAATTTTTTTTTATCTCTTCTATTTTTAATGATATGACACTTTTATTAATGACGTGACACTTAAATGTCATTTTTGAGTTAGGTAAAATATTTTACATGTCAATTTAATTAGATAAAATATTAAAAATCAATTTAATTTATTTATATATTAAAATATTTAAAATTTATTTTATCCAACAATAATTTAAAATTTTAAAATATTTATATAAAATATTATTTATTTTATTTTTAATATTTTAATATATAAATAGAATAAATAATAAAATTAATTACAACAATAATTTTCTAAAAATTATTTTATCCACTTCACAAATGAAACCTAGATGTCATGTCATTAATGATTGTCACATAATAAATATTTGCGGGGACCTAAAATTCCCAAGAATTTTTTAATAGAGAATCAAAAAAATGATTTTAAAAATAGGGGATTAAAAGTTCATTTTTGACAAAATAGATAGATTAAAAATGTATTTAATCCTTTATATTTTATATATTAAGCCTAATTCATCTTTACAAATATGACCTTAGAATGTTAGAGATATCTCTCTTTATAAAATTATGAAAAACCTTATCTCTAATTTGTGACATCCTTTTTTTTCCTAATACATCTCTTCACGGCTAACACTATTGAGCTTGCTGCGTGGACATAAATAATGGGTGGCTCAATGAATAGACTAGTCTAATTAATTCTTTCAAAATTAACTTGTAAGGTTAGAGTGTTTCTCTTTAAAACTCACACCAGGTCCTATTCCTGAGTTTTCTACTTGCCACTCCCACCTATACCTCTCTCCCCCAACACAACCCTTTAGCAAATATTATTAGAAATTTTTTAAATTTTCGAAACTTTGGTTGATTATAAAATTTTCAAAATACAAAATGAGTTTATTTTCGAAAGTATGAATTAATTTGTAATTTTCAAAATATGTATTTGTAAAATATTTTCGAAGCTTTTGTGTTTACAAAAGTTTCGAAATGCAAAGTTTCTGAACTTTTAAAATTTCACAACATGGATTTTTTTAGAAAACCAAATTTTTGAAACGTAATTTTAAATTTTGAATTTTTTTGAAGATAAAAGTTTCAAAAATTTTGAATTTTACCCAAATTTTTGAAATGTAAATTTTGTTTCAAAGTAGTTGTTATTTTTTTTTTAATTTCCTATTTTGAAAATATTAATTAATTTTCCTATTTCGGAAATTTTGTATTGTTTGAAACTTTTGAATATTTTTTGAAAAACAGTAAATTACGTTTTTAATGTTTCAAATTAATCCGAAAGTTTTGAAAGTTTGAATTAATTTGAAATTTTCGAAGATAGCTTTAACAAAAATTTCAGAACTATTAAAAATTCGAAACATAATTTTTTCGAAAAATTTCAAAAACTAAATTTTCAAAACGTAATTTTACATTTCGAAACTTTCGAAGAAGATGAAAGTTTCAAATGTTTGAAAATTTAGAATTTTACTCAAATTTTTGAAACGTAAATTTTGTTTCAAAATAATGATATTATTTTTTTGAAATTTCCTATTTTATTTCAAAAACATTTAAATTTATGAAATTTTATTTTTTGAAAATTTCCTATTATGGAATTTTCTATGTTTATATATAGTATAAAAAGTTCTTTTAAGTGTATTGAGGGGTAGGAAGATGGCAAGTAAAAAACTCCCTTTTCCTATGTCTCGAAAAGGTTAATCCAAGCCCAATAGTATACCTATTTTGGTTGTATAAGCCTCTCCCTGACCTTCATTGTAATACTCTTAAAGTACAAAGCATTTGTTAGCACGTCGTATTTCTTTTCACTAACTTACGTGCGTAGAAGGTTTTAAATTATTTTGAGAGATTTGATTTCTAATAAAAAGAAAATAATCATTTTGAGTTTTAGAATGGCTTTATAACTGGTTAATTTTTTGTCGAAATATTTTGCCAAATTTTTTTTCCATTTTGAGCGATCAAGTAAATATTATTCGACATTCAAAATTAAGACAACTATGTTTTTTACAAAACTTTAAATATGGCTCCTTAAATTTATTTCTGGATTTTTTGAGAGTGAGTTTTTATTTTTTGGAGTTAAAAATATCAGGTTTGAAACTAAATAAAACTTGACTATTAGGGATATTTTTGATTCCTTAAGCATCATTTTAAAAATATCTTAAGGAAATGTGTGGCTTAAAACCCTCCCTTGTTTTAACGACATATTTTAACGTGGGACTAAATGTTTTCATGACTATTTTATTTTTGTTTGTTATTTGTGAAAAATTCTTCAAATTTTGGAACTGAAATTATTTCGGTATTTAAAACAGTAGGATAGATTGCACTCTTGTCAATCATATTATTTTAACAATCATTTTATTTGTATTGTAAAAATAATTATCAACGTGAGTCGACTATAATTATTTTCAGTAATTAAATGCACCGAATCGAGAGGATTGACACAATATTTAGATGAAAAATGAGTGATGTAATATGATTATGAATAAATGTCATAAAGGATAATTGTTTAATTTAAATGAATTAATTAAAGATCGAAAGATATAAAATATACTCAATATATGGTTTAACTTAAAAGCAATTAATCAACACATGAACATGTGTTGTATATTAAATACTTTGTCACTTGACCAAAAATTTGACATATCCCTACCAGCACGACAACCAGACATGAAAAAATGTAATAAAGCATGCGAATGACATATAGCAGTATCAATATAGTTCCTTCCATTACTGGTGACATTGTGTCGTTGTTAAAATAATGAGAACAAAAATGTGTTATTTCATGGTGTAGGTAAAATGAATAAATTGAGTCTTCAACTCTATCTTTATTTTTTACTGACCGTTTTGAATAACTCATGAACCTATAAAGATAAATGAAAGATACAATAAGTTCCATATATATTATTACCTTTCAAATGGATACATCTATCTTTATTGAACTGGTCTACCAAGCTTAGATTCACTTGCAAGATGCACCGAGAGATGCTCCATGGAATAAAAAAAAAAAAAACAGGAGGCAATATTTTCTCCAACTTATATAGTATCATTGGGATGTCATTTCCTGTCTTAATGAGGTCTTTATCTCTAAGCATTGCAAAACACAAATTCTTGAAATATTGACTCACTTCAATAAGTGGGTTCAATACATGTGTCGACAAAGAACTAAAGAAAATAGGAAATAAACACTCTAAAAAATATGACAATCATGACTTTCATCCAATGCATTCTCCCATTTTCAACATCGACACATCCTCCTAAATTAGAACAATAACCGACATATGTGTTCAACTCTTTGATCCCAACGACAAAGGAATTTGGCTTCTTCAACAGATAAAGTGTAATTAGCAAGGGGTTTTAGAGTCTTCCCATTGTGCTCCACCAACAACAAATCTAGTTGTTTTCAATATAGACTTATGTCTTTCATAGCTTTGTCATTATCTTTTGTTCTGCCTTTCACATTCATCACAATGTTAAATATCACTACAAGAATTTTGCCATATACCAACGATTGTTTTTAGTGACACATATAAATGCTGTAGGTATAGATAAAATATACCAACAAATACTAAACAAGAAGTCCTAGGTATAGATAGGTATATAGAGATAGGTATTTAGTGACAGAGTTAAATAGTTAGTATAGATCATCCCCCCCCAAAACAAATTCCCCAAAAAAAAAAATTTCATAGTTCCCCCCACAAAATTTTCATTCTCGCTGCAAAGCCTTCAAACCCAGCACCTCCATTTGAATACCCTCCTCTCCACCTTCATTCCCGCTGCAAAGCCCTCAAACCCAACACCTCCATTCGAATACCCTCCTCTCCACCCAACACCTCCATTCGAATACCCTCTTCTCCACCCAACACCTCCATTCACAACCTCGTTGTCGCCGCTGTAATCTTCAACGAGCAACCTTCCTTCAACGAGCAACCTCGCAACCACTGTAGCCCGTTACCGCCGTCGTTGCAATCTTCAACGAGCAACCTTGCTGGTGCCGCCGCTACTGCAACATTCTTCATCTAACAACCTTCCTTCAACGAGCAACCTCACCGGCTGCCGCCGCTGCAATCTTCACTCCCCGCCGCCGGCCATAAATCTTATCAACAAGCAACCTTCACGATACCAACCTCTAGTTATCTCTTGAATCAAGGTATACATCTTTCTGCAATAATTAGATAAATGATATATCATTTTATCATGTCTAAAATGACTCATGTTGATTTTAAAAATATCAATCCTCTCTTTTGATTTAAGACCAATGTTTTGTTCAATTTATACTGATATTACATGTCCTGTGATATTGATATTACTGTATTGATTTTGTGCTTTTTAGTACGTTATTCTTCTAAGGTTGAATGACTAGATGGACTCTGACTTGCTTCAATTTATAGCATAACTTTAAATTGGGGTATAAATAGGATTATAGCATAAATTTATAGTTTGATAATTTATAGCATAACTTTATAGTTTGATAATTTTTCAGAGGGGGTCAAGTGGGTATAAATAGGATTAGTTTGATAACTTTAAATTTTTCATAAACTGTAGCTATACGAGGACATTTGTGAAATAGCTTAATGAGAATGATTGGAATTTTAATTTAGTGATTCTGTTTTGCATGAATTGGAGAATTTGTTCGTATTTATTTTTCTTTCTTTTGTTTTATCTTCTCATGTGTCATCTTTATAGATTGATTATTTCTCAATCTAATGTAACATTTCTCAATCTAATGTAATTCATTATTAATTTTGATGCTGTTTTTGTTTTAACTTTTGAAGGACTTCTGAAGAAGTACATTTAAAGGTTTTTGGTCTACAAATCAAGGTACCATCTCTTCTGTTTTTCTTGTTCAAGACAATGTATTGGCACATGATTTACATGTCCGTGGAATTTTGAACATTATGTGATCCAATTTTGAACATTATGTCATTTAATTGAATAACATGATTACAGTATATGCTTATCTCCTTCTTTATGCATTATATCTTCTAGTCAACTAAATATATATTTTCTTGCTTCATGGTAAATTTATTCAAATTAAGTTTGAATATGTTTTATTAAAATTAAGGTACACAAATTTCAGCTCATATATATTCCCTTTGCTTTGATGTTTGCTCTGGTTTGTTTTATTTTGATTTTCCTTTCTTGTTTGTTTCGTTTTTGTTAGTTTTTGTTCAACATTTGGTCAAATGGCACATAGAGGGTGGATGGGTGATGAATCAAAAAAAAGTGTAGAATATATTCAAGGGGTTAATAAATTTCTTGAATTTGCTTTTCAAAATTCAGAAATCAATGGAAAAATAATGTGCCCTTGTACAAATTGTGCCAACTGTCACTCACATTCCCGTAGAATTGTTTACGAACACTTAACTAATCCACGACGTGGATTTCTTAGAGGTTATATGCGATGGGTATTTCATGGTGAGAAGCCTACAACTTCAAGCAGCACAACTGAACATGTAGAAATGGAGCATGACATGGATGGGTTAATTAATGATATTTTTGGAATTGATTCTACAGAAGAGCCACTTTGTGGTGAAGGTGGAACGAATCCAGAAGTCAGATAAACATCTAAATTTTACCAATTTGTGAGGGAGAATGAGCAAATGCTTTACCCAAACTGTAGGAAGTATAGCAAGCTATCATTTATCATAAATTTGTATCATTTAAAGTGTCTTCATGGATGAAGTGACAAATCATTTTCTATGTTGTTAGATTTACTAAGAGATGTTTTACCAGAAGAAAATAGTTGGCCAAAGTCATACTATGAAACTAAGAAGATAATTTTAGGGTTAAGATTGGGGTGTGAGAAGATTCATGCTTGTCCCAACGATTGCATACTATACTGGGATAGATATATAAATGATCAAGTATGTCCAAAGTGTGGTACGTCAAGGTGGAAAACAAATGATGAAGATGTACAAACTAATGGGATGAAGACTTCTCAAAAGCGAAAGAACTTACCAGCAAAAATTCTTCGATGGTTCCCATTGAAACCAAGGCAGCAGAGGTTGTTCATGTCCTCCAAAATTGCTGAGTCGATGAGATGGCACCATGAGGGTCGATTGAATGATGGTCTTCTTAGGCATCCTGCTGACTCCCTTGCTTGGAAAGAGTTTGATGCTCGATATCTGATATTTTCATCAAATCCTCGTAATGTTCGATTAGGAGTGGCTTCTGATGGGTTCAATCCTTTCAAGACTATGAGTATTACTCATAGCACTTGGCCTGTTATGGTAATTCCATATAATCTTCCTCCTTTGATGTGCATGAAACAATCATTCTTCATGTTATCATTACTAATTACTGGTCCTAAACCCGGAAATAATATGATGTTTACCTACAACCATTAGTACAAGAGTTGCAAGACTTATGGGAAAATGGAATTGAAACACTTGGTGCCTATAAGAAAGAGACATTTCAACTTCATGCTTGTATAATGTGGACTATTAATGACTTTCCAGCATATGCTAACCTGTCTGGATAGAGTACTAAAGGTCAATATGCATGTCCATGTTGTGGTATTGAAACAACCTCACGATGGTTACGTCATGGTAAAAAAATTTGTTACGTGTGTCATCGTCGTTGGTTAGCTCCCAACCATAAATGGAGGTTAAATAGTAGAGATTTTGATGGAATGCGAGAGTTAAGGAATCCTCCTAGAAGACTTGATGGAAGTGATATTTTAAGGCAAATGGATGAATCTAGAGAAGGAGGTCTAGCGAATGGGGCACAACCTTGGAAAAAGAAGAATATTTTCTTCACATTGCCTTATTGGCAATATAATGTATTGCGTCACAATCTTGATGTGATGCACATTGAAAAAAATGTATGTGATAACATCATAGGTACATTGTTAAACCAAGAAGGAAAGTCCAAAGATAATTATAAGGCACGAGCTGACCTTGTAGATATGGGCATAAGAAATATGCTTCACCCACAACTGAGCCCTAAAAGTAGTATAATGTTTTTGCCAAGAGCATGCTATCAAATGACTAACAAAGAAAAGGATGGTTTTTTGAGCATCCTCAAGAATGTAAAAACTCCAGATGAATGCTCATCAAGCATCCCACGTTGTGTGCATATCAAGTAACGCAAAATATTTGGCTTAAAAAGTTATGATTGTCATGTTTTGATGCAAGAGCTTATTCCAATTGCATTAAGGGGTACATTGCTAGATAAAGTCACTTCAGTTTTGGTTGATTTTTCAATTTCTTCAAGAAAATTTGTTCTAAGGTACTTAGTGTGGAATTTCTAAAACAAATGGAGTCTCAAATTGCCGTGACACTTTGTCAATTGGAAACAATTTTCCCTCCTTCATTTTTTACTATCATGGTGCATTTGGTAATTCATTTGGCATATGAAGCCAAGGTTGCTGGACCGATACAATATCGATGGATGTATCCTATTGAGAGGTATGCATCTTTTATTATTAACAATCTGCTTAATGAAAAAGGCATAGATATCTAAAATAATTCAATTTCAGGTTTCTTTTGACTCTTAAATCCTTTGTACATAATAAAGCATATCCAGAAGGATCAATTGCAGAAGGTTATTTGCCCAATGAATGTTTGACGTTTTGTTTGCAATATCTATCTAGGGTTGAAACAAGGTTTAATAGACCTAGAAGGAATGATGATGAAACTGATTCTACATTGTCAGGTAATGTGACCTTCTTACATCCTATTGGAAGACCATTGGGGAGTAAAAGACAACAAAAGTACGATTAGGGAAGCGAAAGAGAGTGAGTAGAACTAAACTTGACAAAAAAGAGTTAGCACAAGCACATAGATATGTTCTTTCTAATTGTGACGTAGTTGCTCCATTTATAGAGTAAGACATCAAATCATATTTAAGTTTTATACTAATTTATATTTTGTATAACATTTTTAACTTCGCTATTATTATTTTTAGAGAACATATTACAGTTCTTAAAAGACAGTCTCGGTCGCGGCGATTGTCACAACTTGAAATTGATAAACAGGATGGTCAAAAATTTATTGAGTGGTTTCAACAAAGGGTGAGCATATCATAGTTGTATTATTTTAAAGTTTAATGATTTTCGACTTACTTATTTTCATGTAATGTTTTAGATTCAGCGTTTGGATGAACAAATGAGTCCACAAGTCACTCATGAACTTAGATGGTTAGCTCGTGGGCCATCTGAGGTAGTGAGAAGATACACTGATTATGCAATTAATGGTTTCAGGTTTCATACAAAGAAGAGAGAGAGATATTTGTAAACACAAAATAGTGGAGTAGTTGTAAAGACTAAGACTTCAAAAGATGAAATTGATTACTTTGGACAATTAATTGATATAATTCGGTTAGATTATTCTGGTAAGTACAAGGTTGTTCTATTCAAATGCAATTGGGTTGATATTAAGAGAGGTGTCAAGAAAGATAAGTTTGGGCTGACACTTGTGAATTTCAAATTTTTAAAACATACTGGAAAAAATATTTGTGATGACCCATTTGTTTTTGCATCACAAGCTAAAAATGTGTTTTATGTATATGATGAGAGAAACAAGGACTGACCTGTTGTTCTGAATGCAAAGGTTAGGGATATCTATGATATGGGTGATGAAGAATCTAATAAAGTTGAAGAAATTCCTGAGCAAATAATGCATGATACTAGTGAAGATACTCAGAATGTTATTGATTTAGTTAGGCTTGAAGTTGAGGATGATAATGATTTCTTTGAAGTTGTTGTGGATGTTGATAATCTTGGTGATAATGAAAATGAAGAGGAAAAGGAAGAATGGGAGAATATGTTTTAGGTGTGCACCTTGAGTTAATGTTTTAGACGTGAATTTTATGCCATGTTCATTTATGTTTGTCCAATTTTTTGTTAATGTCTTATATAATACTTACTTAAGTTTATTTCAAAAATATTTTTTTTATTTGTAGCAGCAATGGCACGAAGAAAAAAGTTAAACATTAGGAATCAGGAAAGTGATAACGAAGGAATACAAAATGTTCCTACTCATACAAACTCAACCAACATGCAAGAAAGTAATGTTGCAGAAGTTGTCATAGATGAGTCTATAGAATCTCACTATATTCCTTCTGACTTCTAAAGAAGAACCAATTGAAAAAAGTATAAATTTTATATCATTTCATTTGTTATACTTTATTTATGTAAACATAGTGATTTATGCTTTTATGACTTTTGTTTTACTTGTAGATGTAGAACCTAAACGTGTTAGAGGTCCAACAAGAATGCTAGATGTATGGGAGATGGAAGATGGTGATGTCATAATTGTTCATTTGGACAACCACGGTCGACCCATTGGGAATGAAGCAAGAACTCTTACCCGTTTCATAGGTAGAGTGGTTAGAAGGCATCAATATGCTCCAATCGGCTACAAATCATGGAAAGATATGCCAATGAGTTTTAAAGAAGAAATGCTGAAATTAATAGAGGTATTATATGTTGTCAATTTTTTTTTCTCAATATACATAACATCAAGATTGTGTCTCAAAAGGTTATTGGTAGCAGTTCAGCAAGCGTACTAAATCGTTGCAAGTAATAATAAAACGGTAGTATCGAGTGTCGAACTCAAGGATTGCATTTTACTATTGAATTATATTTAATTACTAAAGTTGAACAAAAAGTTCCCTAATTAATTGAAATAATATTTAAAATTAACAACAGTAATAAAATTGATACTTTATAATAAGAAAAATGTCAGGGATGAGTCTCACTTTGAATCCAACTTTGGTGTCTAATTTGATCCTAGTTACTGAATTCCTTTATTGAATTATTACCGAATTCTCTTTATTATTCTTTCCCTAATGTCTTAGTGACAGAACCTTTAATTCCAAAGTAACCTCTAATTCTTTAGTGGATTTAAGATTAGAATTAAGCCTTACCGTACAGGAATTCTCTTGTTAAACTATTGCCTTTGCAACTAATTTAATTGGTTTCATGACCTGCATCTATCCCTAGACTACAAATTCATGAATTTCTCATCTCAAGCATGCTTAAAGTCCACTTTCGTTTCAAAATATGAATCGTAGAACATTTTAATGTTGATCAAGCAATAAAAAGCATTAAGCACAGGGATGAGAAAAATAATTCAATAAACTCATTCATATAACTAGAAATTAAATCAGAAAAATAAAGGTTTCATCTTGTTACACCCATCCCTAACAAATAGGGTTTAGTTACTCATGACAGAGATAGAAAAGATAGAGATTAGAGAAGAGTTACAAGAAAGATTCATGAATGATTCTTGATAAAACTGCTCCAATGGTGTTAGAAACGACCGTCTTTGAGTTTCTCTGCTAGGACACAAGTCTCCTCACTTCCCAATAACCAAAAAGATCCCTAGAAAGTGAAAAAATACGCTTTTATACATTCAGCTGCATGCCAGGCGCCCCAAGCGCAAGTGGACAGAGTGAGGAAGGCCGAAATTTGCCCCAGGCGAAGGTTTTTGCACTTCGGGCGCACAACATCTGCTGTCTAATGTATATTGGATTTTCTCATCTTTCGATTCTAAATTTGGTTCTGGTGTCTTCATAAAAGTTGTAGCTATGGAACTTAGCTTTTATTTGCACTTGGTTTGACTCCAATTGGACATCTACAACTCCAAATATGTCTGAAATACTCCACATAGGTCATGTTGATTTCTCACCAAAATTCAGCACTGCACTAAAACAAAGAAACAACGCAAAACTAGGAAAAATCTCTACTTAATCAAGGAAATAAGAACATAAACATTTCATTAAATCGAAGAACTAAAATCTACAAAATATATCAAATAACTCCTTAAATTAACTAATGATTAACGATAAATAAGACTAAAAACAATGAAAAATATGCATTTGGTGAAGAGTCATCAATTATCTTTCCAATATGACAGATCCAAAAAAATACATCTTTTTGTCCAATTGTGCCATTGTTTATAACCTTGTGTTTAGAAGCATCACCATCAATAACTTGTACCTTTGACAAATCTTTTACTTTATACCAAATTTGTTCCGATGTCAATTTAAGTGGTGGTCCCACTACGCCAAAAATTGCATTTTATAACGCACCTTTTATAGCGCTTAATAAATAAAAGCGCTGTTTTATAATATTTTAAAATTAACGGAGAATACAACAGCGCTTTTTTGACAAGCACTGTGGCAAAAACGCTGTTGTAGGATCATATAGGGTCACATAGCGCTTGCACATAATGTTTACAACGCTTTTACAGCGCTTCTGATAAAAGCGCTGTAAACTAAAGCACTTTCACATAATGTTTACAGCGCTTTTGGAGCGCTTTGTATACAAGCGCTGTAAAATATAGCGCTCCCACATTATGTTATAGAGCTTTTAAAGCGCTTTTTGTAAAAGCGCTGTAAAATACATGCGCTTTCACATAATTAAAGGACCTATTAGAGCGCTTTTTATACAAGCATTATAAAAGGCTTGCCCTTTCATATAATTAAAGGACCTATTAGAGCGCTTTTTATACAAGCGCTGTAAAATGGTGCGTATTTCATAAAAATCATTCACTTTAAATAAATAAAAGCAAATTTAAAACAAATTTAATACGTTGTCCTAACCCTATGAACCCTCATCTCCTCTACTCTGCGAACCCTCCTCTCCTTTACTGTGCGCCCATCTACTACTCCTTTAAAACAAATTGAATACGTTGTCTCAGGTACTATATTTGTTAATTTGTTATTGTTGTTGTCACTAAAACTGATAAATTGTTACCTAATAAATCATATAAAATCTGTTCTTTTTTGAAATTTGTTTGATCTGTTCTGTTTTGAAATCAGACTTCGATCTTGGTTTCCATTTTCCAATATTAGATATGTGTAATATAGATTGGTATAATGTTATCAGTATCTTATTATTTGTGTAACATTGTATTTATATAGGTCATATAAAATGGACCGGAAATGGATGTCTACCAATCGATTGTCAAAAGAGTATGAAAATGGAGTGAAGGAGTTTGTTGAGTTTGCAGTGAAGGATGCAAAAGATCCAAATCGAATCATTTGTACAAAGCTATACATGTTGGATAAGACATGGTGAGAAAAAAAAGGGAACATTAATTTTGAGAATGGTTCGACATATAATTCAACTGATTTCGATACAAATACATATGAGCGGGACCGAGTTGAGGAGATTGTAAAAGCAGTTGAAGAAGATCTTCAGGATTGTCCTAAAATGTTTGAGAGTTTGTTGAGTGATGTAGATAAACCGTTATATAATGGTTGTACTAAATTCACAAGACTGTCGGCGATATTAAAGTTGTACAACTTAAAAGCGAGTAATGGACGGTCTGATAAAAGCTTCACATAATTATTAACACTCTTAAAAGATATGCTGCCAGATGATAATGAACTTCCCAGTCGAACCTACGAGGCTAAACGAATTTTGTGCTCTATTGGCATGAGTTACAAAAGGATTCATGTGTGTCCTAACGATTGCATTTTATTTTGAAACGAATATGAATTACTAAAGGCGTGTCCAAAATGCAATGTCTCTCGATATAAGAAGAAAGAATCTACTCTAGCAAAATTCGTGTGGTATTTTCCTATAATACCAAGATTAAGGCGCATCTATCGCAGTTAAGAAGATTCAAAACACTTGACATGGCATGCAGATGAAAGAATTAGAGATGGAAAGTTTCGACACCCTGTAGATTCTCCACAATGGGTAAAAATTGATCACGAGTATCCTGAATTCGGGAGAGAGTCAAGAAATCTACGACTTGCACTTTCTACTGATGGAATGAATCCACATGGTCTTCAAAGCATCTCACAAAGCACGTGGCCTGTGATTTTGTTGATTTATAACCTACCTCCATGGTTATCTATGAAGCGTAAGCTTATGATGTTGTCTTTGTTAATTTCGGGATCCAAACAACCGGGGAATGATATCGACGTATACTTGACTCCTTTATTTGAAGATTTAAAAAATATGTGGGAGACATGTGTGGAAGTTTATGATGGGTATAAGAAAAAATGTTTCAATTTGAGGGCTATGTTGTTCGGCACAATTAACGATTTTCTAACATATGGTAATTTATCAGGATATAGCATTAAAGGTCAGTGTGCATGTCCTATATGTGAAGAGAGTACAAATTAGATGCGGTTGAAACATTGTAAGAAGAATGTATTTCTTGGACATCGTAGATTTTTACCTTATAGTCATCAGTATCATGGGTGGAGAAATGCATTCAATGGAAAACTAGAGGAAGATACTGCTCCTTTAGCACCGACTGGATATCAAATATTTGAAAAAGTACAAGGTTTGACCAATAAATTTGGCAAACCTTTTGCGGGAGAGCTAGTCAAAATTGGGTGGAAGAAATAGTCAATTTTCTTTGAATTGCCATATTGGAAGTCATTGTATATAAGACATTTCCTCGATGTGATGCATATTGAAAAAAAATGTATTTGATAGTGTTATTGGTACATTACTCAATGTTCCAGGAAAGTCTAAGGATGACATCAATGCAAGATTGGACTTGGTTTGTATGGGAATAAGAAATGAATTGGGTCCCATAAAGAAAGTACCTCCAGCTGCTCATACTCTATCTAGAAAGGAAAAAATTATTTTATGTAAATTTCTACACGAAGTTAAAGTTCCAGAAGGATACTCTTCAAACATTAAAAATTTAGTTTGTGTGAAGGACCTCAGGTTAAAAGGTTTGAAGACCCTTGATTGTCATGTTCTAATGGAGTATTTGCTATCAATAGGTATACGTTCCATTTTACCTGAAAAAGTTTGACGAGCCATAACTAAATTATGTTTCTTCTTCAGGGAAATTTGTAGTAAACTGATCGATCCTCACAAATTACCGACATTGTAGAGGGAAATTGTTGTTACTTTGTGTGAGCTTTAAATGTATTTCCCACCCTTGTTTTTTGATATAATGGTTCAACTTACTGTTCATCTTGTTAAAGAGACACAACTTTGTGGGCCAACTTATATGAGATGGATGTATCCGATAGAACGATATATGAAAATATTAAAAGGGTATGTAAAGAGTAGAAGTCGACCAGAAGGTTGTATTGCTGAACGGTACATTGTCGAAGAAGCTGCTGAATTTTGTACTGAATATCTGTTCAATGTTGAATCCATAGGGCTTCCCATGTCTCGTCATTCGGGAAGAATATTAGGAGAATGGATAATTGGAAAGAGAGTAATGACTATATCAAGGACAGAATAGGAGCAGACACAATTGTATGTTCTGCACAATGATAATGAGGTTCAACCGTATGTTACAATACACATGGATCAGTTATCTAGTTTGAACATGAATACGAATCAAAATTGGATAACACGAGAGCACAATTGAAGTTTTATAACATGGCTAAAAAATCACATTAGCTCAAAGTTTGATATAGACCCCGGATCAATTTCACAGAGATTGAGGTGGCTAGCAAATGGTCCAAGTTTACATGTCTTTTCTTACACCGATTATGTAATTAACGGCTACACATTTTATACCAAAGAACAAGATGATCAAACCACTATGCAAAATAGCGGAGTCACTCTCGTAGCTGAAGCGATGCATATCTCAAGTGCAAAAGACAAAAACCCAATATATGCAAATCTATCATATTTTGGGGTTATCGAGCACATATGGGAGTTAGACTACACAATGTTTCGTGTTCCCATATTTGGTTACAAGTGGGTCGATAATAATAATGGCGTTCGGATTGATGATTCAGGGTTCTTGCTTGTCGATTTTAATAAGGTTGGATACAAACCCATTTTGATGTGGTACGGTATTTTCATTATATTTTGATTTTCATATATAAACTATGTATATATTTGATTCTAACTTATTTATGTTCAAATATTATATCGCACAGTACTTTGACAATTCCAGTCCAACATACTCTAAAAGTGATCTAACTAAAATAAAGGAAGACTGGTGCTAGTGTGTGATCGAACTGAAAGTTATTTAATTTGTTGGGAGATTGGCATGCTGCAGGTTATGAGATTGGCATTATTGCTGGGAATATGTAAAAAATAGTACTGTTGTGAATATGTAAAAAATATGTAATATGTAAAAAATAGTATTGAAATATATGTAATTGTTATACTGATTGTTGCTGTATATATGAAAAAGTAGTACTGATTGAAATATATGTAATTGTTGTACTGATTGTTGCTGGGAATATGTAAAAAACAATACTGAAATATATGTAATTTTTGTACTGATTGTTGTTGTATATATGAACTGATTGTTGTTGTTGCTGTTTAAATGAAAAATATAGTAATTGTGTCAATATCAAAGAAAAATACAGCGCTTTCTTAAAAAATGCCATAAAAGACCTGTTTATACAAACAAGCTTTATTTTAAAAATTCCATTTACAGCGCATTTTAATAAAACTAGTATAAAAATGAACCTATTACAGTGCTTTTTTGAAAAAAGCACGGTAAAACTAGTAAAAGAATGCACCTATTACAGCGCTTTTCTGAAAAAGCGCTGTAAAACTAGTACAACAAGCAGCGCTTTTTAGAATACTAGTATAAGAATGCACCTATTACAGTGCTTTTTTGAAGAAGCGCTGTAAAACGTGCATATGAATGAACCTATTACAGTGCTTTTATGAAAAAACGTTGTAAACCTAGTACAACAAGCAGCACGTTTTTAGAAGAGATTTGCAGCGCTTTTGAAAAAAACGCTGTAAACCTAGTACAACAAGCAGCGCGTTTTTAGAAGAGATTTACAGCGCTTTTGAAAAAAGTGTTGTAAACCTAGTACAACAAGCAGTGTGTTTTTAGTTCTTTTATATCCACCTATTATAGCGCTTTTTTATTTTAAATAGCGCTGTTGTATCTTTTAACAGCGCTAGATACTGCAGCGCTGTAAAGGGCTTAAAAAAAGCGCTTTAAAATGCTATTTTCGGGTACTGTCCTAGAGTTTTTACATAGTCCTTGATAAATGCAGCTTTATTCCTTCTAAATGTGTAATTAGGAGGCAATAACCTATGATGTCAGTCAAACCACGATGCCTTCCCACTGGATTTTAATGTAAATGTTTTGGTGTTTTCATGCAAATAGGACAAGCCAAATTACTGTGTATCCCCTATCTTGACAACATTAGATAAGCGAGGAAATAATTAATGGTAAACATCAAAGTTGCTCTCATCATAAAATTCTTTTTTCAAGCAATATCATATGTCAAGACACCACTCCACAACTTCTTCAAATTGTCAATAAAAGGTTGTAAATAAATATCAATACTAGTTGTAGGATTAGAAAGACTTGGTATCACGACAACTAAGAGGAAAATTTAGACATACACATATTAGGAGGAAGATTGTATGGAGTAATGATAACATGCCAACAAGAATAAGGAGTAGATGATGCTTGTATATATGGTGTAAATCCATATGAGGATAATCCAAGTCTTACATTGTGTGGATCTAACGCAAAATCAGCATTTTTTCCATGCCTGACCATCAAACGGATGTCATAACTCACTTGAATTTATTCTATTCTCATAATGTCACGTCATCTTTCCTGCAGTTTTCATCGATGCAAACATTTTTTGCAATCTTGATATAATAGGTAGATAAAACATTGACTTTCTTGGAATTGGTTTTCCCCTACTTGTCCTAAAGTTATTTCTTTAATGATACCTTGGTTGTTTACAAAACTTACATTCAACTAAATTGACATCATTTATACCAAATTCGTTGTCATAATACAACATGCAACCATTAACACAACAATCAAATTTGACACATAATCCTAACTTCAACACTAACCACTTATCATCGTAATAACTTTGCGGCAAATTGTTGCATCTAGCATCATTTTAGTCATCAGATCTATAGCTAAATCAGGAACACAAAACTAAGACTTTAGACTTAAAAGACTAATACATATTGATAACTTTGAGTTTGGAGATCCTTTGAACAACGATTTAGTCTCTTTCAAAAGACCATAAAATCTCTGAGCTTCTTCATTTGGAAGTTCATCAGTGTCGTCGTTTTGATTTTCATTGAATGAAAAATTAATCCCAACAACATCTGAAATTATATCGTTCATTACCTCAAAGTGCTGATAATTATAATATTTTACACCTAACATGTCAGTAGTACTTGAAGGACCTACATTACTCTCCATATGTATACTAGTACTAGGTGCTATCGGAGACTCTTGTCCATGATTAGTCCAAACTCAATAGTTAGGCATGAATCCATCTTCATATAAATGTAGTCTTATTTAGTCTTCACTTTTAAAACTTCTATATTGACATAAACAACATGAACATCTAATCCCCATTTATCTTTGACAATTTTCTGCACTCTTGCAAAATTGACAAACTCTTCAACCTTGTTAGCAAAACGTTGTTTAAGACCTTTACTTCCAGGAAAAATCCTACCATATCTATGTGTGGTATTCCATACAGTAGGAACCCGCCAATGGATTGTTTAGAGGAACTACCATATCCTAGTGAGGAGTAGTAAGTTGTGATTGTCTGAAAGGACCTTACATTTGGATCAAGAGAATTTGTGGGAAAAAGATTCACACCTTTTTGCGAAGGGTGAGAAATTCCGAAATAATGTGCATTGACATATAGACATTACATTAGGGATAATTGACATATGAGTTGTCTTTGGTGTGTTCATTGTGAAATAAATCATACTTCCTAAAATATGCTACACGAACTGTTGTTTTAATATTTCATAACTACTAAGTGATATAAGTTAATTTTAATTGGTGATCCTATACTTTATTGTGGATCCGTCTAAACACCCTAAATTATTAGTAGCTATTTATGCAAAGTTCGAGATGACGGTAAAGATGTAGCAGAGTCATGGCTTCGACTGTCTGTCCACCTTATATAGAGTGGTAATGGTTAGCTTAGAGGTAGTTAGGTTGTCAGTTTTGAAATCTGTCATTGTATTTATTTTGATGTGAAATTACATTGAAAATAAAGAAGCTTGATTCTGAAAGGTCTCTTTTACCTTGTAAATATGTTGTTGATGAATTTATTTTAAAGGATTTTTTAGAAATATTTATTTAAAAAGAAAAAATTTACCATAAAATTCGAGGTGTTATATTAATCTTATACCACACCAATGAGTATCATCTCCGGTATGGATTCTGGTAAAAGAAACTTATGTTCGCACGAAATTCGGTCATCAATCCACTGTCAGTTTGAGACCTTCCATCTTTTTTTTATAAATTTGAGTTCCCATCGAACTCCGACTCTGAAACTAATCCTCTACCAACACACTTACGAACGGTGCCTTAGCCAAAGCTGGGGGAGAGATGATAAGAGGCATGATCTGAGACAACCAGTCCTCAATGACCTTTAAAATGATCTTGAATTTAAAATTAGAAATAACAATAGAACTAAATTGATCCATCTTGTTAGCTTCATGAATATTACGAATTAGAACCACAATGTTGGCATTAAAATTAGGAAGCATCCACCCAATCTTAAAAAACTGCAGTACACCTTTAAAAACATATTTTGCAACAATGTACATCCCGGTACTTTTAGAAGAAGAAAACACCAAAACCATCTAGGACAGGGGAACTGTCAGAGTTGATAGCAAAAATGACCTTTTTCACCTCATCCTCACTAGGAAGATTAGTAAGCATGTCATTATCAGAAATGTTATTGTTCACATTGAAAATGTTTTCAAAGTAGCTTACAAACAGATTTAAATTGTGATAGCGTCAACAATCAACTCATCATCCTCATGAGTGATTTTTGAGATGTGTTTTGTATCATATCAAATCTTTGCAACTCTTAGGTATGAAAGCAGTGTTTCTGACACCTTGATTGTGCCATTGAATCTTCGATTTATGATTCCAGAATTGTTGTTTTACTCCCTAAGCATCCCTTTGAGCTTTCTCAGCTTTGTGTTGAACGCAAACATAGGACAACCCACTACCTGCTTTTCCCAAGTATCTTTAATGATCATGATGCCGTCTTGGTGATACCCATATTTTAATAAACTAAATAATTTTTATTTGTTCCGATAATGTACTTGTCTAAATAAGGTTTTTGAGATGTAAATATCAAAATGCAAGAATATCCAACATTCTTTAGGATTCTTAAGCACATTAGAGCTACGTAGACTTATGCATACACTAGTAAGATTATTTGAGATATTCTTTCATTTGTCATAACCTAGTGTTTCAGATGTTTAGAAAAAAACTTTACCAACTACTTGTTTCATTGCTTTTATTTGAGCCGCCGATCCAACTCTGGAAGCGAATACCTACATTAATAGCGGGTCTAATTCCAGTATTGAATAAATTGACAGATAAAAATAATTGGCCATTTGTAATGGAAATTACATCAGTAGGAATATATGCTGAAACATCTCTTGATTGGGTCTCAGCAGGAGAGGAGTTAGTATTGGGGTGTATTTCTTGGTTGGATAACTTTTAGGATCCGTTTGATGGACATATGAGCTGAGTTAGAAATCAGCAGAATATGATAAGAACAATAATTTACTCAATTACCCTTATAAAATATAATTTAAAATATAAATATAAAAAAATTTGTAAAATATAATATAAAATATAAAAATGTAAATCTAATCAAATATAAATATAAAAAATAATTAATAGAATTTGATATTAAACTTAAAAATAAAATATTAATAATTAATTTAAACAGTATTTATGATATTTATCACAAGGGTAGTTTTTTCTTTTTATATAATTTAATAAACTAGTATTCAATATTATAAAAATATGAAAATTAATTGAAATTCGAAAATAAATATAATTTGTTTACAAGGGTATTTTTTCCATTTACATATAATATATATCATATCTTCATTTATATTCTAACAAATAAAACAGAATTATTTGGTTACTCATGATTTTGTTTTTAAAATTTAAATTGATTATTTAGTATTATCAATAAATAGTTTTAAATATAAAATTATTTCATTACTTATTTAATTTTTTAGTATTTTTTTTGTTTATTTATAATATTTAAAATATAATAAGTTAATTTAAAAGAAAAACTATTATGTAATTGTTCACAATGGTAATTTTGTTATTTAAAAATAATATATATTATATCATATCATGTAAGATGTTTACCAAATACCTGACAAAATAAAATGTTTTTATCATGTTGGTTATCATGTGTATATCAAACACATGATATGATAATCTTTATCATGTCACTATCCTATCACTATCCTATCATATCCTTATCTAGCTTTATATCATATCATGTCTTTATCATATTTTATGCATCAAACGAACCTTTATGTGTAGGATAACGTCGCTATCAGGTGAGTTTGGAGAGATGTGCATCAGGATGAATATATTGTCAAATGAGCATATCAATTACTAATAGATGATATTAATGTCGGATCTTGATGACTACTCAATTTCAATGTTATGTCATTAATTATATGTGCACATCACTAGCAACTCTTCATAGAATTCGAAAAGGATGAATTTATAAAGGAAATCCTAAATTTTATGGAATAGAAATGACAAGGAAATACAAACATGTACAATTGTAAGAACAAAATTGATATTATTATAAGAAGAAGAAGAAGAAGAAATGAAAAAAATATGGAAAATACATAAATTGGAATGGCATTACACTCAAATTTCTATAAAGAATGAGAATGATAAGTCTTGTGAAATGATTGCCACTATTAGGTGACTTGTAATTCAAGTAATGTAACAATTAGGTGTTATAACTAACTAACTAGTCAATCAGTTAGTTAGTTGGTAAGAATTCAGTTAGCATATTGCTAATTGGTTAAGATTGACTCATGAATAAATAGGCTTACAAGTTATGAAATAAACAAGCCTTTTCATCATTTTATTGTGTAGTTTACAAATTTATTTGAGTGCAAGTAATAAGCTAAAAAATTGGTAACCAGAGCTATTGGTTCGACCCAATCCAAAAATAAACACGAGTGAAGTGAGGATGAATTCCAATGGAAACAGTGGCAATTTTTCAGCACATATGCCACACTTTGATGGAAAAGATTAGGATAGATGGAGAATTCAGATTTGAGCATTATTTGGATTTCAAGAAGTCTTAGAGTTCATAGAGAAAGGTTATAATGAACTAGGAGTAAATCCATCAAAGGTGCAAAGAACGACTTATAAAGAAAAAAAGAAGAAAGATTGCAATGCCATATTCATTCTTCATCAATATCTTGACACAGCCAAACGAAGCTTGTGATATTCTTGATAAATGTTATTCAGGTGGTGCAAAAGTCAAGGTGAAATTACAAACTCTTCAGAAGCAATATGAACTGTTGTAAATGGAGGAACAAGAGAAAGTTTCAGAATTGATTACAAGATTAAGGAGCATTACCAATCAGATGTCTGCATGTGGTGATAAGCTATCAGAACAGAAAATGTGTGAGAAGATCCTAATGTTATTGCATCCTAGGTTTGATTACATTATGTGTACCATTGAAGAATCTAAAGATACCTCAACTCCAAGTCTTGAAGAATTGCAAGGAACATTAGAAGCAAGGAAATTAAGAATGAGTGAAAGAAGTGGAAGGAAGTCTGGAGATCAAGATCTGGCAGCTCAAATCAACAAGAAAGGTGGTCAAAAAAGGAAGTAGAAGAAGAACACTAAAGATAAGTTCAAAAAAGATGATGAAAAATCTGAATCCTCATCAAAAAGAGGATATGGAAATGTTACACCCAAAGGTAAATCAAAGAACTTTGACAAGAAGAAGGTGCAATGCTATAATTGTGAAAGTTTGGTCACTTGCCTGATGAATGTTGGTTTGGAAAGGGAAAAAGAAAGAAGAAAAGTGAAGATGAGGCATGTGCTGCACAAGAAGATGACTCATATTCAGACACAGTTCTTTTGATGGCTACATCAAATGAAGAACCTTCTCAATCACAATTTTGATTTCTTGATATTGGTTGCTCCAATCATATGATGAGTCACAAAGAATGGTTGGTGGACATTGACACATCAAGGAAAATTAAGATTAGATTTGCTGATGATAGAACATTAGAGGCTGAAGGTGCTGGAAATATGGAGATCAAAAGAAAGAATGGAAAAAAGTGATGGAGAATGTACTCTATGTGCCAGACATGAAGAGTAATTTGTTGAGTATAGGCTACCTAATTCCTTAGGGGGTTTCAAGTGTAAGTGAAGAATGATGCACTGGAGATGTATGATAGGCAAATAAGGATGATTGTGAAGGTTCTTCTTCCAAAGAATCGAACATTTTTCATCAATATGCATGCTACAAACATTCAGTGCTTTAAGGCAGCCAGTTCAGTGGATGAGAGTTGGCTATGGCACTTAAAGTTTGTTCATATCAACTTTAGAAGCCAGCAACAATTTGGTACAAAGAATATGGTGAATGACATTCTTATGATTGATATTCTTGAGAAGGTCTGTGATGTGTGTATGGCATGAAAACAATCAAGAAACTCGTTCAAGTCACAGTTGTCACCAAGAGCAAAGGAGTGTCTTGAAGTGGTTCATAGAGACATATGTGGACCATTTGAGATTCCATCTGTGGGAGGTAATAAGTATTTCATAAGATTTGTCGATGAATTTAGTAGAACGTTGTGGATATAGTTGACAAAAAAAAGGCTTGAAAGCTTTAAGAATTTCAAAGTGAAGAGCAAAGGAGTGTCTTGAAGTGGTTCATAGAGACATATGTGGACCATTTGAGATTCCATCTGTGGGAGGTAATAAGTATTTCATAAGATTTGTTGATGAATTTAGTAGAACGTTGTGGATATACTTGACTAAAAAAAGGATGAAGCACTTGAAAGCTTTAAGAATTTCAAAGTGAAGGTTGAAAAAAAGTGTGGAGGATCTGTCAAGATGTTAAGGACAGATGGAGGTGGTGAATACACCTCACATGAGTTTGAGGAATTTTGTGTGAAAAATGGGATTCAACATGAAGTGACTGCCCCCTATACACCTCAACATAATGGATTGGCAAAAAGGAGAAATAGAACCATCCTAGACATGATTAGGAGTTTGTTGAAAGGAAATGAGTTGCCACACAAGTTTTGGGGTGAGGCTGCATCAACTGCTGTCTATATACTGAATAAATTCCCAACAAAGAGATTGCATGAGAAGGTGCCAAAGGAGGTTTGGAGTGGCAAGAGACCAGTTGTAGGAAATTTAAGAACTTTTGGAGCTCTATGTTTCAAGAATGTACTAGACCAAAAGAGAAAAAAGTTACAAGATAAGAGTGAAGCCATGATTCTATTTGGTATCACCCAACTGGTGTATATAAATTGTATGATCTATTAAAGGAAAAATTGTAGTAAGTAAAGATATGATGATATATGAGCATAAGTTCTGGTTTTGGAAGCATAAGGCCAGCAGCACCAGTTAACAAGTACAATTTCCTACGCCATTGTTGGATGATTGTCAAAAACAATAATAAAGTTGAAAAGAGAATAGAATCAAACAGAACTCAAAGATCAAGACAACCACCAGTACACTTAAGTGAGTTTGAGATATACAATGACAATGAAGTTGATAGTGGTGGAGATCTAGTGCATTTTGCTTTATTTACTAATACATAACTAGTAAATGTTAAAGAAGCTATAAAGAGAGGACCATGGAGAGAAGCAATGATGGAAAAAAATTAAGGCAATTGAAAGGAGCCAGACATGGTACTTAACTGATCTACCTCCAAGACAAAAACAAATAGGAGTCAAATGGGTCTAGAAGCTAAAGCTAAATCCAAATGGCTCAATTGCAAAATACAAAGCAAGGTTGGTTGTCAAAGGATTTCTACAAAGAGCAGGGATTGATCATTCTGAGGTATTTTCTCTAGTAGCAAGAATTGAGACAATAAGGCTTGTAATAGCACTAGCTAGTGCAAGATGCTGGGAGATGTGCTAGCTTGATGTCAAGTCTGCATTTTTGAATGGCCTGCTTGAAGAAGAGGTTTATGTCTCTCAACCATCAGGATTTGTGATCAAGGGAAAGGAAGATAAGGTGCTCATATTAAGAAAATCTCTTTATGGCTTGAAGGAAGCTCCCAGAGCTTGGAATAGAAGGATTGACCCATTCCATATGAACATTGCCTTCATCAAATACACATTAGAATATGGGGTTTATGTGAAGCACTACACTCAAAATGGAAGGCTAGCAATGCTCCTGCTTTGTCTGTATGTTGATGATCTATTGATGAATGGCAGTAACAAAGAAGAAATTGAGGAATTCAAGGTAATCATGAAGAATGAGTTTGAAATGTCAAATTTAGGAAGGCTGACTTACTTCATGGGTATGGAATTTACTTAAACAAAAGAAGGGTTGGTCATGCATAAAAAAGAATATGCTGGTGAAATCTTGAGAAGATACAACATGGTTGGCTGCAATTCTATTATCACTCGAATTGAATTCAATGCCAAGCTAGAAAAAGAAGTTGAAGGAAAACTGGTTAACACAACTCTATTCAAACAGATTGTTGGATCTCTAAGATACTTGTGCAACACTATACTCGAATTATGCTATAGTGTTGGAGTTATTAGCAGGTTTATGGAAAATCCCAAGCATACTCACTTTATTGCGGCCAAGAAGATCATGAGATATGCTAAAGGGACACTAGATCATGGAATTCTATTTGCTAAAAACGTGAAGTAGGGAGATGAAGACCTTACAAGATATTAATATTGTGATTGGCGTGGGATCAAAAGCGATTGAAGAAGCACATCAGGTTATGTTAAGTTTCTAAAATTTTCAATTGCATGGAGCTCAAAGAAACAACCAATCATAACATTGTCATCTTGTGAGGTAGAATACATTGATGGCAGTTATGCAGCATGTCAAGCCTTGTGGCTCGAATCCTTGATTAATCAGTTGAATATTGAGATATGCATACCAGTTCCATTCATGATTGACAACATCTCAGCCAACAATCTGGCAAAAAAATCCCGTGTCTCATGGAAGAATCAAGCATATAGAGACAAGGTTCCATTTCTTAAGAGATCAAGTGGGAAGAAACAAGCTCAAACTCATATATTTTCAAACTAAAATGCAAGCAGCTTATCTCACGACTAAAGCATTGAGAACAAACAGATTTGAAGAACTGAGGCAGATGTTAGGTGTAGTATCACTTAGATACTTGAATTAAGGGAAAGTATTAGGTGACTTGTAATTCAAGTAATGTAACAATTAGGTGTTATAACTAATTAACTAACCAATCAATTAGTTAGTAGGTTAGAATTCAGCTAACATATGTGCTAATTGTTTAAAATTGACTCATGAATAAGTAGGCTTACAATTTATGAAATAAACAAGCCTTTTTGTTTATCATTTTATTGTGTAGTTTACAAATTCCTTTGAGTGCAAATAATAAGCTAACAGCCACAAGAATGTTTGGTGTCTTAATAAGATCAAAAATGATAGTTATGAGAGAGATATGTTGGGTATTGGGCTCTCTTTCTATGTGGAGAAAGACCCAAATATAGTAGCTCATGTGTCTCACTTATTTAAGTGGAGAGTGGTCTAATTAGGGTTGTAAGAGAGAGACTATTTTGATAGGAAAGACAACCACCAAAACAGAAAAGAGAAGAGTAAACCCTATTCCCGATTTTGTTAAATCAGTCTAAGAAAAACATAGATTGCTCATTCGTTAACCGTTGGATCGGGATGATTCTAAGACATTAGGTTCGAAACATTTAGGTCTTCGTTTTCAACGGTCGGATCCGCAAAATGACGTCTGGAGGGGGAGCAATCGTGCTCTCACGGCATCAGTTTTTTTTGGATGTTTTTCTTCTTCTTGCTTTTCATTTGTAGGCTTTAGCGCTTTGTTATTTTAGCTCGTTGTAGGCACAATTTGTGCATCATTTGATACTCTCTTGTACCCTTATTTCATTATAGTGGAGCTATTTCTTTGGTCTGGACGACCCGTGGTTTTTATACCCTTGCATTAAGGGGTTTTCCACGTTAAAATATCGGTGTTCTTTACGCTCTTTTATTTTGATTAATTTGTTGTCATATATTTGTTGTTTCTCCTCACGGGTTCTTGCAAGATGGGGGAATTTTATATCCGCTACGTATTACTTGTTATTGTGTTTCTGTGTTTATTCCCCATCAGAGTGACATCAAAGCTCTTGGTTAAAGGGTTATTTGACTTGCTTCAAGGATGGAGGCAAATATGAATAGAAAAATGGTATGATTGAATGGTACTAATTACCATTTGTGGAAGGGCAAAATGAAAGATTTGTTATTTGTGAAGAAATTGCATCTTCCTATTTTTAGTTCTAAAAAGTCGGATGATAAATCTACTGAAGAATGAGATTTTGAACATCAACAGGTATGTGGTTTTGTTAGGCAATATGTAGAAGATAATGTTTATAATCATATTGCTAATGAGACAGATGAAAAAACTATGTGGGATAAGATACATACTTTGTTTGCCTCTAAATCAGGGAATAATAAATTATTCTTACTGAATAGTTTCATAAGTTTGAAGTATAAGGAGAGAACGTCTATTTCGGACCACTTAAGTGAATTTCAGGGGCTCCTTGATCAAATGTCAGGAATGGGTATCAAGTTTGATGATGAGCTAATGGGACTATTTTTACTATTATCTTTACTAGAGTCTTGGGAGACATTTCGAGTTTCTATAACGAGTTCAGCTCCTAATGGTGTTGTTTCTATGGAAACGGCTAAGGGTGGTGTTTTGAATGAGGAGAAGAGAAGGAAGGCACAAGGTTCTTCATCTCATTCTGAAGTTCTTGTCACTGAAAATAGGAGAAGAAGTTAGAAAAAAGAATCGAAAGGTGGTAGAGAAAATATGACAAGCAAGTCCAAGTCTAGATACAAAAGTGTGGAGTGTCATTATTGTCATAGAATAGGGCACATACAGAAGAATTGTTTTCTGTGGAAAAAAGAGAATAAAGGCAAGAAGGGTAAGCAGAAACAAAGGGGTCGTAATGATGATAGTGATGATGACCATGTTACTACTGCTACTAGTGATCTTGTTATTCTCCGTGACTATGAATAAATTAATCTTGTATCTGATGAGAGCAAGTGGATAATTGATAGTGGTGCTACACTACATGTTACACCGAGGAAGGAGTTCTTCACATCTTATACTTCAAGTGACTTTGGAGTTTTGAAGATCGGTAATGATGGTGTATCTAAGGTAATTCGTGTTGATGTATGCTTGCAAACCAACATGGGAATGCAATTGTTGCTTAAAGGAGTCAAACATGCTCCAGATGTTCGCTTCAATTTGATCTCTGTGCATATGCTTGATGAAAGTGGTTTTGATAATTATTTTGCTTCTGGAAAATGGAAACTCAATAAAGGTGACTTCGTTGTGGCTAGAGGGGAGAAAATTAGTAAACTGTATTGGACAAAAGCTTTGGTTACTAAAGACAGTGTGAATACCGTGGATACGGAATCATCTCTGTGGCACCGAAGGCTTAGCCATATCACTGAAAAGGGGTTAAATTGCTTAGCTAGAAAGGATGTGCTTCCAGGATTGAAGAATGTAGATTTGGAGAACTGTTCTCACTGCATGATTGGTAAACAAACTAGAGTATCCTTCAAAAGGCATCATCCCTCTAGAAAGTCAGAGTT
The DNA here is from genome assembly GCA_037974755.1 of Cicer yamashitae. Taxonomy (NCBI): domain Eukaryota; kingdom Viridiplantae; phylum Streptophyta; class Magnoliopsida; order Fabales; family Fabaceae; genus Cicer; species Cicer yamashitae. The sequence goes on from JBBPBQ010000002.1 coordinate 26,135,669, forward strand.
GCTTTAGTTGGTGAATTCTAACGTCTATGGCCCTTTAAAGGTAAAAGCTTTTAGTGGTGCACTTTATTTTGTTACTTTTATTGATGACTGTTCAAGGAAACTATGGGTTTATGTTCTGAAGACAAAAGACCAAGTGTTGGAGAAATTCAAACAATTTCATGCTTTGGTTGAGAGGTAGACTGGCAAGAAGCTGAAACGTGTTCGTACTAACAACAGTGGTGAGTATTGTGGACCCTTTGATGTCTATGCAAACAGCAGGGTATAGTACATGAAAATACTCCTCCTAAAACTCCTCAACTAAATGGTTTAGTAGAGAGGATGAATCGAACACTTGTTGAGAGAGTGAGGTATATGCTCTCTAAAGCTAAGTTGCCTAAGCATTATTGGGGTGAGGCACTGTACACGGCCGTGCATGTTATTAATGTTACTCCTATTGTCGCTTTGAATAGTGAAGTACCAAACAAGGTATGGTTTGACAAGAATGTCAAGTATGATCACTTGAGAGTCTTTGGTTGCAAGGCTTTTGTGCATGTTCCGAAGGATGAAAGATCCAAGTTAGATGCAAAGTCAAAGCAGTTGGATGCAAAGTCCAAGTTGATTCTTCTGGTAGTTCTGCTTCTCTTGATATGTGTGATTTCTCTGCCAGTTTTGATTCTGTTGATACTCCCAATTTTTCTGATATTTCTGGTTCATTATATGGTTTTGGTTCTGATAAGTATTGTGCTGACCAGTCCTTCTTCCACCAAAGTCAGTTGGCTTCTGTTTGGTAGGTCTTGGAACATAGACCTTTTTCCCTTCATATATTGCAAGCATCCATTGACCAGGCACAATGATTGGTGTTTCAATTTGGTTGCTTAGAACATCTGCAACATAAACAATTTTATCCTTTGGTACCTAAATCTGGTTGGGTCCTGGTTTTTTAGTTCTTAAAGGTTTCTTGTCTTTCCATGTGGTTAGCATAGGACAAGATATTTTAGTGTGACCTTTCTTATAGAAAATAGTACATAAATCATCAGAGGGAACAAACTTAGGTTCAATTACTTTTTCTTGAAATCCTATTCCTCTTTTATTATTCCTACTAAACCCATAAATCATAGATGCATACTTGCTTCTTTCCATACCATTATCAATAAAATCTTGAAATACTTCTTCATTCTTATGAGAGTTACATGTGGTATTTTCAATTGATGTTGAACTATAATTACTTTTCAGAGTTATATTTTTAGCCTTAAGTTCAGCAATATCAGTTTTCAGATTTGCATTTTCTGTTTTAAGTTCAATAATATCAGTTTTTAGAGTTGCATTATCTGTCTTAAGTTCAGTATTTTGATTCTTTAAAACATTAACTTTTTCAATTAGATTTGTATTTTCTTTCATAAGTGTTTTCAATTTTAAAGACAATTTGTGATTATTATTTAAAAAATCATTTATAGCAGTAATTAAATGAGATCGAGTAAATTCAGAAAATACCTCAATTTCTTCATCTGCTGATTCACTTCCAGAGTTAGAATATGTGTTAGATCCAGAGGCAGAGATGGTATGAGCCATCATAACCAAATTTGCTTGTTCATCGTCAGAGGATTCCTCATAATCATCCCATGTAGCCATCAAACTCTTCTTCTTGGGTCTGGAATCTTTCCTCTGATGTTTCCCTTTCTCCATATTTGGACATTCTAACTTGATATGTCCAAGTTCATTGCATCCATAGCAGATTATGCTTTTCTTGTCATACTTATCATCATTTCCTTTGTTGGATTCCCTGTAATATCTTTGGGGAAATTTCTTCTTTATGTTGTGCCATATCTTCTGAACTTTTCTGCATATAAATGCCAGTTCCTCTTCCTCTAAGTCTTCATTCTGATCATCTGAATCATCATACTGTGATTCTGCTGTTGCCTTCAAAACTTTTTTCGGCTTGGATTTCAAAGCCACAGTTGGTTGCTTCTTCTTGGGCTCATCCTCTATAAGCTCAATTTCATGTGATCTGAGAGAGCTGATTAATTCTTCCAGCTTAAGAGTATTCAGATCCTTTTCTTCTTGAATGGAAGTGATCTTAGGTCTCCACTTGCTTGTCAAACTCCTAAAAATTTTCTTCACATGAACAGCAGTAGTATAACTCTTCTCAAGTACCTTTAATCTTGAGACCAGGGTCTGGAATCTGGAAAACATTGTTTCAATGTCTTCATCTTCTTCCATCTTGAACAACTCATACTTTTTGACTAGGAGGTTGGCCTTTGCTTCTTGAACTTTCTTGCTTCCTTCATAGGTTAGAATGAGACTATCATAAATACTCTTTGTTGGTGCACTTGTCAAACTCCTTGAAGGTGATTGTATTTATCATGAATGTTCTAGACTTATGATGCATCTTGTACATCTTCTTCTGATCAACATTCATCTCCTTTCTTGGATTTTCAATACCATCAGTATTCTTCGGAGCAATATAACCATCTTCCACCAAGTCCCAAAGTTCAGGATCTTGTGATATATAGAAACTTCTCAACGTGTCTTTCCAATACTCAAAATGTTCTCCATCAAACAGAGGTGGTCTGTTGATGTTTCCTCAAGCAGCATCTTCACTGAATCCAAACATATTGAACCCTTGGATCTTTTCTCAAACACTATAAAGTGCTTAGCCTTGAGACCAAGCACTGATGCCAATTGAAGGTGCAAACACGAGAAAAGGGAGGGTTGAATTGTGTTTGCCAAAGTTGACAACTTTTTGATAATTTATAAATAATTAAAAAAATTAGTTTGGTTTTGGTGACTTACTTGGAGTAGAAGATATCGGATTCAGAGGCAACAAACGATGAAAGCATAAATAATTTGACACGTAGATTTATCCTGGTTCACCACTAACTTGGCTACATCCAGCCCCCTCATTCAGAAGGCTTTAATCCACTAATTCAAAAACCTTGAATTACAAAGCACCTGACCTTCCAAGCCAGTCTTCCCAAACAGCCTAACAACCCCAAAATTTTGAGGAACGAACCACCTTGACCCTACAAGCCAAGTCTTCTCCTAACAACCTGAAAACCCCATATTGAAGAAGGAACTAAACCACTATCGGGTTGGATACAAAAGATTGGAACTTGAGTAGTTGCTTCTAAAAAGCTGATGATAATAATAACTCTCACACTCTAAGAAAAGAACACTCAGAAAATATTTCTAACCTGAACAAGTGTTTCTCTCTTTGAACTCTAAGATGAATTTAGAACTTTGAACTTGAGTTCTTCTACTCTTTTATGTTTTTCGATGCTTTTCTCCTTCAGTCTTGAGTGTCTATTTTTAGTGAAAATTTGGGCTTCAATTTAGTCCTTGTTTAATTCTGAATTGTATCTTGTTCAAATTGAGTTTGTAAATTCTTCATATTGATTTTGTTCATATTTTGTGTAGATTGACTTTGTAAATTCTTCAGATTGATTCTGTTCCTATTTTGTGTAGATCGAATTTGTAAATTCTTCAAATAAAATCTTCTTCTAATGTTGATCAAATCTTCTTCAAATATTGATCAAATATTCTTCAAATGTTGACCATATCTTTTTTTCAACATGGTCAAAGATTTTCTTTAATTATAAATATGAATCAAATCTTATTTTATATTTTCATCAATTATAAATTTGAATCAAATCTTATTTTAGATTTTCTTCAATTATAAATTTGAATCAAATCTTATTTTAGATTTTCTTCAATTATAAATTTGAATCAAATCTTATTTTAGATTTTCTTCAATTATAAATTTGAACCAAATCTTATTTTAGATTTTTTTCAAAAACATGAATCTTCTTTCATACTCTTTGAAGTCAAATATATTGTTTCCATAAAATACATTTGTTAATATCAAAACTCTAAATGTAAAACCAACTTGGTTCCAACAACTTATTGTTGGGAAAAATATTTCCAAGATTTACAGGTTAAAGAAGCAGTTGGGCGAGTTATTTGCCATGAAAGATATAGGAGTAGTTAAAAAGATTCTTGGCATAAGAATCATGCATGACAGAAAAGGAGAAGAAACTTTGGATATCACAAGAACACTATATTGAAAGAGTGTTGCAAAGGTTACAAATGGAAAAATCTAAGGCTGTAAGTACACCTCTTGCTACTCATTATAAGTTGAGTTCTAATCAAAGTCCTTCTAGTGAAGATGAGAAAAGAGACATGGAACAAGTTCCTTATGCTTCTGTTGTGGGTAGTTTGATGTACGCAATGGTGTGTCAAATCCAAGTAGAGAGCATTGGAATGCTGTAAAATGGATTTTGAGGTATCTTCGTGGTACTACATGTATGAGGCTTTGTTTTGGAGATGACAAACCTATTTTGGTGGGGTACTCCGACTCAGATATGGAAGGAGATATTGACTCGAGAAAGTCAACTTCAGGCTACATGATTAAATTTGCAGATGGAGATGTGGCTTGGCAGTCTAGATTACAGAATTGTGTAGCATTGTCTACAACAAAGGCAGAGTTCATTGCCATTACTGAAGCATGCATAGAGTTGATTTGATTGAAGAAATTTTTGCAGGAGCTTGGGTTTATTCAGGACAAATATATATTATTTGTCGATAGTCAAAGTGCTATTCATTTTGGTAAGAATTCGACCTTTCATAGCAGGTCCAAACACATTGATGTGAGGTATCATTGGATACATGATGTTTTGGAAGCTAAGTTGTTGGAGTTGGCTAAAGTCCATATTGATTATAATGGTTCTGATATGATGACTAAAACATTACCAAGAGGGAAGTTTGAAACTTGTTGTGATATTGTCAGTTTGGCGATTATCTCCATATAGTTAGGAAGGGGATATATGTTGGGTATTGGGCTTCCTTCCTATGTGGAGAAAGACCCAAATATTGTAGCCCATGTGTCTCACTTATTTAATTGGAGAGTGGTCTAATTAGGGTTGTAAGAGAGAGACTATTTTGATAGGAAAGACAACCACCAAAACAGAAAAGAGAAGAGTAAACCTTATTCCCGATTTTATTAAATGAGTCTCCGAAAAACATCGATTGCGCATTTGTTAACCGTTGGATTGAGCTGATTTTTGGACAGCAGGTTCGAAACATTTAGGTCTTTGTTTTCCACGCTCAGATCGGCGAAACAACGTCTGGAGATGGGAGAAATTGTGCTCTCAAAGCAGAAGGTTTTTGTTGGATGTTTTTCTTCTTCTTGCTTTTCATTTGTAGACTTTAGTGCTTTGCTATTTTGGCTGGTTGTAGGCATAATCTGTGCATCATTTTGAGATTCTCTTGTACCCATATTTGATTATAGTGGAGCTATTTCTTTGGTCTGGACGACCCGTGATTTTTACCTTTGCATTGAGGGGTTTTCCACGTGAAAATATCGGTGTTCTTTACGCTCTTTTATTTTGATTAATTTGTTGTCATATATTTGTTGTTGCTCCTCACGGGTTATTGCAAGTTGGGGAAATTTTATATCCGCTGCGTATTACTTGTTATTGTGTTTCTGTATTTATTCCCCATCAAGATATTCTCAACATGAAAATACTCCATGCTTTTCTACAAAGTTAAAGCCAATTTTATTCTTAGAGGAACATACATATATATTTAGGATGAACGAAAGCCTCTTTGACTGATTCTGATTGTTACAAGAAAAGCAAAATGCCACAATTACTACCATTTATACTAGTAACTATCCAAAAGGCACAGTTAGCGACAAGACAAAAAATTACAAATTTTGCTTCCCACACCCCTCAATTTTTTTTTAAAATACCCAAAATGCTCTTCAATCTTCTTCATACATTCCATCTTCAAAAATCTTGAATCATATTCAACATCTTCACATTGTATTTAAAGTTAGCCAACTAGGTATGTATGATGTTCTGTTTGAGTTTCAGTTTTTTTTTCAAAATCTGAGTTTTGTACGTGACCTCAGTTCACGTACGTTTACGTGAACTGAATTTACGTATGCGTTAAAATTTTAGAAATTCCAGATATTATGTGATTTAAGTTTACGTAAACGTACGTGATTTAATATTGCGTACATAAATGGAGTTTAGGAATTCACATAAGATACGTGAACTGAGTTCACGTACGTATACGTTAACTCAAGTCACGTATCACCTACGTGAAATGAATTCAAGTAAACGTACGTGAACTGGGTTCACGTGCATGTCATATTAGTGAAGCATATGAGTCGTACGTGAACTGAGTTCACGTGCATTTACTTGAATTCAGTTCACGTAGGTGATACGTGAATTGAGTTCACGTACACGTACGTGAACTCAGTTCACGTAAGGCTCATAATTTTGATTTTTTTTTTTTTTTTGGTTTAGGATTTATGGTTTTTTATGTTATATTTATGTTATTTTTTGGATGCAGGTAAATAGATGAAGGGGGAGACAACAGTGACGAAATGTATGAGGGTTTTTTTTTTGAATAACCCTTTTTTGAAAAAAAAATCCTGAAATGCCCCCGTTTGAAAACAATTTATCAAAATACCCCTCTTTTAAAATCAACTACAAGTCGCCATTTGAAATGATGACTTCCTTAATAAAGCCAGCATTGCAAATGGCGACTTCCCAAAGGAATTTTTAAAAAATAAAAATAAAAATTTCAGTTTTTTTTTGAATTTTTATTATATATATAATTAATATAATTCATAAAAAATAAAAAAATAAAAAATATATATATATATATATAATTAATATAATTCATAACAAATATATATATATATATAGAATTAATATAATTGATAACAAAAATAACAAAAATATATATATAATTAATATAATTCATAAAAAAAATTCAGTTTTTTTTTAATTTTTAATATATATATATATAATTAATATAATTCATAAAAATACATAATAATACATAAAAATACATAAATATAAATTTTAAATTACATAGTTTGACTAGAGCTGGCTGTAACATTTGGACAATGTTTTCGAGTATGGCCAGTTAACCGACATAGTCCACATTTTCTTGGTACTTTTTCTTTAACGTCCATTTCAGTTCTAATACGGGTACTATTTGGACGACCTTTTTTAATTCTCCGCATTTCAGGATTGTGATACAATGTTTCACTTTCATATGTGGGCCAATATCCTTCATTAGGTATAGGTGGAAACTCTTCTTTGTAGACGTTAAATACATTAACAACCTTGTCCACGTCAGGTAGAAGCCCTAAATAGTTTTGACTATGAAATGTGAACAAGGAATATGTATAGCCTGAAATTTTCCACAATCACACTATTTTCTTTGAAGGTTGACTTCAAAATGACCAATTGGTCGCACCTCTCTTGGGTTTACTGTTTCATGCACCATGAAAGAATAACGATTTCAGTCGAATTGCATGACTTGGTGAGTATTAGATTTACCAACTTCATATTTAATCTTGTCCATGCAATCGTCTGTGTATACTCGACCAGAAGCTAATGGTGTCTGATGTTGTATTCCCCTTTATGCATATAAAACACCCAATCTATAGTATGTTGATTGTACCAAAGCAGTGATTGGGAGATTGCGTGTACCCTTGAGCACTGCGTTGATTGACTCTAAAATGTTTGTTGTCATGTGTCCCCATCGTCGACCTTGAGAATAAGCCATAGTCCATTATTCTGGGGGGATATTATCGATCCATCTTAAAGCCTCTGGATTTGCCATCCTAATTTCATTGCGGTAATATTTGAATGATGGTTCATTTAATGCATATCCTGTTATAAATGATGTAAAAATTATCAAATATGATAAAGTGATAAGTAGAAAATATACTAACAAGAATTAGATCATTACTCATACAAACAAGTTTTCTTCGAAGTTCCTTGTCCTTGAACTCTCTCATGAAATTTTGTGCAATGTGTCGGATGTAGTACACATGTGTTGACAGAGGATCATGCCAACCATTATTTGGATTATTATAAGCACTTTTAATAGATTCGTGTCTATCTGAAATCAAACAAATGTGGACTTGAGGTGTTACATACCTTCTTAGATTTTTCAAAAAGAAGCTCCAAGCACCCCCTGTCTCACCTTCCACAAGTGCATAAGCAATGGGAATTGTATTTTTGTTTCCATCTTGTGCAATAGCAAGCAAAAGAGTCCCCTTGTACTTGCCGTACAACCAACTTCCATCCACTAAGACAAATGGTTGACAAAATTTAAACCCAGATATGCACCGGAGGGAAAGCCCATAATAGTCGTTTGAAATTTTTTGATCCCTGTAACAGAGTATTATCAGAATATGCAAGTGATACTTCCATTTCCACAATAGTTCCTGGAAGAAATTTTTGCATAGCCAACAACCACCTTGGAAGGTCATTGTAAGACTTTTCCCAGTTTCCATAAATCGTTTCAATAGCTTTGTTCTTTGCCATCCATGCCTTTCTATAAGTGATTGTGTAGTTGTATCGTTCCTGAATATGTGCAATGATCACCTTCACTTTAATTGATGGATCAGCTTTCAAAAGCGACTTTATGCTTTCGCATATGATGTTAGAGTTAAGCTTGGTATGATCCTGTGACATAGAGGAATTTGCACAATTGTGGGGCCCCTTCAAACGAGCAATCACCCATTGCTTACTTTTTTTGGCTTAACGAAGCCCTGCATTTGAACAAGCATTGTGGATTCACACATTTAATTACATACCTGTATTGATCAGATTTCACTACACGGTAATTGATGGAGTGTTTAATGTGATAATGCTTAATTGCAGTTGACAATCTGGTTTGCTATTAAACTTCATTCCAATCTCAAGAGATGCATTTAATGGAGGTGGTTCATTAGATGGCATATCAAATTCGGAGGATTGGTAAACATAATCCAAGTTTAGATTACGCATATGGAATGGTGGATCGTATTCCGTTGCAATTACATGAGGTTCTGTCTCTAGATCGTTGCATATGGAATGGCGGCATATTAATGCTTGACAAATCCCACAACAGAGTACATATTATGTGGTTGCACTTGTTGAGAGATTTGCGAGAGACGGGAGAATACAGTTGGGGTTCAGCGTGCTTGGCAACACTTTATAGAGAATTGTGTCGTGCATCTGAACCCGGTGTTATGTGTATCGGTGGGTGTTCACATCTACTTCGAACTTGGGCATGGTACCATATGCTATTTCTTGCACCAATATCTAATCTTGAGCCTCATTTTCCGTTCGCAAAAAGGTAAATATCAAAAAAGGTAAATTTTATATTTATAAAACTATTAATTAATTCACTAACATTCAAATTTATTTTCGTAGATATAGTGGAAAGGGTATGAAATTTGGCGATACACCTCGTTTTCATACCGCTGGATATCGATCAAAAATTGATCACATGACCGTTAACGATGTAATATATTAAAACATTACTTTATTTATATTATTTTATTTCTTCTTATGCATATATTACTAACAAACTTGTTATATATCAGTTTCTCTGGAGGCCCTACCTACATCTAACATACGATAATCGAGAAGACAATTGGCTATGGAATGCATCTACATATTTGATTTGTTTCTACATAATAGAAATGCATCAAACCGATAGAGTGAAACTACAATTTGGACTACCTCAAGAAATTCCACATCCCCCGAGGAACATGAAAAAGTATCATAAGGTAGATTTGCATAAACAAGTTGACTATAGTTGGGCATTGTTCTACGAAAATGAGAACAAAGAGTGGAATGAACGAGAGAAACATATTCTTCATGGTCAACCTCTAAATGTTGAATTTAAACCAAGTTATGAATACATGGTTTGGTTTTGCCAAAATTCTAAACGATTTATTTCTGTAGAAAACCAATTGGTTGATCCTCGTGTCAATCCACCCCAACCTCCACCACAATCTAGCCAGCATTTTTTTCAGGAATCAATGCCCAACACAACACAACAAAACCAATATTATATACCAACACCTCCTGACACTCAACCGCCTCCTCAAACCTTTACCCAAACACCACATCCTCATACTTTTACCCACACACCATATCAATCTTACGGGTTCACGCCAGGGGAACAATTTAATTTTGACAGCCAACAACCACATCAAGAAGACAATCGTCGACTATCTTTTGCATCAAGCGAAGAGGATTTAATGTATAACACGTTCAACACTCGTTATAATACACCTGAGTCCGCTACCCAGTTACTGAATAATATGTGTCAACAAAGCTTTCAAATTCCAAGCTTTGGGAATGCATATACTCCGTTGAATTAAATATCTAACTCGACTCAAGGTGGAAGTAGTTCTTCTACAGCACTTCCTCCTAGACATCCTCAACAGCAAGAAGACGAAGATCAAGAAGAAGAAGAACAAACTTGTTATGTACCATGGCGTCGTCAAAATCCCGTACGTGTGAGAAAACCTCGGCAATGTGGTACTGGAGGTCACCTTTAACATTAATTTTATCGTAATTTTTGTAAAATTTGTGGTTTTTTATGAATAAATTATGTAATTTAAAATTTTATCGTAATTTAAAATTTGTATTTATGTGGTGTTGAATGAATTATGAATTATTTATGTATTATATTTATAAATTATTTATGAATTATTTTTATGTAATTTAAAATTTATATTTATGTATTTTTATGAATTATATTAATTATATATAATATATTTTTGTTATGAATTATGTTAATTATATATATATATATATATATTGTTATAAAGTATATTAATTATATATATAATAAAAATTCAAAAAAAACTGAATTTTTTTTATTAATTATATATATATATATATATATATATATATATTTGTTATTTTTGTTATGAATTATATTAATGATATATATATTTTTGTTATTTTGTTTTATGAATTATATTAATTATATATATAATAAAAATTCAAAAAAAAAACTGAAATTTCATTTTTTTAAATTCCTTTGGGAAGTCGCCATTTGCAATGCGAGCTTCCTTAAGGAAGTCGCCATTTCAAATGGCGACTTGTAGTTGGTTTTAAAAGAGGGGTATTTTGATAAATTGTTTTCAAATGAAGGCATTTCAGGATTTTTTTTTTCAAATAAGGGTTATTCAAAAAAAAAAACCCAATGTATGAAGGTTTGGAACCTGATTTTGAGGAAATGTATGATGGTTTGAAACCTAATTTTGATGCAATGAATGACTGTGTTGAACCCGAAACTAAAGACGCTATGAATGACGGAGTTGAACCTGTTATGATTGATTTGACTGGCGTGTTTACCACCAGCATGATGTTTGATACGTGAGATGATTTATTGAAATGGGCTAGAAATGTTGGAAGGGAAAATGGAATTGTCGTTGTCATTTTTAGATCTGAAACTGCGACAACACGACCAAGAACAAAGACAAAATTAATTCTTGGTTGTGAAAGAAGCGGTAAATATAGACCTTGGAAGAATCCTAAAGTTATGAGGAGTACTTGGACTAGAAAATGTGAATGTCCATTTAGATTGAGAGAAACACAATCAAATGTCGGTGAGGGATGGTATCTGCATGTAATATGTGGTCTCCATAACCACGAATTGGCCAAAATACTGACAGGTCATTCTTTCTTAGGCCGATTGTCTCAAGACGAGAAAAATGTACTTGGTGATATGACGAAGAACTTGGTAAAACGAAAAAACATTTTAATGACACTAAGGGATCATAATGTTGAAAGTTTGACGACAATAAAACAAGTTTACAATGCACGTCAAGCATAACGTTCATCACTTAGAGGTAATATAACAGAAATGCAACATCTTTTGACATTGATGAAATGCGACAAATACGTCTATATCAATATAGGAAGGTAGAGGGTTCAGATGAGTTGAGGGACATATTTTGGGCCCATCCAAACCCTATCACTCTTGTAAATAATTTTCACATAGTATTGATTATGGATAACACATACAAGACCTGTAGGTATCGAATGCCATTACTTGAGATTATTGGTGTTACATCTACTAAAATGACATTTCGTGTGGGATTTGCATATCTACAGTCTGAGCATGCTGATAACTTCGCATGGGCACTACAAATGTTGAAAGAACAAATTACAAGTGGTGAAGTTGAAGTCATCGTTACTGATAGAGACCTTGCTTTGATGAACGCAATTGACTATGTTTTTCCAAAAGCAATGAATTTATTATGCTTGTTTCATATATGCAATAATGTCAAAGCCAAGTGCAAGATGACTGTGTTTCCAAAAAAGAAGTTGGTGCAAATAATGGAGGCATGGGAGGCTATTGTTTACAATTATGATGAGGCTCAATACTACATGAAGTTGGCTATCTTTAAAGGAATTTGTAGTAGATGTTCTATTTTTTATGATTATGTACACGAGCAGTGGTTAATTCCTCACAAGGAAATGTTTGTTGAGGCGTGGACAAATAGAGTTATCCACTTTGGGAACACCACAACACAAAAGGTTGAGTCGGCGCATTGGAGTTTGAAAAGGATATTACAAGATAGTATTGGTGATATATGTAGTGTTTGGGAAATCATCAATAGCATGATTGTATTACAACACAATGAGATAATAGCATCATTTGAAAAGAGCATCATTCAAAAGGTGCATCGATATAGTAACAGATTATACCCCAATTTGCGTGGTGTTGTGTCCAAAAATGCAATAGATCACATTGCGGCAGAGTATGATCACGTGAAGTATGTAGGTATTGATCAGACTGAGTGTCGTTGAACGATTAGGACAGCACATGGTCTACCTTGTGCATGTGAAATATCCAGGTATAGTATGATCCCACGTTCCATTCCATTAGATGCTATTCATGTTTGGTGGAGTAAATTAACTTTCCATGATGATGGATCGAGTAAACCTTCAGAGTTATCTGTGAAACATGAAATAGATGTGATAGTGAAAAAGTTTGAAGAACTTGATGTACCTAGCAAAATTTCACTTAAAGGTAAATTACGAGATATCGCATATCCATCCATTACGTTGATGTGTCCACCTGTTGACAAGGTTAAAACAAAAGGTGCACCAAAAAAAGGCAAAAGTAAGGTATCAAAAAGAGATAAATCAACCAAGTGTGATCCATCTTGGTGGGAGTATGTGGATGCAAGTGTTCGATGCTGTGGCACAAATGTATGTAGCACTATAACAACCAGTAAAGTACAACAACCTCGATCATCAGTTCAAAAGCTCACACCTCGACCATCAGTTAGCAAAGTTCAACAACCAAGAGTTCTCCTCTTCAACAATTGGTTGCCAGTTGAAATTCATAAATTCATAGATGACATTATTGACGTCGGCGATGATGGTAATTGTGGATATCGTGCAGTTGTAGGTTTACTTGGAATGGGTGAGAACTCTTGGGTATTCATCCGTCAACAGTGTGTGGTAGAACTTCAAGAGTTCAGGTCTCATTACGAGATAATATATGGTGGAGAAAATTTTGTTCAAAAACTTATCTAGAGTGTATATGTTGAACAAGTTGCAACTATAAATAATTGGATGACACTTCCAGAAATGGGATATGTGATTGCTTTGAAATTTAACTTGGTGTTCGTCGCATTATCACTTAGCCAATCGCAAATTTTTTTCCACTTCGAAGTCCACCACCAACATCTATGTCAGATCATCGTATGATTGTTATTGCATTTGTTAAGAACTATCATTTCGTGCAGGTATTAATTGTGATATTTAGTTTCATTTTATCAATTTTTTTATATTTTAATAAATTATTGATTTTAACAGGTTTACTTGAAGTCAGATTCCCCTATACCACTAGCAAGTAATTTGTGAAAAAAATATTGCAATGAAGAAGCACGACAATGAGAATTTATTTATAATGGTCGCATGCAACATTGGTTGCAGATTATTGTCCCTGTACAACTACGCTAGTGTCAACTACATGCACAACATATTGCGTAAACATGATGTCTATTTCCTCTGGTGTGGTCGTCTGACCTACTATCTCCAAAGGTGAACCAGGGATGGTTTGGACATGTCCATATTGACGCAATACCCTATATGGCAAGTGAGCATACATCTTGGGACCCCAGGGTATCCACCCTCTAAATAATGAAATAGCCTCAAATGGTCGCTTCGCTCTATGCTCTCTATAGGGTGTCCAACATATGTCATCAACATCAATCTCGTCGAGTGCTTTCCTAAATGGAAGAACAAAACCCTTATCCCGTTTTGGCTTCCATCTGAGTGCTCTAGGGTAGTCCTCAACATAAATACGAGAGAGTCTACAACAATCTGCACATAATGCTGGAAAATGCTCATAGACCCACACCTGCACATATATAATAACATATCCATAAATCAGTAAACCAGCCCATAAATTAGTAAACCAGCCCAGAAAAATAGTCCATAAATCAGTAAACCAGCCCAGAAAAACAGCAAACAAACCAGTCTAGTAATCGCCAAATCAGTCCAGGAAATCAAGAAAAAACCAGCCTAGAAAAACAGTCCATAAATCAGTAAACCAACCCAGAAAAACAGCAAAAAAAAACTAGGCTAGAAATCATTAAACCACTCAAAAAATTTAGTAAAAAACTAGTCTAAAACATTAGCATACTAGTCCATAAAAACAACCCACAAACGAGTCTAGTAATCGCCAAATCAGTCCAGGAAATCAAGAAAAAACCAGACTAGGAAATTAGCAAACCAATCCAAAAAAATACTAAAACTATCAAACCAATAATAAACCAAAAAAAATACTAAAACTCCAGAACATGCAAACTAATCTATAAAGAACTTAAGCAAATGTGTGGCAATATAGAGTTTACCTGTAACAATGTCAGATACCCTGATACCGTTCTAGTCTGATGCATGCTCGTTTCTCGAAGATTGTCGTATAGGTAAGCAAGCGCAGCAGCACCCCATGCATATTCCTCGCATGAGTTGAGGTCTTTGAAGCATTCAAGGTAGGCAACGCTCACTGCTAAGGCACTCTTGTCGCTAAACAAGGTGCAACCGTGCAAAAATAGAAGAAATGCCCTCTCAACCATCTGCCAATGTTGATCACCACATCGCTGATGGTATACGTCAAGCAACCAACTAAACTGAACAGTGGTTGTCCGCGTCACGTTAAACTCAACATATGCAGTAGCCTGACTAACCCCAAGAAGCTCAGCCAATAATTTTGCACCGTCATCCTTGTTAAATATATTAACGCTGAAGAATGCACCAGCGATGGGTATATGCAGCAGCGACGAGACATCCTCCAGAGTAATGCTCATCTCCCCAATTGGAAGATGAAAGCTATTAGTGTCGCGATGCTACCTCTCAACAAAGGCAGAAATGATCCTTTTGTCGATCATCTCGTAGTTGCATTTTAGCAACGTATATAACCCGGAGCTTTTAACAAGTTCCTCAACCTTTCATTTTCAATAACAGCTTCTTTTAACTTTTTACCGTTGCTAAAAACCCTTAACTCTCCATGATCCTGAAATAAATTAACCGAACAAATATAAGTTCAAACACATTACGCAACTATTAAAAATTTAATTGAGAAAGTTACCACGTCATCTCATAGTCGTGTCGCAACATGATCCCCATATGTCCTTAGGATAGACCTGTCAACCGGACCACCATGATATCCTTCATCTGCTTCCTCCTGTTGGGCCTCTTCCGGTTGGACCTCTTCTAGTTGGGCCTCTTTCGGTTGCTCCTCTTATGGTTCCACCTCTTCTGCTTGTTGTTGTCGTAATTGTCATTGTTCACGTTAAGCACGGTGAGCGCGTGCAGAAGCGGTTGGTCTAACACGACGACCGTCATCATTCGAAGTGCCCTCGTCGATTATAACACGACCCGTTCTATCAGTAAACATTGTGCGCACCATTTCTGCATAACCAAATCATAATCATTATCAAAACAACATAACAATATAACCATTTATGCAAGTCCAGAAACCTAAGCCTACGTCAACTTCATAAAGCCTACATCAACTCCCTACACTAAACCCTACGTGAACTAAGTTCACGTACGTGAACTCCCAAAACTAAACCCTACGTGAATTGAGTTCACGTACTTGAACTCAGTGTTGTCAAACCTAGAAACGTTGCGAACGTTAAACAAAGGATAATATTGCAAAAACAACAACACCCTTTATAAAGATTCAAAAACAGATGAAGGTGATAAAGATTCAACAACAACGCCAACACCATTGAATCAACAACAACAACAATGATGCTTACTTGATTGAAGATGATTGAAGTGATGAAGGTGTTGAAGATGATGAAGGTGTTGAAGATGGTTGAAGATGATTGAAGAATGTTGAAGATGATTGAAGAAGGAAAGTATGAAGGTTGAAGGTTAGGTTAATGAAGATGAATGTTAGGTTAATGAAGATGAAGATGATAAAGATAAAAATGATGGGGTTGAGTTAATAGATGGGGAAAGGCATTTTGGATATTTTGATTTTAAAACAAATTGAGGGGTGTGGGAAGTAAAATTGAAAAATTACTTGTTCCCCACCTCTAAAATTGGTATAACACCCTTTTTGTGTGTATTAACCGTCACTATTTCTTATTTAGTAGCAACATACACAATTTAATTTCGTCTTCAACTTCTAACCCATTTTACACTATAAATTAGTTCAAATTTACCCTTGAGTCTAAATATTACTTGTAGAAAATTCTTTAAGCTTTCCAAAGAATAAATGGTCATGCCAATCAGACATCTAAAGTTTCATATATATATATATATATATATATATATATATAGTTAAATTAAGATAGATGGGTCATTGCCTAAAAATAACACTTTTCACCAAAATTAATTTGGTTAACTTTAATCCACTATTAACTTAATTCTAAATTTCAAGGAAGACGTCTTAGGATCACATCAGATGATCTTCTCCATGTTGCTTGAAATGAGTTATTTAGATAACATGATGGCATCGTTAGTCGATTGCTTGACTGTATTTAACTAGTATCGTGGTGGTGGCTTAAATCGAAGGTTAAGAGTTTGATGATTTTTAAAATAAATCAACGGTGGAATCATCCTCTTGGGTGATTGGGAATTGTTTCTCAATGTATGTATTGATGTATGAATTAGTTAGTTTGGATGTTTTGGGGGATTTGATGTGAAGTTGTCGTTTTAGACAGTTGTTGGATTGTTTTTTTGGAGTTTTGTTTTTTGTTTTGCTTAGAACAGCATGTTTATAACAACTTCTATAATTCTATTATAGGCATATATATCTTATACTTTTGAATATGTTGGTTAATATAATATTTAGCTTTTTAGGACACAGAATATCAGAGTCGAAAGGTTATGATGTTGACTTAGTGAAACAGAAGGATAAAATAGAAAAATGTTGAGCAAAATTGACCTATAAAGAGGATATAACAAAGACAATTGAAATACGATTTCCAAGACATTATGAGGAAAATAGAATTGTAAGAAATAATTTATCAAGCTCACGTATTAAAAAATGTAGTTGATTACCATAAATATATGCAATCCAAATAATAATATTTAATGTACTTTTTAAATTATTCTCTGTGATTAATAAATTGGGTTATTAAAATTAGAAAAAATTAGAATATTAAATGAATGGTAGTTTAGAGATACTATCATCAAATAGGAGAGTTGTTAATATTTTCTTATATTTTATTTAAAAAAAATATGATTTAATTTTGATTATAATTTATTAGTGAGGGAGTATTTCCATTAAAATTAATTTCAGTAAATTCAAATTTATGCAATTAAAATATTCTTTTGAACACAATATGTAGCAAAATCATAAGTAATAAAATTAATTATTTTTCACAATTGGGGAATTCTCAATAAATAAGTTTAAGGTACTAAGTCATATTATTAAACAAATAAAGATGCTTACATACAGTATTTGACTAAGAGTTCTTAAGCAATATGAGACTATTGTATTTCTACCCAAAAAAATTAAAATTGGATAATTATATGCAACAAATCAATTATAATGGAGTGTCTAAGGTTAATAACAACCAAAAAAGTGTCACGTGGTCTTGATTGATTCCTTGAAGGCATCCAAACGATCTTCAAAATAAATTAATTTCCTGTAACAAATGTTGAATTGAGTACAGATCATATACATAAACACTACCCCTTTGTAACAAAGAGATCTCGCGTTATTTTATTTTTAAAAAAAATAATAAAAAAAAGCTTACATACGTTTTTAAGTTTAGTTCTTAATTAATTTTAATAATATAATTCTTAATTTTATTACTGTTTTTTTATTTTTGTCCGTCTATTTTATGCTGATTGGAAAAACAGAAACTGATTGAATGTGTCATGTAGATATTTTTTAAATTATGTGGCATCCATGTAAAACATGACATCATCTTTTATTATTATTATTATTATTATTATTATTATTATTATTATTATTATTACATCAATTATTTTATTAAAATATGATTTAACACAGACCCAAAAACAAATCCATGACCCGACCCAATATATTCAATTTCATTTCTCATCTTTCACAATAAATTAGTAGAATTGATAATGATTATGTTTGAGAAAAAAATTAATAATTCATTTAATAATTTGAAAAAACGCTTATACTTAAGAGCAGTTTTTTTTTTCTTTCTTTCTAATAACAATTTATAATTAGGAATGACAATATAATCCGCACTCGCGGATAACCATCCAAACCCGTTTAATTTGAGCGGGAAAATCTGCTTTGATTGAGTGCGAGTGCAGATTTTTCTCGAAATTAAAATTCGGAGGCGGGAACGGATTTTGGGTGATGATATCTATACATATTGAATATACTTAATATTTTTTATAAATATTAAAAATTATAATCTTATCTATATAGAAAATATTTTTTAATTTTATTATTGTATAATAATAATTATTTTATTATATTAATTATAATATATATATATATATATGATTTTTAAATTTATAATTTTGCATATATTAATGAGTGCGGGTGTGGGCGGGAAAACCCGAACAGAATTTTGCACCTGCTATAAAACGAGGGTGAGTATGAATTTTCTCAGATAAATCGAGTGCGGGAATGGAGAAAACAAAATCTGCTCTGCGCTACCTCATTGTTGTGCCTACTTATAATTAGAGATTGGGAGATTATAAACTTGGTATTGAAGAAGAGAAATGATGTAAATTTCATTCATACCCATACTATAAATGATGATTTCTTTGACCACTTCAGTAATTTTCTTTTTGTTGAGGATGTTGACATTGACTTCTTGGACTTTGGTGTAAGAATCTTTACTTTCTCCAACTTACTTGATTTTTCTATTATATATTGCGTAAAATCCAACTCAGCTTTTATGTTTTGAATTCCTTTAAACTCAAATGTTTTGAGGCTGGTTGAAAGACATGTTGGAGTTTTTATTGGCCCTTCCCATGCAGAGTTTCCAATCTCTTTTCTTTTCAAATTCCTTTTAAAATTTTTTTTTTTTGCATATAAATGACCAAATTGTCGTTGGAATTCACTACGGGTGAAAACAAAATCAAAATATATAAATTACACTCAACAAATCATATTAACAGATAGAGCTTAATTAACAAAATAAAAAAAGTTTAACATAGATATTATGTTTAACTACTTTGAACTAAACGTCAAAGGAATTAAATCTATATCGTTCAAACTATGGTATAAGAGAAAAACTAAAATAAGAAATAATATGCTTACATTTTGTCTATAAAAATATAAATATTATTAAATGCTTGTTATGGTAAGATAGAATAGAATTTAGAGTTGATATTTGCTGAAATTTTAATTAAGAGTAATAACATTTATTAAAATTAAATTGAATTTAGATCTTTGTATACTTTAAAAAAATATATTGTGCAAATATAAATAAAAAATCACGATACATACCTGAATAACAAGATTCTTTAGTTTTGGAGCATTTTGAAGAAAGCTAAGAAGCATATTCCAATTGCAATTCTCAGATATTTCAACCAATAAATATAATAAATTGTGAAAAGTGAGAAGACATAAATCGTCGAGATGGTCCTCCTTGCTAAGAAACTGCATAACAAAATTACAAAAATAAAGGAAAATTGCATATCAGCCCTTACTAAATATGAAATTTAATATTTTATAAAAAATATTACGAAACTTACCTTAATTGTGTCAGAAGTGAGAGTCAGTGATTTGACATTAGAAATTCCTTTCAAGAGTCTATACGAACCGTCAAAATCCGAATACTTACTAATGCATAGAGTTGCTCGATCAACGTTGAACAAGTTTATAAACTCATATTTTCGAAGGGAACAATCAGTAATATGAAGAACTTCAAGTGAAGGGACATTAATTTGTAATGGACCAATGTCGGTAATAAAACTAGGATTGAATAAATTAAGATATAATCTCTTTAAAAAAAGAAAAGAAATATTGATAGGTTGTATCAAGCAATCATGTAAAAGAAATTCCTCAAGACGTGGACAACCACATAACAAATCATTGAGATCATATTCACGATCATTAGTAGAACCGTAGGCAAGAAGTAATTGGAGATGAAGAATCTTTAATGAAGGAAAATTAAAAACATTAGAAGAATCGGTTTTGAGTTTAATATTGTCACGCAATTTTAAAACCACAAGTGACATAGACATGAGAAACGAAACCGGGAATACGATTGGCTTCCGGAGAATGAAATCTAAGTCAAGTTCCTTCACCTTAAGTTTTCTTGCATTCATGACCCACAATTGTGCATCACTGGGTTCACACCCAAGTTGACTGTAGAATTTTAATTTTCTTATATTTTCGGTGCGTCTTAGAAGAATTGTATATACATACTCAATTTCTTCATAACGCTTAGATTTTGGTAATTCAAAGTGAAGGTCGAGGATTTTGGTGCAGAGTGATGACCATCTTGAAAATAGAACACTTGTTTTGTAAGCCTCTTTTATTGGAAGGAAAGTTAGAATATGGCATAGTAAATCGTCGGAGAGATTGCTTAATCGGTCATGCTCTATTTTGGGTTTCTTCGCTTTCTCCATTCTATGATGATGTTTGGGTCTCAACCGAGGAAGAAAAATTGCTTGATTGAATTGATCAAGATTTGATCGAGGCAGAATATAAGGATTATGATAATTAGTCTAATTTGCACTATTTATAATGACACTTGTATTAGTAATAAAAAATTAGAATATCTTGTCTGTACGATATGATTTAGATTTTTTCCAATATATGATTTTCTTACAAAATATTTTTATTTTTTTATAAGATTCTCATTGAATTTTTAAGTGTATTAATTATTTTTTTTTACTAACATATCCCTAATTAATTTATATATTTTTCTACAATCAACCATAAATATAATAATTAAAACATTTTAATTTGCTCTCTTTTTAAAAGGTAAAATTATAATAATTAAAACTCTTAAGAACCATATTAGGTCCCACAACTTTAATTTATACATTAATATTTTATTTATATTTAATTTTATTACAACTTAAAATATTAACTTAAATATTTTAATTAATATTATTATACATTATTTTAATTTAAAATAAAATTGAACTTAAATCTTTATAACAATAATAAAAGTTAAATGCTAAATACATAACATAAATAATTAAAAATGATAAAAATAAATAATATTGGGATTGGTTGGTGGTGATGGTAATTGAAAATTTTTTAATATTAGAATGGTGATAATTTTGCATGCAATCAAGCAAGGGGAAGTTTGAAATGAAACATTGGGTCGCCGAAATTTTAAAATTTTAATGAATAAATAAAAAGTATAATATTGTATTGAATATAAGAATTTTAAGTTGTAAATTTACAAAAATATATTGGAGAAAGACAGTAGATCAATTTTTAATTTATATTTTTAATAATTAAATATTAGTTAGAATTTACGTTAGAAAAATTATTTTATTTTACAATTATAGTAGTTGTTTTTGTAATTTTTTTATAAATTATTCCTTCGGGTTATAATAGACATCTAGAATATAATTTAATCTATTAAAATTTATGTATTTGGTCTATGCCTATGGAGTAGTTTTAAGATTTTTGAGGCCATGTTATAATTTTAAAAATAGAGCTTAATAAAAAAAATATATAATTTTAATAATTAAAAAAATTAATAAAATAAATTTTAGTCGCTCCGTTTTGGGTTTCTTCGCTTCCTCCATTGGAAGATGATTTTTCGGTATCAACCGAGAAAGACTCAAATTAATCTTACTATAAATAATAACAGGTCTACTAGTAACTATAGATCTCCTCTCTTATTACCTCTCTAAGATTTTTATTTTTTCTGTAATAGTATAGGATTTAGTTTATTAACTTTTTTTATTATCTTAACCGATCGTTTGATAAAATCGCAACGATTAAAGAGATTTGGAGAGTTAAATATAACATACTCTATCTTGTCTTTTTTTTTTTTTTTATAAAATACTTTGTATAGTATTAGAATAAAAAAAATATTCCCAAATATTTTAAAAGAATCATTGATCTTTTTATTTTCTTTGTGAATTATAATATATTATTTAATTTTCATTCTTGATCTTAATTTTTAAATCCCATTTATACTAAAAGTATTACTCCGTAATTAAATATATGATTCTCTTAAGAAATATCTTTATCCTTTTTTATAAGATTCTCAATGAATTTTTAATGCATTAATTATTTTTTATTAATATATTCCTATTTAATTTATATATTTTTCTACAATCAATAATGAGTACAATAATTAAAATATTTTAACTAACTCTTCCTTTAAAGGTAAAATTATAAATACAAAAGTTAATAACTCCCTCTTATGTTGTAGATAAATTAATTGTTAACAACTCCCTCCTATTTTTCCTCTTGATCTAATAAATAAAATCAAACAAATTACGTTATTGAGGAGAAAAAATAGGAGGGAGTTGTTATTAAATCTAACTTTTTTTTCTTTTATTAAATGTATTTTATTTGATTTTATTAATATAATTTGTTTTTTTAATTATTTTTATTATTTTTTATTTATTTAATTAACAAATATTCATTTGTTAAGATAAAAATTTAAAGGTTATAGAAGTTCGTATCTTGGGATGCTATCTCCTATCACATAAGTTGCAGGGGGGGATGGGATCGTAAAAAAAAGTAACACATTTTGTTATATAAATTTCGATGTAAATATAATAGAATTTTAAATAAAAAGATGATATAGATGCAAAATAACCGCATATTGAATAACAATAAATTATATTAACAACAACATATCAATAGAGTATGATTGTTATCAATATATGATAAATCTATTATTTATAGGATATTAAGAGAGTAGATACCATCTATTTTATCTTATTATTTCTCTTATTTACATAATTAATCATGAGATGGATAATAATGCAAATTGAAAAAGTTAAATGAATTTTTTATGCAAGAATCTACATTTGATGCAAATCCAATTTAGTTGGCATTATAAAATAATATATATATTATATAATATAATATAATTTTATTTGTGATCTGCAATTCAGATTAAAAAAGAATTGAGAGAATTTATTGCATATATATTGTTGAGGGTTGACCATTAAAAATAGAATAAATCTTTAATTTGTTATGAAATTACACAAGATGATACAATACAAGAGTCATAAAGCAAATTAGAGGAGAACATATTTGAAGGGAGCGTTGTATACATTGGGTTGAGAAATAGAAAACAAACAAAGGTGGCATTATTGGAGACTTTGGCGAGTGCTTATAGTTCGAGTAAAGTATTTCAAATTTTAGAGTAAATATTCATTATTTTTGAAGGTTTTTATTCTTCTCTTTAAACACCATTATTGTTGATTTGATTTTCTTTATAATAATGAGTAACTAAACTTTATTCTAGGATCTTGTAATTAAGATACATTTTCTTACGTCTTAGTTATTTATTCTAGTTTTATTTTCATTACATTTTATCCTTATGTTGTTGGGAAAAATATTTAGTCGAAGAAACGACTAATTGTTTACCACTTTTGATTCCTTTTTTTCCTTCATATGATTACACTGAGGAAGGAAATATGTCCATCAGTTAGGAGTTCCTTAAGTTCTTCAAAGATTGTTTTGTACAATTTGAGTTTTAAGCTATTGAACTAGATGCATAAAGTAAAATTGATAAACATACCATAAAAAGCTTGTTTGATTGATTGTGTAAGTTAGAAAAAATTACAAGTTGTTGTATATATAAGCAAAGCTAATCCTACTGGCCATAAATCGCGGCCAACAAACATGTAGCCCCGCTCGGCTAATTACGCGGGTAATGCGTGAAAACCTTCAACTGAGGAAATTAAGGGCGTTCCACGATTGGCTTGTTTTCTTGCTTCTTCATCCTGTCATGTTGGCATATTCGGCTATGGACTCTGGTAAACTTAATCTAACTCGGCTATTTGAAAAACTACATTGGCTAAGAATCAAAATGAGTTAGAATTAGCCTAGTGAAGGCCAAAACTGAAAAAAACTTAATCGATTGAGACTATTCTACTTATTGGATGAACTATATTGGCTAACAACCAAAATGGATTTGAATAAGCCGAGTATAGACCAAAATGACCAAAATCTTAATCCGTTAAGAATATTGCACTTATTGGATGAACTACATTAGCTAAGAGCCAAAATGAGTTAGAATTAGACAATTGAAGACCAAAATCTTAATCCATTGAGACTATTCCACTTATTGGTTGAACTACAACTGCCAAGAACCAAAATGGATTAGACTTAGCCATGTGATGATCAAAATGGCCATATACTTAATTGATTGAGATTATTCCATTTATTGAATGAACAACATTGGCTAAGAACCAAAATAGATTGGGAGTGAATACCAAAATGAACAAAATCTTAATCCATTGAGACTATGACACTTATTGGATGAACTACATTGGCTAAGAACTAAAACGAGTTATAATAAGCTGAGTGATAATCAAAATAACATAAATCTTAATCCATTGGAGGTAATTCGGTAAACTTGATAAAGACTCAACTAGCTCATATTCGACCAAGGTTATTTCCACTACCCAAAATTCAATTGTTAGTCGTTCTCAGCTAACTGATTATTTATTTTTACATGTAAACAAATGTCTCCTACATCACATTATCATATAGCTGATTTCTTGTAAGATGATGCGACACAAACAATAATTACTATGCATGAACAATGTCACCATTGCACCGCAAAGCAAAAAAATAGTTGTTATAAACTCTGTCTCGACTTATGAAAAGGTTAAAATTAATGATATGTGACGATTAGTTATCCTAACAGTAACCTTGATTATCTGAGCTAATCTGGCTTGATTTTGCTTAATCATTGGAATATAAAATTGTTGTAGTGGATTGCTTCATTCTCCACTTCTAGTTATCTATTTCCTGTTTTCGCCACTTCCTACCCTAACAAGGAAACCACTATAGATTAATCCGCTTACAACTTTATTTTTTGTAACTTTTTTAATTGGCCAGGTAGTCGGCTTGTGGCTACTATCTTTAAAACATTAAATGGAATTTTTATGATCGTTACTTTTCTATTCTTTTCCAAAAAGTAGGGTAATACTTCTTCAAGTATTTTCCATTTATGCTTCTATTCATTTCTTTGTCTTCCATATTCACTACTCAATAGGATCCTCCACTAAAGACTTATCTCACATTAAAGGATCCTCTCCAATTTGGCGACCAATATCAAGACTTAAGGTCTTTAATCCCAACACAAAAATTGGTTTTCCAAACTAAGTCACCTTCTGCGGATATCTTAATTTTGACTCGTTCATTGTAAGCTTTTGCCTTGTTGATCTATGAACTTTCAATCCTAGTCAAAGTCGTTAGTCGATCCTTATCTAGGGAGTCTGTTTCCATTTAAATAATTTGCTGATACTCATCCATGTTGAGTTTGCTTTGTTTAGCAACTCTAAATTAAACGAGGTTAATTTTAAACGAGGTTAGTTTTCTACTTGGATTTCAAAGCCAAAGTTTTATGCTTCTTCTTGGGCTCATCCTCTGCAAGCTCAATTTCATGTGATCTCAAGGAGCTAATCAATTCTTTCAATTTAAGAGTATTTATATCCTTAGCTTCTTGAATGGTTGTAATCTTAGGTTTCCATTTGCTTGACAGACTCCTAAGAATTTTCTTCACATGATCAATAATAGTATAACACTTTTCAAGAAACTTTAATCCTAAGACCAAAGTTTGGAATCTGGAGAACAATGTTTCAATGTCTTCATCTTCCTCCATCTAAAACAATTCATATTTTCTAAGTATGAGGTTGGCCTTTTTTTCTTGAACTTGATTGCTTCCTTCATAAGTCAGAACCAGATTGTCATAGATGCTCTTTTCTATTTCTTTGTAAGTGCATTTGTCAAACTCCTGAAAGGTGATTGCATTTATCATGAAGGTTCTGGACTTGTGATGCATGTTGTACATCTTCTTCTATTCAGCATCCATCTCTTTTTTTGGAAATTTCAACACCATCAGTATTTGTTGGAGCAGTATAACCATCTTCCACCAAGTTCCAAAGTTTAGGATCTTGTGAGATAAAGAACTTATGAGTCAGTCATTCCAATACTCAAATATTTCTCCATCAAACAAAGGTGGTCTGTTGATGTTTCCACCAAAGGCTTCTTAACCAAATCCATACATGTTGAATCCTTGGAGACCGAGCTTTTGATGCCAACTGAAGGTGCAGACACGAGAATGAGGGGTTGAATTATGTTTGTCTAATGTGGATTCTTTTTTAATTATTTATTCAAAAACTGTTTCGAGTTTGGTGATTTTCTTATAATAGAAGCAGTAGCTATCATACTTAAAGAAATTAGAGGCAACAGTAAAGTAAAGAGTGCAGAAGTAAAGCGACACAAGCAGATTTATCTTGGTTCACCTCCAACTTGATAGCTACATCCAGTCCCTTAACTTAGAAGGATTTAACCACTAATTCAAATCCTTAAATTACACAACACCTAACCCTACAAGTCAATCTTATCAAAATAACCTGATACCTACAAACGTTTTGAGGCAAACAAACCCCTTGACCCTATAAGTCAAGTTTTCTCCACACTACTTAATAACCACAGATTGTTGAAGGCAACTACACCTTGACCCTTCAAGTCAAGTCTTCTCAAAAGTTTTTCTAAATTGTAGGGATTTCTGAGTTTATCAGGTCATGTTTTCTTCTTCAGTCTTGAGTATCTATTTATATAATAGATTAAGGTTTCACTTTGGTCCTTGTAAAATTTGAATCATATCTTTCTTGTGAACAAATTCTGAATGTATCTTCTTGGGAACAAATTATGAATGTATATTCTTGTGAATAATGTTGTGTTACTTCTTGTGAATAATTATGAGTATATCTGCTTGTGTATAATTCTGCGTGTATCTGCTTGTGAACAAATTCTGAGCATATCTTCTTCTGAGAAAATTCTAAGCATTTCTTCTTGTGAACAAATTTTGAGCATATCTTCTTGGGAACAATATTTTGACCATATCTTTTGTGAACAATATTTTGACCATATCTTCTTGTGAACAATATTTTGACCATATCTTCTTGTGAACAATATTTTGTCCATATCTTCTTTTTACCTTGGTCAAAGATTTCCTTCAATTATAATTCTGAATCATATCTTATTTCAGATAGTGTACAAAAACTTATTCACGCGAATCTTCCTTCATATTCTTTATTGATTGGAGCAGGAATGGATTCGAGTTTGTTCTTGAATATTATGAAATTTTGATTCAGCTATTTCTTTTTTGTAGAATGGATTCTTCCAATCAGAGTCGTTGACTTTCCATCAGAGCCATTGACTTTCTTGTTGGAGTGAGATGTTGTGTTTCTTGGATAATAAAATTCAGAAGCAAAATTGCGAGACTTAAAATTAGTCGCTTTCGACAAATTACATTGTTGAATCATCAGAGTCCATGCAACATTAGAAGCTGCATATCAGAGGCAACATTTGGAGTGTGTTGCAACTCTTTGATCGGCGGAATAAGCTTTGAATGCATAGCTTGAAAAATATCTTTTGAGTTGGTGATAGCTTGATATGAACTCTTCAAAAGCATGCGGAGTTTGTGCACATCTGAGGCACACAAAGGTTTTAGAGGCTTATTTCAAATTCTGTCCTTAGACCCAATTTTAGAGCTAGTCTTCAAACCCAAACTTTAGAGCCAAACATCAGAGGCAATCTTCGTAACCTTTAGAGGCACGTTGCTTTCATAGGCATATGTTCAAAGGTAGACGCGTATTCTTTTGTGTTCCTCTAATCTCATCCTCTAGTCACTTTCCCTAGTGACTTCCTTTGGTAGTTTCCTCTGGTTGCTTTCTCTGGTACCTTCATCTGGTACCTTCTTCTGATTTTCTTGTTCTAATTGTTGCACACTTAATGAAATTCAAACAAATTGTTCTCATAAAATACCTTTGTTAACATCAAAATCAAAAGAGGAATAACCAACTTGGTTCCAACAAATCGCTTTATTTTGGCCTACGATTATCATGGGCTAAGCTTCCACCCCTTGGTAAAGTAATCAATGCCACTATGATGAACGTATGCCTCTTTGAAGAAGTAGGGTATATCATTTCCAATTAAACTCATAGCCCCTCCCTAGAAAGACCATGGTTTAATCACTAGTTGCAGTAATTTGGTCGGTAGGCTCATATAGCTAACATGATTCACTTCCCTTGGGATATTGAAAGCACTTAGTCGTTATGGTAGGCTAATGATATTTGTGATAATAAATCAACCATTTTATGACTGGGTCATCCCTATGAGATCCACACAATCCTTCATGTACCTCACCCATTATTTTGAAAGACTCATTTTTACCAACACATTTTAAGAGAATACCATTGCATCCCCTCTTATATAGATCCCCATCAATTAATGTGTAGTTGAGTGCTTTTTGTTTCAGCTTAAAATGGGTTGTGGTTAATCAATCATTTCGGTAGTCAACTAACTCCTTAAACTAAGAGTCAACCTTCTGAATGCATCCTTCCATGGGATATTTCTCATGAATAAGTTAAGAGGGAGTCTTTTTATATATAGATGTATGTTGAACTAAGTCATTAGCTTCCCCGTTCTCTTCGAAAGGTATGTGTAAAACCATTGCATTAGCAAACATATACAATAGTTTTCTAGCCATTTTGAAGCTTCTGGATATGGTCTTAGTGAGTTACCATGCTTGCTAGTGTCATTCGTCCCATAATCATAGCTTTGATTCCACCTGATTGTTGGAATAATTGGGATCTAGATGGAATTTAAACTTCCACATTCTCCTTTCTAGGTTATGATGACAGTGCCAAATCCAATTGTCTTTTGGTTTCTAGATTCGTCAAAAATTAAAACCTAGGGTTTAAGAGTCACTTCACGATTTAGCTCGGCTAATCAATCCTGAACCTCTACACATGGATGTTGTGCTAGGAAGTCTGCCTAAGCCTGGCCCTTTATTGTTCTCAATGGCACATATTGTTAATGCAAATGCATTAAATTTTATGGCCCATTTCATCAGTTGAACTTCCAAATTAGGTCTATTGAGTAGATATCTAACTATGTCAATCTTTCACACAACTAAAACCTCTTTTGGTAATAAATACTATTCAATTTTATTACAAGCATAAGATAATTTCTCAATATGAGTGTATCTAGTTTTTGCATCATCAAGATTCCATTGAGATAATACACTGCTCCTCATGTCCCATTCTCGGCATCTTGTGCGACAAATAAGCCGATAAATTTGTCTTCAACAATAATGTATAACTTCAGTGGTTTACCTAGCACTAGTGGCGTAAGTACTAGTAGAATTGGTAGTGTTTCCTTGATTTGGTAAAAAAAAAGCCTTCTTTTGTGTTTCCCTCATATCAATTCTTCTGAGTCTTTCAGCCAAAGTAGAGGTGAAAAAGTTGTCATCTTGCCGGCCAAATTTGATATAAATCTCCATAGGAAATTAATCTTCCTTAGAAGAATTTGCAATTATGCCTTGGTAGTAGAGGGCTTGGCTTCCAGTATTGCCCTAGCCTTATTCTCGAAACGCATACTACACGTGATTTTTCTTCAAACCATGGAGCCTCATTCTTTTCAATGCTTGCTCCAACTCGTCTAGGTGACATTAGAAATTCAGGGACTTGACCACTAAGTCATCAAAGTATACCTCCATGCTCTTACCGAGAAGATCATGGAATATCGCATTCATAGCCTTTTGATAAGTGGTACCTACATTATTAAGCCCAAAACGCATGACAATTCACTCGTAGATTCTAATGGCCTCTAGACATATGAATGTTATCTTATTGGTGTCTTTTCTAGCAAAAAAACTCTGATTGTATCTTGAGTACCCATCCAAAAAGGTGAGAACAACATGGCTAGCCACGACATCAACTAACATGTCAGCAATTGGCATTCTATAGTCATCTTTTAGAGTGGCTAAATTCAGGTTGTGGTAGTCAATGCAAACCCTTACATGGCCATTCTTCTTGATAACAAGAACTATATTTGATAACCATTTCACATACCTGACAATTCAAATGAATCATGTCCTGAGAAATCGTCACACTTGTGTCGTAATTTGAGGCATCGACGGAGGATTAAACCTTCTTGGAGGTTGTTTGTGTGGCTCATATCTTTCCTTAATAGGTATCTTGTGTTCAACCAGTTCTCTAGCTAGACCAAGCATCTCATGATAGCTCCATGCAAAGTAATCCTTGTAATGTGTAATTAATCCCACTAGTTGTTCCTGTTAGATCCAAGTTGGTTTAAATAACAACGACCCTTAATTCTTGTTTTGATGATAACAAAATATATGTGAGAACAATTTATGTTTTAATGTTTTTTTCTAAGATGTGAGGATGCTCTAACACAAGCTATAATGGTGATTGTCTGAGTATAAGACGTTTTTTTCACTCTTCCACGGTGTAACCAAGTCAAGACTCTAATCAATGCGCCATTTAGTAACTCTAATCAACGCGCCTTAATGTTTACTCTAGTAAGTTTGCATCTATTAAACACAACAAAAGAAATATTTAATTCTCTAGTCAATGCTCTATGTAAAGTCAATCCTCTA
The DNA here is from genome assembly GCA_037974755.1 of Cicer yamashitae. Lineage (NCBI taxonomy): Eukaryota > Viridiplantae > Streptophyta > Magnoliopsida > Fabales > Fabaceae > Cicer > Cicer yamashitae. Next base: position 26,166,519 of record JBBPBQ010000002.1, read on the forward strand.
AGCCTAAACTAAAGAAGAAGTTAACATTTCAACATTCACTGGCTCTCCGGTGACCAAAGTATATTCATTTGTTATCCTCTAGTGGAAGTTATCCTTTGAATTAAGCATCCACAACAATGTGATCCTCTGATGTGTACATCTTGTAATGTTTCTAACTTAATGATCAAGATAGACTGAATCATCAAAAAGCTAAGAAAGGACACCTAATAGATGTGAAGATTCAAGACATCTGACTAATTCGACGATCCTTACATTTCGTACGAGACTTGCACAACAATTCCTGCAAGGGTCAAAAACCTAATGGCGTCAAATTTCTCTATATAAAGAAGTGCAGTCATAAATTCAAAAGTATACATATCATGAGTGCAACTTATTTGTAAAAATTTCTTGCATATAGAAAAGAGAAAAAATTGTTGTGATAATCTTAGTGTTTTACTAAGTGTTTATATGACAATATCCTCTTGTAAGAGTTACCCAAAAATACTCCAACCTTTTATATTTGTGATCTTGCTCAGTAGGGTTGCAACCTCAATAAGCTTAATTTTATAAAGCTTGAAGTTTGAGGAGATTAACATAGGAGACTAGTAGTAGTAGTAGTTCTAGTGCTTGTGAAAATCAATTTGATTTAGTGGATTAAATCCTTTATAGTGAAGGGACTTGACGTACCTATCTCGTTGGTGGTGAATCAGGATAAATTGGTTTTGTGATCTTTCATCCTTATCTCTTTATTTTTTTTGTTAAAGTTGTTTTTAGTTTCTTTTCAAAACTTATTTTACGAAATAAAAACCTTTTTCAACTCTGCCATTTCTTTTGTTTTTTACCTTCAGGTCCTTCTCAATTTTGGTAAGCAATCCACTAACCTTAGTCATTCTTGGTTCCCCTAGAGTCCCCAAATTGACATCTAGTAATGAATCTTGGGCTTCAAATGTTCGAAGTTTACTTTGGATTTGTGAATCGGCTACTCGATCTTTACAGTCTTCACCCGATTCTAGTTGAAGTCCATGTTCCTTAATTTCATTTGTGCTATCCTCCCCAAAGAACGTAGCGTCCAATACTGTGGCTCTAGCTTAGGGGTCTCCAGTCGATCCATGAGATCTTTTAACTCATGAGGAGAATCAATCATTGAGAGCCTAATTAAAAGGTTGGGAAATATTACATGCTTCTTGTGCTCCTTCCCCGTACTTATGAGGGACTATCATAAGGATGAGGTGAGGTGAATAAAATAGTGCTTTAAACATTTTTTACCTTAACTGAAAATGGTTTCTTGCGGCCTCCACAGTTTCTACTATGTCACAAACGCAACACATGATTTTCTGATGAAGTGTAAAGCGTATGCACTCACTAGTATGGATCCATATTCTTCCTAATATTACAAAGTAGGAAGATTTTCAATCTATGACAAAGAAGGCTTACCTAATTTCCTTTGGCTCAACTACGACGTGGGTTGTGAGAACCCCCAAAGCTTTTGAGGCTACTACCACAAAAGATGACCAACTTCATGTTGATTGGGATGAGATCTTCCATGTTCTTCCCCAACTTCTCCAAGGTTAGTATTGGCATAACACTTAGTGTCGCCCCTCCATCAACAAAGACTCGGCTAAACACCTTTTCATTAATAGTAGCTTTGATAAACATTGGCTTGAGGTGTTTTACCTTCGATTTCCTTATCATGGGTTAAGACAACCCAATCAATATGTTCCACAAACACATCTCTTTCCGGTTCCCTTGGGTGGGAAATTCTTCCCCAAAACTTAAGAGGAATGAAACTAATAATATCTATGGGAGCCACATTGAAGTTTGCATCTTTTTGGAGCACCTCATCCGAAGCATATGAAAAGTCAGTTGAAGTGACCATATTGTCTAAATCGACTTCATCTTCAAGCATTAGTGTGTATTGCAGATCATCCTTAGTGGACTCGGGTTCAAGTTGAACAGGTTTGGAGTGTCTATCATGACATAATCAGCAACTTGATTTGCTTCAAATCTTTGCACATTCTTATTTGTCATATCTGTCGGCTGTATTGGACTGCCTTCCCTGAGGCTTCTAGGACTTGAGGTGAGGATATACTTTCCAATGCTTGATCCTAGAATTTAGCAATCAGCTACAGGCCTGCTTCATTTTTTGAATGGACTCGTTCTTTTGTTGTCTTCTTTTCTGAGTTCCGGTGAGAGCGACTACTAAAAGCGTTTGATTCTGGATCATCCTCCGTAGTCACTTTGACCATAGGTTTCTTCCCCTTGGGAGTGTTTTTTCCATCTACTTCTGCTAGGGTAGATTATCCATGGATATTCTTGGCTTCTTGACTTTGCCCTCCAACATTCGATTGAATGCTACTCAAGTTATCACTTCTTCATTGAGAAACAAATGTAGTTGCTGACTAGTTCTCTAGTGAGGAGGCCAACTTTGGGAGGTTTTCTAGACTCTCCAGCCTTTCCAAAGCTGACATCCTTCCAAGTGGTCCAATACTTGAATGAATCTGGTTGCCATGTTCTTGGGCTGCCACACTTGGCATGCTGATTTCTTTCCCTTCCCAGTCGAACTGAACTCTTTTGGTTCGCCAAATGATACCATGGTTATTTAGAAATTCAAAAATACAAAAGCATATATATATATATATATATATATATATATTTACATATATTAATTCTTAACTTAATTAAATAATAATTTTTTTCATTTAGGAATTACATAAATAGAAATATATCGATATGATATAATTATTATTAAAATAAAAATTATTATTGCAAATAACTTCAATTATTAGAGATTATATCATGGGTAATCAAGAAATATCGGGCCTAAGAGAAAATCAATGAGTGAATATATATTAGAAACTTAATTGGAAGCTCTTTAAAGGAAAATGAGCTAAATATCAAAGAAAGACTTGTAACCTTGAGGCAAAATACTGTTCTTGAGTTATCTCAAATTGTTGAATACACATCTTCCACTCAAGTTGAACCCAAGCCTAATGAAGCCGAAATTATCACTCTCACGACTGATGAAGAGTTGAAGGAAGAACTTGAATATGAAGGACAAATGTTTATTACAAGAGAAAAAAGCTCTAAATAAAGAGAACACTTTTTGGGAAAATCAATAAGATCTTATGGTTATGGTCATAAAAAATAAAATAAAAAATAAAAAAGAGCAAGAGTCCCCAATCATCTTTTGACAAACTATATTAACGATTGGTGTTGTTATAGTTGAGGTTGAAAAGGGAAAGATAACTTTAAGGTGCTATAAGGAAGAAGATGTTTTGAAAGCTTGAAATTCCTTTAAAAATTTCTCTCATTTGATTTCTTCCTATTTTGACAATGTGGTTGTTACTAATAATTTTAGTGACTACAAGTTGCACGACCCTTTGTAAAAATATTTTATTTTGGAAGATCCTAGCATAGTGGTGGGTGGTGATAAAATTAAAATTTCACCATCTTCCAAAACTCATTCATCACATGGAAAATTTCACCACAGCATGATTAGGAAGTTAATAACGGGCAAATATGCTTGTGAAGAGTCGCCTGATTGATTTTTAGGCTACCGTCAAGCTCATAACGTTAAACAAACACTTCACATGTGGCAACCGGCGTTAACATCTTTTTATTTGTTTTCAATTCTAATTCAAATTTACTATTTTGGTATGTTAGTTTTTTTTAGGAAATAAAAACTCTAACTGCAAGTTCTTTCAGGGAAGTCACTTTTACATTCTCTCATTTTTTTATTAATTTGTGTCTATTTGAATATTCTGCATTGAGAACTATGTTTTATGCTAATGTGTGTATGGGGGGGGGGGGAATATACTTTGACGCTTGACCTTATGTAGTGCTTGCGATGACATCTTTGTTGGTTTGTTTCGCTTGAATTATATGTAAGAATAAAGACATTTTTTTTTTAGATTATGCCTTTAAGGGAGGTTTTGAATTTTCTGTTGTGAATAAGTTTAGGTGTCTTGAGATGGACCCAAATTAAAATAGTTAAGCCTAATTTGAAGTAAACTAAACCCTTAAGGACAACATAGGAATAAAAAAACTTTGTGAACTAAGGGACAAGAAAAAGAAGGAATTGAAAGCTTAGCCTAAAGAATTAAAACTATAATAAAATACCATATCACTCATTAGTTTGGGGGTCACTCGCACTAGCAGTTAAGTGAAAGGTGAGGTGAAGTGTTGTTTCGCTAAGTAGCTTGGGGATTACTTGCACTAACAATCAAGTCAAAGGTGGAATGGTATCAAATTAAGAAGAAAATAAATGGCATGAATAAAAGGGCAGAGTTATCTAGTTAAATCAAAGAAAACAATCTCTAGTACTTGAGAAAAATAAACCTCTATGTTCTATGATAAAGATGAAACTATACGAGTGAGAATGACTAAATGGATTGATTGAAGAAAATCTCATGGCATTGAATGCTTAGAAGCAATAAGGTTAACCACACACACTTTGAGCTATAAGAATTAATTTTACTTAGTTGACATAGTGTAGAAGGTGATTGGTTTAGTTTGAACAATTTAGAAGGATTCTTGCTCAAATTGAAAAATTCAATTATGATGTTTATGTGAATTTTATTTAACTTATTTGCATGTTTCTCTTTGCTATTGAACTAGAATTTGAGTCTTATACTCCCTTTACCTTTAAACACTAATTTGTGTGATCGCCATCTTTGAAAGGTTTGATTGCATGAAACTCGAGTCTCTAAATAGGCATTGTTTTGTTACTTCCTTGAAATACAAAATTGTGTTTATCTTAGTTAATTTTTTTATTGTGGTTCTATATGTTGAGACAAACTCCCAATTTGATGTTTTAAAGATAACAAACATTTTAAATTATATTTTTAAGATTCGGATCTATTTGTAATCTAAGTATCTCACTCACAAAAGAACAAACCATCAATTAAAATTACACATAAAAAACGTTTTGCCTAATGTAGAAGAACATTCTCTTTGTTGGGTTTTTATGACATAATATTTTTTTTCTCGTATTGAAGCGAGGTTCATCATTTTAAATGCTTTTAAGTCAACTCAAAAATGGACAAGGATCAACTTTGTAGTTGAAGTCATTTCAAGAATAGTGCATTTAAGACATATTGCACAAATAAGCTTAATTGATGAATAGTGAAAGAACATTCTTTATGCATCAAACAAAGGAATATGTCATAAAGGCTTTGATTGATCTTTCTTCAGTCCCAACATTATTTTTCAGATTTCATTTAAACCAATATAAGCAAGTCAACTCATACTTTGACATACATATATTGGCCTAGTTTTTGGAAAGAACATTCTCTTTGTTTTAACGCTTGCAAGCACACAAAAACAAAAACCAAGTACATGCAAGTACAAATGACAATTGTTCATTTTTCCCTTTCAAGTGTTGCATCCGAAAATCAACTTACAGTGTCCCCTTGCTCAAATTTGGAAACTACTTTTTGGTTTTGGAAGAGAACATTCTCTTTGAACTGAACTAAAACATGAAGACACCTCATCAACAAGATTGTTTTATTGATTCTCGTATCCAACAAATCTTTTCTCCTTCAATCTCCTCATCTATAAATAGGAATGGATGTAGAACATGAAGATCAAGAGTCTAAGCTAAAAATCATCAATCACTTGTTTTATTCTCAAGTTAATCACAAGACTCTGTTTTTATCAGACATGTCTGATTGTCAGATCTGCAAAATCAAGCTCCATATTTTTGAGTGTGTTGATACATTTTTTTTACTTCTCAAATTTGTCTTTTAGTTTTTCATAAGCAAATAACCCATAGACTTATGCATATACTTATAAAAATCTCTCAAAGTCTTTCATTTGTGATTGTTGAGAGTGGAGTTATATTAAGTTTGTTTAGACTAAGTTTGTAAGCTTGATGAGATTGTGATAATACAAGAGGTTAGCATGCTGAGGATGATAATATAGGGTGTATTAGATCAAGTTATTATTTAAAGAAAAGATTGTAAAAGTGCGTTGAAAGAACAATCTCTTTAGCAAGATAGTGGAAAATCTCAGAAGGTGTGAGGATTGAATGTAGGTCAAGGTTAAGGGTGAACAATGATAATTTTGCGTGTGATTCTCTTTACCTTAATCTTTTACTTTTTCACATTGATCACACTATATCACTGCCATTTACATTTTTCATTATACACTTCTGATAAACATTCCCTTCTTAACATTCTTACTCAAGTGACAACTTGAGATATTTGCTTTTGATTTATAATTTTAAAGATCGCAATTCAAACTCCCCTTTCTAGTGACATATTATTCTACTTTTCTATACTGGGTTGTGCTCTTGTTCCTGAATTTCATTTTTGAACCAAACTTTGCTTGAGGACATGCAAAGCCTAAGTGTGGGGGAATTCATAAATTTATTATTTGAAGGATTTTAAGAGGGTATATACCATCTATTTTATATTATTATATGCTTTTGATTCTAACCTATCCTTAATTATTTCTCTTATTTGCATAATTAATCATGAAATGGACGATATTGCAAATTGGTAAAGTTTAATGAGTTTTGGATGCAAAAATATGCAAGAATCTACATTTGTTTCAAATCCAATTTAGATACCATTTTAAAATAAGACAAATATATAATATAATATAATATAATATAATATAATATAATATAATATAATATAATATAATATAATATAATATAATATAATATAATATATTTGTATTTGTGATCTGTAATTGAAAATAAAAAAGAATTGAGAGGAATTGTTGCATAAATATTATTGAGTGGTTACAATTACAAATGGAACAAATCTTGTTTGATTTGTTACGAAGTTACACTATATATATATATATATATATATATATATATATATATATATATATATATAGGGGTCCTAAAGCAAGTTGGGAGGGGGACATATTTGAAGAGAAGCGATGCACTTATTGGGTTGAGAAATAGAAAACAAACAAAAGTGGTATTATTGGAGATTTTGGAGAATCTTTAGAGTTGGAGTAAAGTGTTTCAAGTTTTTGAGTAAGTATTCATCTTTTTTTTAGAGGTTTTAGTCTTCTCTTTAATTTGATAAACATCATTATTTTTTATTTGAGTTTCTTTATAACAATGAGTAACTAAACTCTCATTTTGAGTCTATGGTGAATCCTGTAATTGAGATACTTTTTACTATGTCTTCATTATCTATTCTAGTTTTATTTTGATAATTTTTTACTATTGAATTAAAATTGTCTATTGTTTTAATCAATTAGTTGTTAGCGATCGTACTGTAACTAGTTTGAGAATATAAATTATTGCATGTCCAAACTTAATTTTAATATTCCAATCATTCAATATTTTTATGCTCTACGCTTTTCTTGAATTTAAACTCTTTGCATGATCAAACAAGGGGTTAATTTAAGAAAAAGAATATTAATCACAAATGATCAAACATGTTAATAGTTTTCGTAAATGGATTGATTATTGAATCAAAAGAAAGGAATCTAAGTAGACCTAGAATAATGGGTAATCAAAGTTACAAGTGAAATTGTGACCCTGTGTTTCTCTCCATTGACTTTTAAAGCCTTGTATTTTTATTTTATTTTTAATTATTTGTTATTTCCTATTTAGTTATCATAATCAATTCAATTATTATTGTTCGTCTAAATAAAAAAATTAATTAATACAATTTTGCTATCTACACCTCTTGTTTTGCTACTTACACCCCTCAATTTTTTTAAAAATTAGAATAAAGATATCCTTTACTATTTCACTTATTCTTAAACTCTATTTTATCTCTTTCTCTCTTCATTACTATCACTCACCTCATAATATCTCATACTCATATCACATACTCATACTCATTCATAACTAACACCCATCACTAATAACTTACACCATAACTCTCCATTTCTAATTATGGTTAAAGCTATCAATAAGGTATGCTTCCTAATCTATTGAGTTCGTTTTTTTTCTTTCAAAATGTGATAATTTTACGTGATATGAGTTCACGTACATGGTAAATTATACATGGTACCCAAACTTAAATCGTGTATCCTTACATATTTTGTGTTCACATAAATGTACATAAACTGAGTTCGCATAAATGTATTTAAACTGAGTTCAAGTACATGTAAAATATTGCAGTGAGTAAGGGAAGTGCGTACTTGAACTCAGTTCACATAAATATATGTAAATTGCGTTCATGTAAAGGTACTTGAATCGAGTTAAAGTACATGTAAAATATAAGCTGATAGAGGAAATGTGTATTTGAACTCAATTCACGTAAATATACATAAACTAAGTTAACGTAAACATACTTAAACTGAGTTCAAGTTCATGTAAAATTTTGTAGTGATAAAAAAAGTGCATACTTAAATACAGTTCACGTAAATATACGTAAACTGAGTTCACATCTTAAACTGAGTTCACATCTTAAACTGAGTTCAAGTATATGTAAAATTTTGCAATGAGTAGAAGAAGTGCGTACTTGAACTCAGTTCACATACATGTACATAAATTGAGTTCACTTACATGTTCGTAAACTGAGTTCAAGTACATGTAAAATTTGCAATGAGTAGGAAAAATGCGTACTTGAACTCAGTTCATGTAAATGTACTCAGTTAAAGGAAGGTTGTGGTTTCACGATGGAAGAGGAAAGGAAAAGAATGGTTGACAAACTTGATTTAATAATAACAGCAATTTAGTCTTTTCAACAACGACATGGGTGTAACTAGAAAATGAGGGAATGTGAGTAGCAAAATTGTAATTAATTTAGTACTTAATAGTAAATACAATAATCTTTTATATTATTTCTGCGATAGAGTACCCTTGTTTTAAGTGAATTTTTAACGCAAAAGAGCAAAATTTATTTCATAATAATGATTATCAATTAGCAAAATGTTATATATCAAGAATAATTAAGACAGTATGAATTAACCACACAAAAGTTTGGTTCAAAATTATGGATTATAATATCTTAAATAACAATTTTATCTCAATTAAATTAACTAAAAATTGGTACACTTGTCCTAAAATTCCACAAAATAATTAGAAAATCAAATTAAAATTAGAGATGAAAAAATAGGCTCTGTGTAAAGAAAATCTAAAGAGTTTAATTAATATGTCTAAAGAAATCCTTGAAGAAATTTCTAAAACCATTCCTTGTTTATCAATTTCATTTTTTTTTTATATAGATTTTACAGAGAAAAAACAATAACGAGGGAACGAGAAGAAAAAATTTCAAACAGATAATCAATAAATAATCATCAATCAGTATAAAATAATTAATCATTCACTCAAACGATGGATGATTTCGCACACTGATTAGATTTGGCAAACATATTCTACTATGAACATAGTACAGTATATTATGGGATTAGTTATTGACGACAACCACAATAGGATCTAGTATTCATAATCATAGGTGAAGCAAATAGCCATAAAATGTATATATATATATATGACTCTGATACCAATTTTAAAAAATATTAACTGTGTAACCAAAATCCATAGATTCGAAATATGGAATCTTGTGTTATCAATAAAATGATAGTGTACCTATCATTGTTAAAGGATTCGTGATCATCACGGAAGAAAGGATCCATTGATTCCAAATATGGAATATTTTTTTTATTCATTTGATCTTTTGTCTTTTTTATAAGTGGTGTATTTTAGTTTTTTTTTTTTTTTTTTTCAGTTTTCATTATAATTTTTTCAAAGAACTGTATGATTATTGTCTTAAACTATTGATATCAGATTTTAGATCAGTTGTAAAGTTAAGTGTGCAATCTTAATAAAGATGGATGAAAATACAGTAAACTCTTATAAATGTTATTCGTTTAAAAGAGTTTACATATGTTTCAAAACATTCAAGAAGAATTTTTCAAATGCATACTATTATTGGATTAAATTGAAGTTTTTTGAAAGAATATTAAACTTGATATATATTGATAATTGTTAAAAGGATTATAATGATAGAATGTTGTTACAACGTTTTTTTTTATTATGACAAGGACTAAAATATATCATTTATAAACGACCAAAATGAATAAAAAATAATAATAATAAAAGACCAAAATAAATATTAGGTAAAAGATAAATTATTAAAATTATATTTAATCCTATATTTTAATTAATTAATTTAAGGTTATCCATAAAATTCAATAAACAAAAGAATAAAATAAAAAATATTAAACAAAATTGACATAAGAGGATATAACAAAAGGAGATGAAACATTGGTTCAAAGAGAAGAAGAGGAGAATTTTAAAATAATAAATACTACCATATATGGGAGCGTCAAGTAGTCTTGATTGAAACCTTGAAGACATCCAAATGATCTTCAAACTGAATTAATTTCCTGTAAAAAATGCTGTATTAATTATAAGATCATATACAAAAATATGACCTCTTTTCCTAATATAGGACTATGTTGACTCAATCATAAAAATAAAAAAAAGTTAATAATAATATTAAATTTGTTAATAGTTTATCTAATTTTTTTAAGTTTATCATTCATAATATTTACTCCCTCTAGTCATATTTATAAGAAATAAAATATTAAAGAAATACAATATTCAAAGAATTGAATACTAATACTTTTTCATAAATAACCTTTACAATTATCAAATGAAACTTATAAGCATAGAGAAGACAACCTTCTACAAAGTCCCGCAAACAATGATCTCCATAGTTTTATATTAACTATTTTCTTCATTTAACCCACAGTTATTCTAACATTTAATTATTTTACACGGATTAAAAAAAATATAACAAAAAAAATAAAGAACATGCCGATTTTATTTGAAAGTGAGTAACATATAGTAATAACTAGTGGGTATAATTATTTTAAAAAATTAGCAGATATAACTAAGACAAAAAATATTATATTTAAATTTAAAACTAATTATTTTTTTAGATGAATATTTCTGCAAATGTGATTTATTTTATGTGACTTAAAAGTTGTAAAGAAGAGAAAGGAAGTAAGGTTCATTCATACCCATGCTGGTACCGATGATTTCTTTGACCACTTGAGTAGTTTTCTTTCTACTATAGATGTCTTTTCTGACCCCTTTGACTTTGGTGTAAAAATCTTAACTTTCTCTAACATATTTGAGCTCTTTATAATATATCGTATAAAGTCAAACTCAACTTTTATGTTTTGAACTCCTTTGAATTCAAACATTTTGAGATTGGTTGAAAGACATGTCGGAGTTATTTGTGGTTCGACCCACCTAGAGTTTCCAACCTCTTTTCTTTTCGAATTTCTTTTAAACAATTTCTGCATGTAAATAACCAAATTGTCATTAGATCGAATTCACCATGAGCGTATTCAAAATACTAATCAACAAATTATATCTATGATCTTACTAGCAAGTGTCCAAAGGACTGAAAACGTTACATTAAATAGAAAAAAAATTCAATTTTTAAAGAGTTGAAAACACAACTTTAAATAGATTTCTAAATAGCAAGGAAAACTTGTTAGCATTTGTTTTATATATATTTTTGTTACAACCAACAGATTATATTTATGAACAGATTTTAGTTAAAAAAAATAAGGTTTAACATTGATGTTATGTTCTTGTAGAAAAAAACATGGATATTATGTTAGTTAAAAACATGAATATTATTAAATACTTTATTTTAGAAGATGAAATGATTTTTATCATAAGTTAGATTAGAGTGATAATTACTAAACTATGAATTACAAGTAACAACTTTTATTTAAAATTAAGTTGAATTTATATCTTTGTTTTTTTTTAGGGTTAAATAAGTTTGTGATCCCTATAAATATACCATATTTTATTTTTAGTCATTCTAAAATAAAATTTCAAATAATAATCTCTCAAATATTTTTCGTCAATAATTTTAGTCCATGCTTTTGAATTAATTCACATATATCGTCTGAACTTTTGAATGATTTTTTGTATGTATGTTTGAAATATTATAAGAATCTCTCCCATAAATATTTAGATTTTTTTAACAAATGATGAATTAAACATGATCTTTTGCAGCCATATTTAGAATATTATAAGAATATCCCCTAAAAAAATTTAACAAAATCTGAATCAAAAAATATATTATGCAAATATAATAGAAAAAAAAAAACCATACAAACCTTAATGACAAGATTCTTTAGTCTTGGAGCATTTTGAAGAAAGCTAAGGAGCATATTCCAACTGAAATTCTCAGATATTTCGACCGATAAATATAATAAATAGTGAAAAGTGAGAAGACTTAGGTTTCCAAGATTGTCCTCATTGCTTAGAAACTGCAAAACAAAGTGGAAATCACAAGGCGTTCAAATAAAATTAACAACTATTTTATAACATAAACGATTTAAAAAATAAATAAAATTGCACGACAAAGTTATAAAAAAGAATAGAAAATTGCATATATGAAATTTATCACCATAAAAAAAATTATGAAACATACCCTAGTTGTGTGAGAAGTGAGAATCAGTGATTCGACATTAGAAATTCCATTCAAGAGTTTATAGAAACCGTCAAAATCCGAAGGCTTACTGATGCAAAGAGTTGCTTGATAAACATTAAACAAGTTTATAAACTCATATTTTCGAAGGGACCAATCAGTAATATGAAGAAGTTCAAGTGAAGGAACATTAAGTTGTAATGGGCCAAAGTCGGTATTGAAACTAGGATTTAATAAATAAAGATATAATCTCTTTAGTAAGTGTAAAGAGATATTGATAGGTTGTATCAAACAATCTTGTAAAAGCAATTCCTCAAGACGTGGACAACCACTTAAAAAATAATTGAGATCATACTCACATTCATGAGTAGAATTGTAGACAAGTAATTGAAGATGAAGAATCTTTAGTGAAGGAAAATTAACAACAAGAGAAGAATCAAATATGGTTTTAATTTTGCCATGCAATTTCAAAACCACAAGTGACTTAGACATGAGAAACCAGATGGGCAATTTGGTTGGCTTCTGGAGAATCAAATCTAAGTCAAGTTCCTTGACTTTAAGATGTTTTGCCTTTAAGACCCACAATAGTGCATCATTTGGTGCGCAACCAAGTTGACTATGGAATTTTAATTTTCTTATATTTTCGTTGCGTCTTATAAGAATCGCATATGCATTCTCAACTTCTGTTGACATTTTAGCTTTTGAAGACAATGGTAATTCAAAGTGAAGGTCGAGGATTTTGTTGCAGAGTGATATCCATCTTGAAGATAGAACACTTGTTCTGTAAGCCTCTTTTATTGGAAGGAAAGTTAGAATATGGCATAATAAATCGTCGGAGAGACTGCTTAATCGGTCATGCTCTGTTTTGGCTTTCTTCGCTTCCTCCATTGTATGATGATTTTTTAGTCTCAACCGAGGAGGAAGAAAAATTGCTTGATTGAATTGATAAAGATTTGATCGAGGCAGAATATAAGGATTATGATAATTAGTCTAATTTGCACTGTTTATAATCACACTTGTATTAGTAATAAAAAAATTAGAAGATCTTGTCTTATTATGTACGTCTTTATGATTTAGATTTTTTCCATTAGTATATGATTTAGTTTATTAACTGATTTTTATCTGTTTGATACATTCATAATTATCTTCGATTATTAAAAGAGAAATATTTTTAAAGAGATTCGAATAGTTAAATATAAGATTTTTTTGTAGGATGTATATGGTGCGGGTCGACCAGATCATCCAACCCAATCCAAGCTATTCTTGATGTTCGGGTTAAATGAAAAAAATACGGATTTAGAACTCAACCCAACCCAAAAATAATCGATTGGTTCGAGTATCAGATTTTTTCAAAATCAATTCAACCCAATCCGCGTACACCCCTCTTTATTTGTCTTGTCAAAAGAATATAAAAGATACTGTGTAAAAGTATTAGAATAAAAAAAGATGTTCCGAAATAATTTAAAATTATCGTACGATATCTTTTTAAAGAATCGTCAATCTTATTTACTTGATTTGTGAATTATAATATATATATATATATATATATATATATATATATATATATATATATTGATTTAATTGCACTTTGTGACCTTTTAGTTTTGTCAAAACGAATTATCCGATCCATTTAGGGTTGGTTCTAATGGGTTGCGGGCTTTTTTGAATTTGACCAAAAAACCTTGTATCAATATTAGTTGATAAAATACTATTCGAGTCCGACCCTAGACGGGTAGTGGTATGGGCGGGTAATCCACACATTTTTTGACTCATCATATTTTTAATTTCTTTGTGACTCTTTTAATTTTAATTTTTTTTTATGCCCATTTTAAAAAAATTAAGGTATAGTACTTATGGTTTACTCTTTATACAGAAACTAAATTTGAATTTTCCAATTAACACAAATTCAATTCAAATTTTTCAAAACAACACACAAATTTAAATAAGATCAAATTGTCCAAAACAACTTAGAGATAGTATCTAGCATACACAAATGAATTTAAATTTGTCTAACATAACCCAAACTCAAACTAAATTTAAATAGAGTGCTAAATAGTTTTAATGTGACTATGAAATAAAGAAATTGAGTATGATTGCCTTTTTAGACTCTTTGAGGAATGTTCACATTTTTCAAATTATTTGATGATTGTCCACTTATATCACTTTGATTTGTATCATTGCCATTGTAGTATTCTACAAAATAAAGAAATGGATTGTTAAAAATATATAACCAACTAAATTTAATATTCTATTACAAATGATAATATATATATATATATATATATATATATATATATATATATATATATATAACTAAGTGAGTTTGATCTCTTTTGATCTTTTTTCTGTAGGTCAATTTTACTATTTTATTTTTTTTAAATTGGTTATGCGAGTTCCGGGCTACCTAGTATCTATACGGTCTAACCCGAATGTATAACGAATTTATTCGGACCGGGCTAAAAAGCCCTTGAAAAATTGGGGCTGAAATGATTAGGTCCAAGCCCTTTGTTGTACGTCTTGTGTAAACAACAATACTTGTCAATATTCCAAAAGTTGTTGTCTATGTCATGGTAAAGGATCTCCAGATCACGTCAGATTCCTTGTCCTGGATCCCTTAGGAAGTATGGTGAAAAGTATTTCATCATCTAAGAGACAATACATTCTACATATACACAGAAAATAGGTTCTACAATTTATATATCGGTATAAAAGAGGGAGTGAGGTAAAAATAGGAATATATATATATATATATATATATATATATATATATATATATATATATATATCAAACAAGTATTCAAATAGTCACATCATCCTCAAGGTAATCTTTCAAATCATGTCTTAACTCCTTTGATGTAGCTCTGAACTTTATGTTGTTTTAGGCCCCTTAACATTGTCAAGGATACACCTAAATAACGATCAAACTCCACTTGAGTGTTATAAGTTGATCGCTCCTAAGTAAATAGGTCTAGAACTTAGTCTTGCCAAGAATGCAATAATCACAATCCCCATTAGTATTCAGGTAATAGATCAACTTTGTGTGCCCATACTCACAACAATGGATTTAACAATCTTCATGCAAGTCTATATGATCACTCAAGTCATGGTCAGAACAATCCTAAGCACTACCATATTCATAGTATCTTATATTATCTAATAGTCACCTAGGTTGACTGTCGTACTTAAATAAGTATCATCATTCTTCTTTTGATTAACCTCACCATAACCTATCTTATGCACTTATCCATTATTTTATCTTATATTAAGATTGAACCTTGGTTCCTTAGTCTAACAACCACAGGTATATAGGATGTTAGAATATTATAAAATATCTTATAATATCTTTTATATTATATTAGAGTATCTTGAGTTATTTCCTATGATAAATTTATAATCATAGAAATATCTTAGAATATCTCATTATTATTATGATTTGTTCCATATTTAGGGTTAAATCTATGTTTCTCTATAAATAGAAATTAGTATTGAGCCTTTTGTAATCAAGTTAGCATAAAACTATTATCAATAATATTCAAGGTCTTATTATTTTCTCTCCTTTTATCTAAAATCCCAAAACGTCAACATAATATCAGAGCCTATTTCGATCCACCTTGAACGATTCACCCTTTACTTCGTTGTCGATTTCCCAAAAGTTTGGGAATGTAGTCATAACTTTCTCTTTTTCGATGTGATCTCTTGTTGTGCTACTGCCACCGTTATCGCCCTTGTTTGTGGCGAATGACCATTTCATCAGCTTCGCCCCTTCTAGATCTATCTACACTCTAAAGTGCTTCACCAAATGATGTTAGACACGGCCATACACGTGATCTCTTCTTCCAGGCATCTGATTCATGTGTCAGCGCCTCCCACCATGTGCGATGACGCGTCCGACAACCATTTAAGACGAGACTTTCCTCGTTGAACTCGCCTCAACCTCCTCATTCTAAATATGCCCTCATATTCTAGTTTCAGGCTACGATTACACCTGGTACAGTACAAACAACACGTTTTCTCTTTATCAGAAAGTTCCATAGATGATAGGTCATCCTTTCGACATGTCTTCAAATTCTCCATTGTGTCATCCTTTTGGCGTGCTCATAATTTCTTGTATCGCCATTAACCCAGTTGGTCAACATTCCTGTTATGTTTTAGTTAAATTGCACACATTTACTGTGCTATATCTAATGCTTCTATTTATTGTAGGTGTGTTTCTCTCCACATCCAGATGCAGGTTTATCGATGCACTGGTCTCACCTATCTCCCTGAAGCAATTTCTAGACAAAACTTCAAGTTAAAATATTTTGGGTCTATACTATTATTTGTTTCAAGCTTTCAAAAGCAGTTTTTAGAAGAATAGATGTTGTTTTGTTGAATTTTTTTGTCATGAATATCTCTAAGATTGATGATCATTCTGGTTTTCTGACTAGGTTATACTTATACCAATTCTCTCTAACTTCACCCGCATCCCTAAGTTTCATTTCCATCAATTTTTATTATTTTGCAGAGCAATACATTGTTTTCTTGTAACATGTTAAATCTTAGTAAGCTTTAGTTTGAGGGGGAGTGTTAGAATATTAGAAAATATCTTATAATATATTGGCTTAAATGCACTTTTGGTCTTCATATTTTGCTCAAAGTTAACTTTTAGTCTATATATTTCTAAAATAGGGTTTTTGGAGAGTGTTTAGAGTTGGAGTAAAATGTCTAATGTTTTTGAACAAATATTAATCCACCTTTAGGGTTTTAACTCTTCTCTTTCATTTGATGAACATCATTATTCTTGATTTGAGTTTCTTTATAATAATGAGTACCTAAACTCTCTTTTTGGGTCTATTGTGAATCTTGGAACTAAGTTACCTTTTACTATGTCTTAGTTATCTCTTCTAGTTTTATTTTCATTATTTTCTACCATTGAATTAAAATTTTCTATTGCTCTAATCATGTGTTAGAATTGATCACCCTTCGCATATTTTTAATCAATTAGTTGTTAGCAATCGTACTCTAATTAGTTGGTGAACCTATAAGATAATTGAGAATATAAATCATTGCATTACCAAACTTTAATCTACACTTTTCTTGAATTTAAACTATTTGCATCACCAAACAATGGGTTAATTTAGAAAAATGAATATTAATCATAAATGACCAAACAGGTTAATAGTTTTAGTAAATGGATTGATTATTGAATCAATAGAAAGGAATCCGAGTAGAACTAGAATAATGGATAATCAAAGTTACAAGTGAATATTGACCCTATTTTTCTCTCCATTGAGTTTTACAACTTTGTGTTTTTATTTATTTTTAATTATTTGTTATTGCCTATTTAGTTACCATAGTCAATTCAACTATTAATGTTCATCTAAATCATAAATTTTTTAATTAATTCAATTATGCTACCTACACCCCCTATTTTTCTACCCACACCCATCACGTTTTTATAAAATTAGAACACAAAAAGTATCCTTCACTATTTCACTTAACTCTATTTCACTCACCCCATAATATCTCATACTCATACATCACACCTAATAACTCAAACTCATTCATAACTAACATCATCACTCATAACTTGCACCTCATAACTCTCCTCTTATTATTATGGTTAATGCCACGAATAAAGTATATTTCCTAATCTATTGAGTTCATATTTTTTTTCTTTTAAAATATTATAATTTTACGTTATCACAGTCCACATACGTGGTAAATTATATATTGTACGCAAAGTTAACACATGTACCCTTACATATTTTGTATTCACATAAATGTACGTAAACTGAATTCGCATAAATGCACTTAAGTTGAGTTCAAGTACATCTAAAACTTTGCAGTGACTAAGGGAAATGTGTACTTGAACTCAGCTCACGTAAATATAAGTAAGTTGTGTTCATATAAATGTACTTAAATTGAGTTCAAGTACATCTAAAATTTTACGCTGATAGAGGAAATGCATACTTGAACTCAGTTTACGTAAATGTACATAAATTGAGTTCATGTAAATATACTTAAATTGAGTTCAAGTACATGGTAAATTTTGCTGTGATAGGGGAAGTGCGTACTTAAATATAGTTCACGTAAATGTACGTAAATTGAGTTCACATACATGTACTTAAATTGAATTCGCATAAATGTACGTTAACTGAGTTCAAATACATGTAAAATTTTGCACTGAGTAAGGGAAATGCGTACTTGAACTCAATTGACATAAATGTATGTAAATTGAGTTCACGTAAATGTACTTAAACTGAATTCAAGTACATGTAAAAATTTTGCAATAAGGAAAGTGTGTACTTGAACTCAGTTAACGTTAATGTACATAAAAAATTGAGTTCACGTACATGTACTTAAACTAAATTCAAGTACATGTAAAATTTTGCAATGAGTAGAAGAAGTGCGTACTTGAACTCTGTTCACCTACATGTATGTAAGTTGAGTTTTTTTCACGTACATGTATGTAAACTAAGTTCAAGTAAATGTAAAATTTTTTAATGGGTAGGGGAAGTGCGTACTTGAACTTAATCATGTAAATGTACTTAGTTAGAGGAAGGTTGCGGTTTCACGATGAAAGAGGAAAGGAGAAGAATGGTTGACAAATTTGATTTAATGATATGGGCAATTTAGTCCTTACAACAATGACATGGGTATAACTAGCAAAAGAGGGGGTATAATTAGAAAAATTGTAATTAATTTGATACTCAATAGTAAATACGATAATCTTTTATATTATTTCGGTGATCAAGTATATTCGTTTTAAGTGAGTTTTTAACGCAACAATATCAGAGCAAAATTTATTTCATAATAATGATTATCATTTAGTAGAATATTATATGTCAAGGATAATTAAGACAATATGGATTAACCACACAAGTATGGTTAAAAATTATGGATTATAATATCTTAAATAACAATTTTATCTCAATTAAATACACTAAAAAAAGTTATGTGTCCTAAAATTCCACAAAATATACCAAAATAATTAGAATTGGAAAATTGAGATCGAAAAAATAAGGTTGGTGAAAAGAAAAACTAAAACCGAATCATCGATTTCTCATTGCTCATTGACAAAGTTCTTTCCCCAACATAATCATTTGAAGAAAAAGAGAATCATAGTCTAAATGTTATAAGTGGATTGCTCGACTAACTTTTAATTCAAACAAAAAATTTAGCATACCTGGTGGAACAATAAGGTCAACATTAATGAGAGGTTTAGCATACTTGGTGTATGAACTTACTTTCTTGTAAAAGTCTCAACACCATGAATCAACCCTCAACATAGCATCAAAAAGGTCAAGCCAACAATGACCGTCCATCACAAATGTTAGGAATGCCATCTAACAAACTAGTGGTAATGACCACGTGTTTCGTCAAACAACATATTGATTTAGGTATACAAGACATCATGTACCAAGTTTTATAACAATTAGCTTATATTGTTAAACCCATGGTTCAAAACAAGGTTCAACAAGTAAGAGAATTAGAAAGCAAAAGAACCCATTCAGGGAGTCATTTTGTCACAAGATCTCAAGGGTACCGAGGTTAGGTGGAAATTTTTATGCAAAGTAAACTAATCATTGCAACAGTAAGATCATATATGGTGCAACTAAGTCATGCACAACAGGTACCTTTCATCCTTAAAACTACTTAGGCTAGTACTTTTGCCATGGACAACCATCGTGGGTAGTTGAGGGGAATGATAACTTTAATTTGGCTAATCTTCAAAATGGACAAGTACATATGACTAGGAGGCCACCTAAAGTAGTAGGACAAATTGGCTTGTTGCAGGTTGTGACTTTTGGTTGCAATCTCCAACGAAACAACATGTCTTATGTTGATAACAAGCTCTAAGCCAAGGAGTAAGAGCAATAAATACTAGTTCTTGGCAATTCAACTCAGTACTCATAGAAAAGTTACTCACATGGCTCTACTAACCCAACAAAAGTGGTTATACTAGTGAAGAGTTCAAGTTTTCAAGGACTGATTGGTGGTTATACTAGTGAACAAAAGTGGGCAGCCAATCTACTTTATCAGTACAATACCCTAATGGTAGTTGAATCTCTTGTAAGAAATCCTACAGAGTTGAACCAACAGCACCGATTGGAGAACACCCCTTCTCAGGTCCACCTGTACATGGATTCCGCAATACCCGAGAGCATATGTGGCGCCATCAACCAATAATTTGTAGTATTGTTGTTCATATGGTTGTTGAATGCCAACTCAAAATGCCTGTTTATGGTGGGTTGGCTAATGAGCAAGTTAATTATCTTAGCAATCCTCAAAGAGAATGCACAAGATTGGTTAAAAACCCTAATTGGATTAGAATAAGCCTAAGGAGGACGAAAATGACCTAAATGTTCAACCAATGACATTGAATCACATATTGGATGCACAAGATTGGTTAAAAACCCTAATTGGAATAGAAAAAGCCTAGGGAGGACGAAAATGACCTAAATGTTCAACCAATGACACAAAATGACACAAAATCACATATTGGATGCACAAGATTGGTTAAAAACCCTAACTGGATTAGAATAAGCCTAGGGAGGACGAAAATGACCTAAATGTTCAACCAATGACACAAAATGACACAAAATCACATATTGGATGCACAAGATTGGTTAAAAACCGTAATTGGATTAGAATAAGCCTAGGGAGGACGAAAATGACCTAAATGTTCACCCAATGATACAAAATGACACAAAATCACATATTGGATGCACAAGATTTGTTAAAAACCCTAATTGGATAAGAATAACCCAAGGGAGGACGAAAATGACCTAAATGTTCAACCAATGACATAAAATCACATATTGGATGCACAAGATTGGTTAAAAACCCTAATTGGATTAGATTAAGCCTAGGGAGGGCGAAAATGACCTAAATGTTCAACCAATGACACAAAATCACATATTGGATGCACAAGATTGGTTAAAAACCTTAATTGGATTAGAATAAGCCTAGGGAGGACGAAAATGACCTAAATGTTCAACCAATGACACAAAATGACACAAAATCACATATTGGATGCACAAGATTGGTTAAAAACCCTAATTGGATTAGAATAAGCCTAGGGAGGACGAAAATGACCTAAATGATCAACCAATGACAGAAAATCACATATTGGATGCACAAGATTGGTTAAAAACACTAATTGGATTAGAATAGGTCTAGGGAGGACGAAAATGACCTAAATGTTAAACCAATGACACAAAATCACATATTAGATGCACAAGTTTGGTTAAAAACCCTAATTGGATTAGAATAAGCCTAGGGAGGACGAAAATGACCTAAATGTTCAACCAATGACACAAAATCACATATTGGATGCACAAGATTGGTTAAAAACCCTAATTGGATTAGAATATGCCTAGCGAGGTCGAAAATGACCTAAATGTTCAACCAATGACACAAAATGACACAAAATCACATATTGGATGCACAAGATTGGTTAAAAACCCTAATTGGATTAGAATAAGCCTAGGGAGGACGAAAATGACCTAAATGTTCAACCAATGACACAAAATGACACAAAATCACATATTGGATGCACAAGATTGGTTAAAAACCCTAATTGGATTAGAATAAGCCTAGGGAGGACAAAAATGACCTAATTGGATTACCAATGACACAAAATCAATTATTATATGCAAAAGAGTGGTTAAAAACCCTAATTGGATTAGAATAAGCCTAGGGAGGACGAAAATGACCTAAATGTTCAACCAATGACAAAAAATCACATATTGGATGCACAAGATTGGTTAAAAACCCTAATTGGATTAGAATAAGCCTAGGGAGGATGAAAATGACCTAAATGTTCAACCAATGACACAAAATGACACAAAATCACATATTGGATGCACTAGATTGGTTAAAAACCCTAATTGGATTAGAATAAGCCTAGGGAGGACGAAAATGACCTAAATGTTCAACCAATGACACAAAATGACACAAAATCACATATTGGATGCACAAGATTGGTTAAAAACCCTAATTGGATTTGAATAAGACTAGGGAGGACGAAAATGACCTAAATGTGCAACCAATGACACAAAATGATACAAAATCACGTATTAGATGCACAAGATTGGTTAAAAACCCTAATTGGATTAGAATAAGCCTAGGGAGGACGAAAATGACCTAAATGTTCAATCAATCACACAAAATCACACAAAATGACACAAAATCACATATTGGCTGCACAAGTTTGGTTAAAAACCCTAATTGGATTAAAAAACCCTAGGGACGACGAAAATGACCTAAATGTTCAACCAATGACACAAAATGACACAAAATCACATATTGGATGCACTAGATTGGTTAAAAACCCTAATTGGATTAGAATAAGCCTAGGGAGGACGAAAATGACCTAAATGTTTAACCAATGACACAAAATGACACAAAATCAAATATTGGATGCACAAGATTGGTTAAAAACCTAATTGGATTAGAATAAGCTTAGGGAGGACGTAAATGACCTAAATGTTCAACCAATGACACAAAAGTACACAAAATCACATATTGGATGCACAAGATTGGTTAAAAACCCTAATTGGATTAGAATAAGCCTAGGGAGGACGAAAATGACCTAAATGTTCAACCAATGACACAAAAGGACACAAAATCACATATTGGATGCACAAGATTGGTTAAAAACCCTAATTGGATTAGAATAAAGCTAGGGAGGACGAAAATGACCTAAATGTTCAACCAATGACACAAAATGACACAAAATCACATATTGGATGCACAAGATTGGTTAAAAACCCTAATTGGATTAGAATAAGCCTAGGGAGGACGAAAATGACGTAAATGTTCAACCATTGACACAAAATGACACAAAATCACATATTGGATGCACAAGATTGGTTAAAAACCCTAATTGGATTAGAATAAGCCTAGGGAGGACGAAAATGACCTAAATGTTCAACCAATGACACAAAAGGACACAAAATCACATATTGGATGCACAAGATTGGTTAAAAACCCTAATTGGATAAGAATAAGCCTAGGGAGGACGAAAATGACCTAAATGTTCAACCAATGACACAAAATGACACAAAATCACATATTGGATGCACAAGATTGGTTAAAAACCGTAATTGGATTAGAATAAGCCTAGGGAGGACGAAAATGACCTAAATGTTCAACCAATGACACAAAAGGACACAAAATCACATATTGGATGCACAAGATTGGTTAAAAACCCTAATTGGATTAGAATAAGCCTAGGGAGGACGAAAATGACCTAAATGTTCAACCAACGACACAAAATGACACAAAATAACATATTGGATCCACAAGATTGGTTAAAAACCTAATTGGATTAGAATAAGCTTAGGGAGGACGAAAATAACCTAAATGTTCAACCAATGACACAAAAGGACACAAAATCACATATTGGATGCACAAGATTGGTTAAAAACCCTAATTGGATTAGAATAAGCCTAGGGAGGACGAAAATGACCTAAATGTTCAACCAATGACACAAAATGACACAAAATCACATATTGGATGCACAAGATTGGTTGAAAATCCTAATTGGAGTAGAATAAGCATTGGGAGGACATAAATGACCTAAATGTTCAACCAATGACACGAAATGACACAAAATCACATATTGGATGCACAAGATTGGTTAAAAACCCTAATTGGATTAGAATAAGCCTAAGGATGATGAAAATGACCTAAATGTTCAACCAAATACACAAAATCACATATTGGATGCACAAGATTGGTAAAAAACCTTAATTGGATTAGAATAAGGCTAGGGATGACGAAAATGACCTAAATGTTCAACCAATGACACAAAATGACACAAAATCACATATTGGATGCACAAGATTGGTTAAAAACCCTAATTGGATTAGAATAAGCCTAGGGAGGACGAAAATGACCTAAATGTTCAACAAATGACACAAAATGACACAAAATCACATATTGGATGGACAAGATTGGTTAAAAACCCTAATTGGATTAGAATAAGCCTAGGGAGGACGAAAATGACCTAAATGTTCAACCAATGACACAAAATGACACAAAATCACATATTGGATGCACAAGATTGGTTAAAAACCCTAATTGGATTAGAATAAGCCTAGGGAGGACGAAAATGACCTAGTTGTTCAACCAATGACACAAAATGACACAAAATCACATATTGGATGCACAAGATTGGTTAAAAACCCTAATTGGATTAGAATAAGCCTAAGGAGGACGAAAATGACCTAAATGTTCAACCAATGACACAAAATGACACAAAATCACATATTGGATGCACAAGATTGGTTAAAAACCCTAATTGGATTAGAATAGGCCTAGGGAGGACGAAAATGACCTAAATGTTATACCAATGACACAAAATGACACAAAATCACATATTGGATGCACAAGATCGGTTAAAAACCCTAATTGGATTAGAATAAGCCTAGGGAGGACCAAAATGACCTAAATGTTCAACCAATGACACAAAAGGACACAAAATCACATATTGGATGCACAAGATTGGTTAAAAACCCTAATTGGATTAGAATAAGCCTAGGGAGGACGAAAATGACCTAAATGTTCAACCAATGACACAAAATGACACAAAATCACATATTGGATGCACAAGATTGGTTAAAAACCCTAATTGGATTAGAATAAGCCTAGGGAGGACGAAAATGACCTAAATGTTCAACCAATGACACAAAATGACAAAAAATCACATATTGGATGCACAAGATTTGTTAAAAACCCTAATTGGATTAGAATAAGCCTAGGGAGGACGAAAATGACCTAAATGTTCAACCAATGACACAAAATCACATATTGAATGCACAAGATTGGTTTAAAACCCTAATTGGATTAGAATAAGCCTAGGGACGACGAAAATGACCTAAATTTTCAACCAATTACACAAAATAACACAAAGTCACATATTGGATGCACAAGATTGGTTAAAAATCCTAATTGGATTAGAATAAGCCTAGGGAGGACGAAAATGACCTAAATGTTCAACCAATGACACAAAATGACACAAAATCACATATTGGATGCACAAGATTGGTTAAAAACCCTAATTGGATTAGAATAAGCCTAGGGAGGACGAAAATGACCTAAATGTTCAACCAATGATACAAAATGACGCAAAATCACATATTGGACGCACAAGATTGGTTAAAAACCCTAATTGGATTAGAATAAGCCTAGGGAGGACGAAAATGACCTAAATGTTCAACCAATGACACAAAATGACACAAAATCACATATTGGATGCACAAGATTGGTTAAAAACCCTAATTGGATTAGAATAAGCCTAGGGAGGACGAAAATGACCTAAATGTTCAACCAATGACACAAAACAACACATAATCACATATTGGATGCACAAGATTGGTTAAAAACCCTAATTGGATTAGAATAAGCCTGTGGAGGACGAAAATGACCTAAATGTTCAACCAATGACACAAAATCACATATTGGACGCACAAGATTGGTTAAAAACGCTAATTGGATTAGAATAAGCCTAGGGAGGACGAAAATGACCTAAATTTTCAACCAATGACACCAAATCACATATTGGATGCACAAGATTGGTTAAAAACCCTAATTGGATTAGAATAAGCCTAGGGAGGACGAAAATGACCTAAATGTTCAACCAATGACACAAAATGACACAAAATCACATATTGGATGCACAAGATTGGTTAAAAACCCTAATTGGATTAGAATAAGCCTAGGGAGGACGAAAATGACCTAAATGTTCAACCAATGACACAAAATCACATATTGGATGCCAAAGATTGGTTTAAAACCATAATTGGATTAGAATAAGCCTAGGGAGGACGAAAATGACCTAAATGTTCAACCAATGACACAAAAGGACACAAAATCACATTGGATGCATAAGATTGGTTAAAAACCCTAATTGGATTAGAATAAGCCTGGGGAGGACGAAAATGACCTAAATGTTCAACCAATGACACAAAAGGACACAAAAGGACACAAAATCACATATTGGATGCACAAGATTGGTTAAAAACCCTAATTGGATTAGAATATGCCTAGGGAGAACGAAAATGACCTAAATTTTCAATCAATGACACAAAATCACATAATGGATGCCCAACATTGGTATAAAACCCTAATTGGATTAGAATAAGCCTAGGGAGGACGAAAATGACCTAAATGTTCAACCAATTACACAAAAGGACACAAAATCACATTGGATGCACAAGATTGGTTAAAAACCCTAATTGGAATAGAATAAGCCTAGGGAGGACGAAAATGACCTAAATGTTCAACCAATGACACAAAATGACACAAAATCACATATTGGATGCACAAGATTGGTTAAAAACCCTAATTGGATTAGAATAAGCCTAGGGAGGACGAAAATAACTTAAATGTTCAACCAATGACACAAAATCACATATTGGATGCACAAGATTGGTTAAAAACCCTAATTGGATTAGAATAAGCCTAGGGAGGACGAAAATGACCTAAATGTTCAACCAATGACACAAAATCAGATATTGGATGCACAAGATTGGCTAAAAACCCTAATTGGATTATAATAAGCCTAGGGAGGACGAAAATGACCTAAATGTTCAACCAGTGACACAAAATCACATATTGGATGCACAAGATTGGTTAAAAACCCTAACTGGATTAGAATAAGCCTAGGGAGGACGAAAATGACCTAAATGTTCAACCAATGACACAAAATGACACAAAATCACATATTGGATGCACAAGATTGGTTAAAAACCCTAATTGGATTAGAATAAGCCTGTAGAGGACGAAAATGACCTAAATGTTCAACCAATGACACAAAATCACATATTGGATGCACAAGATTGGTTAAAAACCCTAAGTGGATTAGAATAAGCCTAGGGAGGATGAAAATGACCTAAATGTTCAACCAATTACACAAAATCACATATTGGATGCACAAGATAGGTTAAAAACCTTAATTGGATTAGAATAAGCCTAGGGAGGACGAAAATGACCTAAATATTCAACCAATGACACAAAAGGACACAAAATCACATATTGGATGCACAAGATTGGTTAAAAACCCTAATTGGATTAGAATAAGCCTAGGGAGGAAGAAAATGACCTAAATGTTCAACCAATGACTCAAAAGGACACAAAATCACATATTGGATGCACAAGATTGGTTAAAAACCCTAATTGGATTAGAATAAGCCTAGGGAGGACGAAAATGACCTAAATGTTCAACCAACGACACAAAATGACACAAAATAACATATTGGATCCACAAGATTGGTTAAAAACCTAATTGGATTAGAATAAGCTTAGGGAGGACGAAAATAACCTAAATGTTCAACCAATGACACAAAAGGACACAAAATCACATATTGGATGCACAAGATTGGTTAAAAACCCTAATTGGATTAGAATAAGCCTAGGGAGGACGAAAATGACCTAAATGTTCAACCAATGACACAAAATGACACAAAATCACATATTGGATGCACAAGATTGGTTGAAAACCCTAATTGGAATAGAATAAGCATTGGGAGGACGAAAATGACCTAAATGTTCAACCAATGACACAAAATGACACAAAATCACATATTGGATGCACAAGATTGGTTAAAAACCCTAATTGGATTAGAATAAGCCTAGGGAGGACGAAAATGACCTAAATGTTCAACCAATGACACAAAATGACACAAAATCACATATTGGATGCACAAGATTGGTTAAAAACCCTAATTGGACTAGAATAAGCCTAGGGAGGACGAAAATGACCTAAATGTTTACCCAATGACACAAAATCACATATTGGACACCAAAGATAGGTTAAAAACCCTAATTGGATTAGAATAAGCCTAGGGAGGACGAAAATGACCTAAATGTTCAACCAATGACACAAAATTACACAAAATCAGATATTGGATGCACAAGATTGGTTAAAAACCCTAATTGGATTAGAATAAGCCTAGGGAGGACGAAAATGACCTAAATGTTCAACCAATGACACAAAATGACACAAAATCACACATTCGATGCACAAGATTGGTTAAAAACCTTAATTGGATTAGAATAAGCCTAGGGAGGGGGAAAATGACCTAAATGTTAAACCAATGACACAAAAGGACACAAAATCACATATTGGATGCACAAGATTGGTTAAAAACCCTAATTGGATTAGAATAAGCCTAGGGAGGACGAAAATGACCTAAATGTTCAACCAATGACACAAAATGACACTAAATCACATATTGGATGCACAAGATTGGTTAAAAACCCTAATTGGATTAGAATAAGCCTAGGGAGGACGAAAATGACCTAAATGTTCAACCAATGACACAAAATGACACAAAATCACATATTGGATGCACAAGATTGGTTAAAAACCCTAATTGGATTAGAATAAGCCTAGGGAGGACGAAAATGACCTAAATGTTCAACCAACCACACAAAATCACATATTGGATGCACAAGATTGGTTACAAACCCTAATTGGATTAGAATAAGCCTAGGGAGGACGTAAATGATCTAAATGTTCAACCAATGACACAAAATCACATATTGGACACACAAGATTGGTTAAAAACCCTAATTGGATTAGAGTAAGCCTAGGGAGGACGAAAATGACCTAAATGTTCAACCAATGACACAAAATCAAATATTGGATGCACAAGATTGGTTAAAAACCCTAATTGGATTAGAATAAGCCTAGGGAGGACGAAAATGACCTAAATGTTCAACAAATGACACAAAATGACACAAAATCACATATTGGATGCACAAGATTGGTTGAAAACCCTAATTGGATTAGAATAAGCCTAGGGAGGACGAAAATGACCAAAATGTTCAACTGATGACACAAAATCACATATTGGATGCACAAGATTGGTTAAAAACCCTAATCGGATTAGAATAAGCCTAGGGAGGACGAAAATGACCTAAATAATCAACCAATGACACAAAATGACACAAAATCACATATTGGATGCACAAGATTGGTTAAAAACCCTAATTAGATTAGAAAAAGCCTAGGGAGGATGAAAATGACCTAAATGTTCAACAATTGACAAAAAATCACATATTGGATGCACAAGATTGGTTAAAAACCGCAATTGTATTAGAATAAGCTTAGGGAGGACGAAAATGACTTAAATGTTCAACCAATGACACAAAATGACACAAAATCACATATTGGATGCACAAGATTGGTTAAAAACCCTAATTGGATTAGAATAAGCCTAGGGAGGACGAAAATGACCTAAATGTTCAACCAATGACACAAAATGACACAAAATCACATATTGGATGCACAAGATTGGTTAAAAACCCTAATTGGATTAGAATAAGCCTAGGGAGGACGAAAATGACCTAAATGTTCAACCAATGACACAATATCACATTTTGGATGCACAAGATTGGTTAAAAACCCTAATTGGATTAGAATAAGCCTAGCGAGGACGAAAATGACCTAATTGGATTACCAATGACACAAAATCACTTATTATATGCACAAGATTGGTTAAAAACCCTAATTGGATTAGAATAAGCCTAGGGAGGACGAAAATGACCTAAATGTTCAACCAATGACACAAAATCACATATTGGATGCACAAGATTGGTTAAAAACCCTAATTGGATTAGAATAAACCTAGGGAGGACGAAAATAACCTAAATGTTTAACCAATGACACAAAATCACATATTGGATGCACAAGATTGGTTAAAAACCCTAATTGGATTAGAATAAGTCTAGGGAGGACGAAAATGACCTAAATTTTCAACCAATGACACAAAATCACACAAAATCACATATTGGATGCACAAGATTGGTTAAAAACCCTAATTGGATTAGAATAAGCCTAGGGAGGACGAAAATGAACTAAATGTTCAACCAATGACACAAAATGACACAAAATCACATATTGGATGCCCAAGATTGGTTAAAAACCCTAATTGGATTAGAATAAGCCTAGGGAGGACGAAAATGACCTAAATGTTCAACCAATGACACAAAATGACACAAAATCACATATTGGATGCACAAGATTGGTTAAAAACCCTAATTGGATTAGAATAAGCCTAGGGAGGACGAAAATGACCTAAATGTTCAACCAATGACACAAAATGACACAAAATTATATATTGCATGCACAAGATTGGTTAAAAACCCTAATTGGATTAGAATAGGCCTAGGGAAAACGAAAATGACCTAAATGTTATACCAATGACACAAAATGACACAAAATCACATATTGGATGCACATGATCGGTTAAAAACCCTAATTGGATTAGAATAAGCCTAGGGAGGACGAAAATGACCTAAATGTTCAACCAATGACACAAAAGGACACAAAATCACATATTGGATGCACAAGATTGGTTAAAAACCCTAATTGGATTAGAATAAGCCTAGGGAGGACGAAAATGACCTAAATGTTCAACCAGTGACACAAAATGACACAAAATCACATATTGCATGCACAAGATTGGTTAAAAACCCTAATTGGATTAGAATAGGCCTAGGGAGGACGAAAATGACCTAAATGTTATACCAATGACACAAAATGACACAAAATCACATATTGGATGCACATGATCGGATAAAAACCCTAATTGGATTAGAATAAGCCTAGGGAGGACCAAAATGACCTAAATGTTCAACCAATGACACAAAAGGACACAAAATCACATATTGGATGCACAAGATTGGTTAAAAACCCTAATTGGATTAGAATAAGCCTAGGGAGGACGAAAATGACCTAAATGTTCAACCAATGACACAAAATGACACAAAATCACATATTGGATGCACAAGATTGGTTAAAAACCCTAATTGGATTAGAATAAGCCTAGGGAGGACGAAAATGACCTAAATGTTCAACCAATGACACAAAATGACACAAATTCACATATTGGATGCACAAGATTGGTTAAAAACCCTAATTGGATTAGAATAAGCCTAGGGCGGTCGAAAATGACCTAAATGTTTAACCAATGACACAAAATGACACAAAATCACATATTGGATGCACAGGATTGGTTAAAAACCCTAATTGGATTGGAATAAGCCTTGGGAGGACGAAAATGACCTAAATGTTCAACCAATGACACAAAATGACACAAAATCACATATTGGATGCACAAGATTGGTTAAAAACCCTAATTGGATTAGAATAAGCCTAGGGAGAACGAAAATGACCTAAATGTTCAACCAATGACACAAAATGACACAAAATCACATATTGGATGCACAGGATTGGTTAAAAACCCTAATTGGATTGGAATAAGCCTAGGGAGGACGAAAATGACCTAAATGTTCAACCAATGACACAAAATGACACAAAATCACATATTGGATGCACAAGATTGGTTAAAAACCGTAATTGGATTAGAATAAGCCTAGGGAGGACGAAAATGAACTAAATGTGCTACCAATGACACAAAATCATATATTGGATGCACAAGATTGGTTAAAAACCCTAATTGGATTAGAATAAGCCTAGAGAGGACGAAAATGACCTAAATGCTCAACCAATGACACAAAATGACACAAAATCACATATTGGATGCACAAGATTGGTTAAAAACCCTAATTGGATTAGAATAAGCCTAGGGAGGACGAAAATGACCTAAATGTTCAACCAATGACACAAAATCACATATTGGATGCACAAGATTGGTTAAAAACCCTAATTGGATTAGAATAAGCCTATGGAGGACGAAAATGACCTAAATGTTCAACCAATGACACAAAATTACACAAAATCACATATTGGATGCACAAGATTGGTTAAAAACCCTAATTGGATTAGAATAAGCCTAGGGAGGACGAAAATGACCTAAATGTTCAACCAATGACACAAAATGATACAAAATCACATATTGGATGCACAAGATTGGTTAAAAACCCTAATTGGATTAAAATAAGCCTAGGGAGGACGAAAATGACCTAAATGTTCAACCAATGACACAAAATGACACAAAATCACATATTGGATGCACAAGATTGGTTAAAAACCCTAATTGGATTAGAATAAGCCTAGGGAGGACGAAAATGACCTAAATGTTCAACCAATGACACAAAATCACATATTGGATGCACAAGATTGGTTAAAAACCCTAATTGGATTAGAATAAGACTAGGGAGGACAAAAATGACCAAAATGTTCAACCAATGACACAAAATCACATATTGGATGCACAAGATTGGTTAAAAACCCTAATTGGATTAGAATAAGCCTAGGCAGAAAAAAATGATCTAAATGTTCAACCAATGACACAAAATCACATATTGGATGCACAAGATTGGTTAAAAACCCTAATTGGATTAGAATAAACCTAGGCAGGACGAAAATGACCTAAATGTTCAACCAATGACACAAAATGACAAAAAATCACATACTGGATGCACAAGATTGGTTAAAAACCCTAATTGGATTAGAATAAGCCTAGGGAGGACGAAAATGACCTAAATGTTCAACCAATGACACAAAATTACATATTGGATGCACAAGATTGGTTAAAAACCCTAATTGGATTAGAATAAGCCTAGGGAGGACGAAAATGACCTAAATGTTCAACCAATGACACAAAATCACTAATTGGATGCACAAGATTGGTTAAAAACCCTAATTGGATTAGAATAAGCCTAGGGAGGACGAAAATGACCTAAATGTTCAACCAATCACACAAAATGACACAAAATCACATATTGGATGCACAAGATTGGTTAAAAACCCTAATTGGATTAGAATAACCCTAGGAAGGACGAAAATGACATAAATGTTCAACCAATGACACAAAATGACACAAAATCACATATTGGATGCACAAGATTGGTTAAAAACCCTAATTGGATTAGAATAACCCTAGGAAGGATGAAAATGACCTAAATGTTCAACCAATGACACAAAATGACACAAAATCACATATTGGATGCACAAGATTGGTTAAAAACCCTAATTGGATTAGAATAAGCCTAGGGAGAACGAAAATGACCTAAATGTTCAACCAATGACACAAAATGACACAAAATCACATATTCGATGCACAAGATTAGTTAAAAACCCTAATTGGAATAGAATAAGCCTAGTGAGGACGAAAATGACCTAAATGTTCAACCAATGACACAAAATGACACAAAATCACATATTTGATGCACAAGATTGGTTAAAAACCCTAATTGGAATAGAATAAGCCTAGGGAGGACGAAAATGACCTAAATGTTCAACCAATGACACAAAATGACACAAAATCACATATTGGAGCACAAGATTGGTTAAAAACCCTAATTGGATAGAATAAGCCAAGGGAGGAAGAAAATGACCTAAATATTCAACTAATGACACAAAATGACACAAAATCACATATTGGATGCACAAGATTGGTTAAAAACCCTAATTGGATTAGAATAAGCCTAGGGAGGACGAAAATGACCTAAATGTTCAACCAATGACACAAAAGGACACAAAATCACATATTGGATGCACAAGATAGGTTAAAAACCGTAATTGGATTAGAATAAGCCTATGGAGGACGAAAATGACCTAAATGTTCAACCAATGACACAAAATGACATATTGGATGCACAAGATTGGTTAAAAACCCTAATTGGATTAGGATAAGCCTAGGGAGGACGAAAATGACCTAAATGTTCAACCAATGACACAAAAGGACACAAAATCACATATTGGATGCACAAGATTGGTTAAAAACCCTAATTGGATTAGAATAAGCCTGGGGAGGACGAAAATGACCTAAATGTTCAACCGATGACACAAAATGACACAAAATCACATATTGGATGCACAAGATTGGTTAAAAACCCTAATTGGATTAGAATAAGCCTAGGGAGGACGAAAATGACGTAAATGTTCAACTGTTGACACAAAATGACACAAAATCACATATTGGATTCACAAGATTGGTTTAAAACCCTAAGTAGATTAGAATAAGCCTAGGGAGGACGAAAATGACCTAAATGTTCAACCAATGACACAAAATCACATATTGGATGCACAAGATTGGTTAAAAACCCTAATTGGATTAGAATAAGCCTAGGGAGGACGAGAATGACCTAAGTGTTCAACCAATGACACAAAAGGACACAAAATCACATATTGGATGCACAAGATTGGTTAAAAACCCTAATTGGATTAGAATAAGCCTGGGGAGGACGAAACTGACCTAAATGCTCAACCAATGACACAAAATGACACAAAATCACATATTGGATGCTCAAGATTGGTTAAAAACCCTAATTGGATTAGAATAAGCTTAGGGAGGACGAAAATGACCTAAATGTTCAACCAATGACACAAAAGGACACAAAATCACATATTGGATGCACAAGATTGGTTAAAAACCTAATTGTATTAGAATAAGCTTAGGGAGGACGAAAATGACCTAAATGTTCAACCAATGACACTAAAGGACACAAAATTACATATTGGATGCACAAGATTGGTTAAAAACCCTAATTGGATTAGAATAAGCCTAGGGAGGACGAAAATGACCTAAATGTTCAACCAATGACACATAATGGCACAAAATCACATATTGGATGCACAAGATTGGTTAAAAACCCTAATTGGAATAGAATAAGCCTAGTGAGGACGAAAATCACCTAAATGTTCAACCAATGACACAAAATCACATATTGGATGCCAAAGATTGGTTTAAAACCAGAATTGGATTAGAATAAGCCTAGGGAGGACGAAAATGACCTAAATGTTCAACCAATGACACAAAAGGACACAAAATCACATTGGATGCACATGATTGGTTAAAAACCCTAATTGGAATAGAATAAGCCTAGGGAGGACGAAAATGACCTAAATGTTCAACCAATGACACAAAATGACACAAAATCACATATTGGATGCACAAGATTGGTTAAAAACCCTAATTGGATTAGAATAAGCCTAGGGAGGACGAAAATGACCTAAATGTTCAACCAATGTCACAAAATCACATATTGGATGCACAAGATTGGTTAAAAACCCTAATTGGATTAAAATAAGCCTAGGGAGGACGAAAATGACCTAAATGTTCAACCAATGACACAAAATCACATATTGGATGCACAAGATTGGTTAAAAACCCTAATTAGATTAGAATAAGCCTAGGGAGGACGAAAATGACCTAAATGTGCAACCAATGACACAAAATCATATATTGGATGCACTAGATTGGTTAAAAACCCTAATTGGATTAGAATAAGCCTAGGGAGGACGAAAATGACCTAAATGTTCAACCAATGACACAAAATCACATATTGGATGCACAAGATAGGTTAAAAACCCTAATTAGATTAGAATAAGCCTAGGGAGGACGAAAATGACCTAAATGTGCAACCAATGACACAAAATCATATATTGGATGCACAAGATTGGTTAAAAACCCTAATTGGATTAGAATAAGCCTAGGGAGGACGAAAATGACCTAAATGTTCAACCAATGACACAAAATCACATATTGGATGCACTAGATTGGGTAAAAACCCTAATTGGATTAGAATAAGCCTAGGGAGGACGAAAATGACCTAAATGTTCAACCAATGACACAAAATGACACAAAATCACATATTGGATGCACAAGATTGGTTAAAAACCCTAATTGGATTAGAATAAGCCTAGGGAGGACGAAAATGACCTAAATGTTTAACCAATGAGACAAAATCACATATTGGATGCACAAGATTGGTTAAAAACCCTAATTGGATTAAAATAAGCCTAGGGAGGACGAAAATGACCTAAATGTTCAACCAATGACACAAAATGACACAAAATCACATATTGGATGCACAAGATTGGTTAAAAACCCTAATTGGATTAGAATAAGCCTGGGGAGGACGAAAATGACCTAAATGTTCAACCGATGACACAAAATGACACAAAATCACATATTGGATGCACAAGATTGGTTAAAAACCCTAATTGGATTAGAATAAGCCTAGGGAGGACGAAAATGACCTAAATGTTCAACCAATGACACAAAAGGACACAAAATCACATATTGGATGCACAAGATTGGTTAAAAACCCTAATTGGATTAAAATAAGCTTAGGGAGGACGAAAATGACCTAAATGTTCAACCAATGAGACAAAAGGACACAAAATCACATATTGGATGCACAAGATTGGTTAAAAACCTTAATTGGATTAGAATAAGCCTAGGGAGGACGAAAATGACCTAAATGTTCAACCAATGACACAAAATGACACAAAATCACATATTGGATGCACAAGATTGGTTAAAAACCCTAATTGTATTAGAAAAAGCCTAGGGAGGACGAAAATGACCTAAATGTTCAACCAATGACACAAAATGACACAAAATCACATATTGGATGCACAAGATTGGTTAAAAACCCTAATTGGATTAGAATAAGCCTAGGGAGGACGAAAATGACCTAAATGTTCAACCAATGACACAAAATGACACAAAATCACATATTGGATCCACAAGATAGGTTAAAAACCCTAATTGGATTAGAATAAGCCTAGGGAGGACGAAAATGACCTAAATGTTCAACCAATGACACAAAATGACACAAAATCACATATTGGATGCACAAGATTGGTTAAAAACCCTAATTGGATTAGAATAAGCCTAGGGAGGACGAAAATGACCTAAATTTTCAACCAATGACACAAAATGACACAAAATCACATATTGGATTCACAAGATTGGTTAAAAACGCTAATTGGATTAGAATAACCCTAGGGAGGACGAAAATGACCTAATGTTAAACCAATGACACAAAATCACATATTGGATGCACAAGATTGGTTAAAAACCCTAATTGGATTAGAATAAGCCTAGGGAGGACGAAAATGACCTAAATGTTCAACCAATGACACAAAATCACATATTGGATGCACAAGATTGGTTAAAAACCCTAATTGGATTAGAATAAGCCTAGGGAGGACGAAAATGACCTAAATGTTCAACCAATGACACAAAATCACGTATTGGATGCACAAGATTGGTTAAAAACCCTAATTGGATTAGAATAAGCCTAGGGAGGACGAAAATCACCTAAATGTTCAACCAATCACACAAAATCACATATTGGATGCACATGATTGGTTAAGAACCCTAATTGGATTAGAATAAGCCTAGGGAGGACGAAAATGACCTAAATGTTCAACCAATGACACAAAAGGACACAAAATAACATATTGAATCCACAAGATTAATTAAAAACCCTAATTGGATTAGAATAAGCCTAGGGAGGACGAAGATGACCTAAATGTTCAACCAATGACACAAAAGGACACAAAATAACATATTGAATGCACAAGATTGGTTAAAAACCCTAATTGGATTAGAATAAGCCTAGGGAGGACGAAAATGACCTAAATGTTCAACCAATGACATAAAAACACATATTGGATGCACAAGATTGGTTAAAAACCCTAATTGGATTAGAATAGGCCTAAGGAGGACGAAAATGTTCTAAATGTTCAACCAATGACACAAAATGACACAAAATCACATATTGGATGCACAAGATTGGTTAAAAACCCTAATTGGATTAGAATAAGCCTAGGTAGAACGAATATGACCTAAATGTTCAACCAATGACACAAAATCACATATTGGATGCACAAGATTGGTTAAAAACCCTAATTGGATTAGATCAAGCCTAGGGAGGACGAAAATGACCTAAATGTTCAACAAATGACACAAAATGACACAAAATCACATATTGGATTCACAAGATTGGTTAAAAACCCTAATTGGATTAGAATAAGCCTAGGGAGGACGAAAATGACCTAAATGTTCAACCAATGACACAAAAGGACACAAAATCACATATTGGATGCACAAGATTGGTTAAAAACCCTAATTGGATTAGAATAAGCCTAGGGAGGACGAAAATGACCTAAATGTTCAACCAATGACACAAAATGACACAAAATCACATATTGGATGCACAACATTTGTAGAAAATCCTAATTGGATTAGAATAAGCCTAGGGATGACGAAAATGACCTAAATATTCAACCAATGACACATAATGGCACAAAATCACATATTGGATGCACAAGATTGGTTAAAAACCCTAATTGGATTAGAATAAGCCTAGGGAGGACGAAAATGACCTAAATGTTTAACCAATGACACAAAATGACACAAAATCACATATTCGATGCACAAGATTGGTTAAAAACCCTAATTGGAATAGAATAAGCCTAGTGAGGACGAAAATGACCTAAATGTTCAACCAATGACACAAAATGACACAAAACCACATATTGGATGCACAAGATTGGTTAAAAACCCTAATTGGATTAGAATAAGCCTAAGGAGGACGAAAATGACCTAAATATTCAACCAATGACACAAAATCACATATTGGATGCCCAAGATTGGTTTAAAACCCTAATTGGATTAGAATAAGCCTAGGGAGGACGAAAATGACCTAAATGTTCAACTAATGACACAAAAGGACACAAAATCACATTGGATGCACAAGATTGGTTAAAAACCCTAATTGGATTAGAATAACCCTGGGGAGGACGAAAATGACCTAAATGTTCAACCAATGACACAAAAGGACACAAAATCACATATTGGATGCACAAGATTGGTTAAAAACCTAATTGGATTAGAATAAGCTTAGGGAGGACGAAAATGACCTAAATGTTCAACCAATGACACTAAAGGACACAAAATCACATATTGGATGCACAAGATTGGTTAAAAACCCTAATTGGATTAGAATAAGCCTAGGGAGGACGAAAATGACCTAAATGTTCAACCAATGACACAAAATGACACAAAATCACATATTCGATGCACAAGATTAGTTAAAAACCCTAATTGGAATAGAATAAGCCTAGTGAGGACGAAAATGACCTAAATGTTCAACCAATGACACAAAATGACACAAAATCACATATTCGATGCACAAGATTGGTTAAAAACCCTAATTGGAATAGAATAAGCCTAGGGAGGACGAAAATGACCTAAATGTTCAACCAATGACACAAAATGACACAAAATCACATATTGGAGCACAAGATTGGTTAAAAACCCTAATTGGATAGAATAAGCCAAGGGAGGACGAAAATGACCTAAATATTCAACTAATGACACAAAATGACACAAAATCACATATTGGATGCACAAGATTGGTTAAAAACCCTAATTGGATTAGAATAAGCCTAGGGAGGACGAAAATGACCTAAATGTTCAACCAATGACACAAAAGGACACAAAATCACATATTGGATGCACAAGATTGGTTAAAAACCCTAATTGGATTAGAATAAGCCTAGGGAGGACGAAAATGACCTAAATGTTCAACGAATGACACAAAATGACACAAAATCACATATTGGATGCACAAGATTGGTTAAAAACCCTAATTGGATTAGAATAAGCCTAGGGAGGACGAAAATGACGTAAATGTTCAACCAATGACACAAAATGACACAAAATCACATATTGGATGCACAAGATTGGTTAAAAACCCTAAGTGGATTAGAATAAGCCTAGGGAGGACGAAAATGACCTAAATGTTCAACCAATGACACAAAATGACACAAAATCACATATTGGATGCACAAGATTGGTTAAAAACCCTAATTGGATTAGAATAAGCCTAGGGAGGACGAAAATGACCTAAATGTTTAACCAATGACACAATATGACACAAAATCACATATTGGATGCACAAGATTGGTTAAAAACCCTAATTGGATTAGAATAGGCCTAGGGAGGACGAAAATGATCTAAATGTTCAACCAGTGACACAAAATGATACAAAATCACGTATTGGATGCACAAGATTGGTTAAAAACCCTAAGTGGATTAGAATAAGCCTACGGAGGACGAAAATGATCTAAATGTTCAACCAATGGCACAAAATCACATATTGGATGCACAAGATTGGTTAAAAACCCTAATTGGATTAGAATAAGCCTAGGGAGGAGGAAAATGACCTAAATGTTCAACCAATGCCACAAAATCACATATTGGATGCACAAGATTGGTTAAAAACCCTAATTGGATTAGAATAACCCTAGGGAGGACGAAAATGACCTAAATGTTCAACCAATGACACAAAATGACACAAAATCACATATTGGACGCACAAGATTGGTTAAAAACCCTAATTGGATTAGAATAAGCCTAGGGAGGACGAAAATGACCTAAATGTTCAACCAATGACACAAAATGACACAAAATCACATATTGGTTGCACAAGATTGGTTAAAAACCCTAATTGGATTAGAATAAGCCTAGGGAGGACGAAAATGACCTAAATGTTCAACCAATGACACAAAATCACATATTGGATGCACAAGATTGGTTAAAAACCCTAATTGGATTAGAATAAGCCTAAGGAGGACGAAAATGACCTAAATGTTCAACCTAAGACACAAAATCACATATTGGATGCACAAGATTGGTTAAAAACTCTAGTTGGATTAGAATAAGCATAGGGAGGACGAAAATGACCTAAATGTTCAACAAATGACACAAAATCACATATTGGATGCACAAGATTGGTTAAAAACCCTAATTGGATTAGAATAAGCCTAGGGAGGACGAAAATGACCTAAATGTTCAACCAATGACACAAAATCATATATTGGATGCACAAGATTGGTTAAAAACCCTAATTGGATTAGAATAAGCCTAGGGATGACGAAAATGACCTAAATGTTCAACCAATGACACAAAATGACACAAAATCACATATTGGATGCACAAGATTGGTTAAAAACCCTAATTGGATTAGAATAAGCCTAGGGAGGACGAAAATGACCTAAATGTTCAACCATTGACACAATCACATATTGGATGCACAAGATTGGTTAAAAACGCTAATTGGATTACAATAAGCCTAGGGAGGACAAAAATGACCTAAATGTTCCACCAATGACACAAAATGACATAAAATCACATATTGGATGCACAAGATTGGTTAAAAACCCTAATTGGATTAGAATACGCCTACGGAGGACTAAAATGACCTAAATGTTCAACCAATGACACAAAATCACATGTTGGATGCACAAGATTGGTTAAAAACCCTAATTGGATTAGAATAAGCCTAGGGAGGACGAAAATGACCTAAATGTTCAACCAATGACACAATCACATATTGGATGCACAAGATTGGTTAAAAACGCTAATTGGATTAGAATAAGCCTAGGTAGGACGAAAATGACCTAAATGTTCAACCAATGACACAAAATGGCAAAAAATCACATATTGGATGCACAAGATTGGATAAAAACCCTAATTGGATTCGAATAAGCCTAGGGTGGACGAAAATGACCTAAATGTTCAACCAATGACACAAAATGACACAAAATCACATATTGGATGCACAAGATTGGTTAAAAACCCTAATTGGATTAGAATAAGCCTAGGGAGGACGAAAATGACCTAAATGTTCAACCAATGACACTAAATGACACAAAATCACATATTGGATGCACAAGATTGGTTAAAAACCCTAATTGGATAAGAATAAGCCTAGGGAGGACGAAAATGACCTAAATGTTCAACCAATGACACAAAATGACACAAAATCACATATTGGATGCACAAGATTGGTTAAAAACCCTAATTGGATTAGAATAAGCCTAGGGAGGACGAAAATGACCTAAATGTTCAACCAATGACACAAAATGACACAAAATCACATATTGGATGCACAAGATTGGTTAAAAACCCAAATTAGATTAGAATAAGCCTAGGGAGGACGAAAATGACCTAAATGTTCAACCAATGACACAAAATGACACAAAATCACATATTGGATGCACAAGATTGGTTAAAAACCCTAATTGGATTAGAATAAGCCTAGGGAGGACGAAAATGACCTAAATGTTCAACCAATGACACAAAATGACACAAAATCACATATTGGATGCACAAGATTGGTTAAACATCCCAATTGGATTAGAATTAGCCTAGGGAGGACGAAAATGACCTAAATGTTCAACCAATGACAAAAAATGACACAAAATCACATATTGGATGCACAAGATTGGTTAAAAACCCTAATTGGATTAGAATAAGCCTAGGGAGGACGAAAATGACCTAAATGATCAACCAATGACACAAAATCACATATTGGATGCACAAGATTGGTTAAAAACCTTAATTGGATTAGAATAAGCCTATGGGGGACAAAAATGACCTAAATGTTCAACCAATGACACAAAATCACATATAGGATGCACAAGATTGGTTAAAAACCCTAATTTGATTAGAATAAGCCTAGGGAGGACGAAAATGACCTAAATGTTCAACCAATGACACAAAATGACACAAAATCACATATTCGATGCACAAGATTGGTTAAAAACCCTAATTGGATTAGAATAAGCCTAGGGAGGACGAAAATGACCTAAATGTTCAACCAATGACACAAAATCACATATTGGATGCACAAGATTGGTTAAAAACCCTAATTGGATTAGAATAAGCCTAGGGAGGACGAAAATGACCTAAATGTTCAACCAATGACACAAAATCACATATTGGATGCACAAGATTGGTTAAAAACCCTAATTGGATTAGAATAAGCCTATGGAGGATGAAAATGAACTAAATGTTCAACCAATGACACAAAATCACATATTGGATGCACAAGATTGGTTAAAAACCCTAATTGGATTAGAATAAGCCTAGGGAGGACAAAAATGACCTAAATGTTCAACCAATCACACAAAATGACACAAAATCACATATTGGATGCACAAGATTGGTTAAAAACCCTAATTGGATTAGAATAAGCCTAGGGAGGACGAAAATGACCTAAATGTTCAACCAATGACAAAAAATGACACAAAATCACACATTGGATGCACAAGATTGGTTAAAAACCCTAATTGGATTAGAATAAGCCTAGGGAGGACGAAAATGACCTAAATGTTCAACCAATGACACAAAATCACATATTGGATGCACAAGATTGGTTAAAAACCCTAAT
This sequence comes from Cicer yamashitae, assembly GCA_037974755.1. Taxonomy (NCBI): domain Eukaryota; kingdom Viridiplantae; phylum Streptophyta; class Magnoliopsida; order Fabales; family Fabaceae; genus Cicer; species Cicer yamashitae. The sequence goes on from JBBPBQ010000002.1 coordinate 26,209,823, forward strand.
TGGATTAGAATAAGTCTAGGGAGGACCAAAATGACCTAAATGTTCAACCAATGACACAAAGTCACATATTGGATGCACAAGATTGGTTAAAAACCCTAATTGGATTAGAATAAGTCTAGCGAGGACGAAAACGAACTTATTGGATTACCAATGACACAAAATCACTTATTATATGCACAAGATTGGTTAAAGACCCTAATTGGATTAGAATAAGCCTTAGGAGGACGAAAATGACCTAAATGTGCAACCAATGACAGAAAATCACATATTGGATGCACAAGATTGGTTAAAAACCCTAATTGGATTAGAATAAGCCTAGGGAGGACGAAAATGACCTAAATGTTCAACCAATGACACAAAATGACACAAAATCACATATTGGATGCACAAGATTTGTTAAGAATCCTAATTGGATTAGAATAAGCCTAGGGAGGACGAAAATGACCTAAATGTTCAACCAATGACACAAAAGGACACAAAATCACATATTGGATGCACAAGATTGGTTAAAAACCCTAATTGGATTAGAATAAGCCTGGGGAGGACGAAAATGACCTAAATGTTCAACCGATGACACAAAATGACCCAAAATCACATATTGGATGCACAAGATTGGTTAAAAACCCTAATTGGATTAGAATAAGCCTAGGGAGGACGAAAATGACGTAAATGTTCAACTGTTGACACAAAATGACACAAAATCACATATTGGATTCACAAGATTGGTTTAAAACCCTAAGTAGATTAGAATAAGCCTAGGGAGGACGAAAATGACCTAAATGTTCAACCAATGACACAAAATCACATATTGGATGCACAAGATTGGTTAAAAACCCTAATTGGATTAGAATAAGCCTAGGGAGGACGAGAATGACCTAAATGTTCAACCAATGACACAAAAGGACACAAAATCACATATTGGATGCACAAGATTGGTTAAAAACCTTAATTGGATTAGAATAAGCCTAGGGAGGACGAGAATGACCTAAATGTTGAACCAATGACACAAAAGGACACAAAATCACATATTGGATGCACAAGATTGGTTAAAAACCCTAATTGGATTAGAATAAGCCTGGGGAGGACGACACTGACCTAAATGCTCAACCAATGACACAAAATGACACAAAATCACATATTGGATGCTCAAGATTGGTTAAAAACCCTAATTGGATTAGAATAAGCTTAGGGAGGACGAAAATGACCTAAATGTTGAACCAATGACACAAAAGGACACAAAATCACATATTGGATGCACAAGATTGGTTAAAAACCTAATTGTATTAGAATAAGCTTAGGGAGGACGAAAATGACCTAAATGTTCAACCAATGACACTAAAGGACACAAAATTACATATTGGATGCACAAGATTGGTTAAAAACCCTAATTGGATTAGAATAAGCCTAGGAAGGACGAAAATGACCTAAATGTTCAACCAATGACACATAATGGCACAAAATCACATATTGGATGCACAAGATTGGTTAAAAACCCTAATTGGAATAGAATAAGCCTAGTGAGGACGAAAATCACCTAAATGTTCAACCAATGACACAAAATCACATATTGGATGCTCAAGATTGGTTAAAAACCCTAATTGGATTAGAATAAGCTTAGGGAGGACAAAAATGACCTAAATGTTCAACCAATGACACAAAAGGACACAAAATCACATATTGGATGCACAAGATTGGTTAAAAACCTAATTGTATTAGAATAAGCTTAAGGAGAACGAAAATGACCTAAATGTTCAACCAATGACACTAAAGGACACAAAATTACATATTGGATGCACAAGATTGGTTAAAAACCCTAATTGGATTAGAATAAGCCTAGGGAGGACGAAAATGACCTAAATGTTCAACCAATGACACAAAATGACACAAAATCACATATTGGATGCTCAAGATTGGTTAAAAACCCTAATTGGATTAGAATAAGCCTAGGGAGAACGAAAATGAACTAAATGTTCAACCAATGACACAAAATGACACAAAATCACATATTGGACGCACAAGATTGGTTAAAAATCCTAATTGGATTAGAATAAGCCTAGGGAGGACGAAAATGACCTAAATGTTCAACCAATGACACAAAATGACAAAAAATCACATATTGGATGCTCAAGATTGGTTAAAAACCCTAATTGGATTAGAATAAGCCTAGGGAGGACGAAAATGACCTAAATGTTCAACCAATGACACAAAATGACACAAAATCACATATTGGATGCACAAGATTGGTTAAAAACCCTAATTGGATTAGAATAAGCCTAGGGAGGACGAAAATGACCTAAATGTTCAACCAATGACACAAAATGACACAAAATCACATATTGGATGCACAAGATTGGTTAAAAACCCTAATTGGATTAGAATAAGCCTAGGGAGGACGAAAATGACCTAAATGTTTAACCAATGACAGAAAATCACATATTGGATGCACAAGATTGGTTAAAAACCCTAATTGGATTAGAATAAGCCTAGGGAGGACGAAAATGACCTAAATGTTCAACCAATGACACAAAATCACATATTGTATGCACAAGATTGGTTAAAAACCCTAATTGGATTAAAAAGAGCCTAGGGAGGACGAATGACCTAAATGTTCAACCAATGACACAAAATGACACAAAATCACATATTGGATGCACAAGATTGGTTAAAAACCCTAATTGGATTAGAATAAGCCTAGGGAGGACGAAAATGACCTAAATGTTCAACCAATGACACAAAAGGACACAAAATCACATAATGGATGCACAAGATTGGTTAAAAACCCTAATTGGATTAGAATAAGCCTAGGGAGGACGAAAATGACCTAAATGTTCAACCAATGACACAAAAGGACACAAAATCACATATTGGATGCACAAGATTGGTTAAAAACCCTAATTGGATTAGAATAAGCCTAGGGAGGACGAAAATGACCTAAATGTTCAACCGATGACACATAATGACACAAATTCACATATTGGAAGCACAAGATTTGTTAAACACCCTAATTGGATTAGAATAAGCCTAGGGAGGACGAAAATGACCTAAATGTTCAACCAATGACAGAAAATGACACAAAATCACATATTGCATGCACAAGATTGGTTAAAAACCCTAATTGGATTAGAATAAGCCTAGGGAGGACGAAAATGACCTAAATGTTCAACCAATGACACAAAAGGACACAAAATCACATATTGGATGCACAAGATTGGTTAAAAACCCTAATTGGATTAGAATAAGCCTAGGGAGGACGAAAATGACCTAAATGTTCAACCAATGACAAAAAAATGACACCAAATCACATATTGCATGCACAAGATTGGTTAAAAACCCTAATTGGATTAGAATAAGCCTAGGGAGGACGAAAATGACCTAAATGTTCAACCAATGACACAAAAGGACACAAAATCACATATTGGATGCACAAGATTGGTTAAAAACCCTAATTGGATTAGAATAAGCTTGGGGAGGACGAAAATGACCTAAATGTTCAACCGATGACACAAAATGACACAAAATCACATATTGGATGCACAAGATTGGTTAAAAACCCTAATTGGATTAGAATAAGCCTAGGGAGGACGAAAATGACGTAAATGTTCAACTGTTGACACAAAATGACACAAAATCACATATTGGATTCACAAGATTGGTTTAAAACCCTAAGTAGATTAGAATAAGCCTAGGGAGGACGAAAATGACCTAAATGTTCAACCAATGACACAAAATCACATATTGGATGCACAAGATTGGTTAAAAACCCTAATTGGATTAGAATAAGCCTAGGGAGGACGAGAATGACCTAAGTGTTCAACCAATGACACAAAAGGACACAAAATCACATATTGGATGCACAAGATTGGTTAAAAACCCTAATTGGATTAGAATAAGCCTGGGGAGGACGAAACTGACCTAAATGCTCAACCAATGACACAAAATGACACAAAATCACATATTGGATGCTCAAGATTGGTTAAAAACCCTAATTGGATTAGAATAAGCTTAGGGAGGACGAAAATGACCTAAATGTTCAACCAATGACACAAAAGGACACAAAATCACATATTGGATGCACAAGATTGGTTAAAAACCTAATTGTATTAGAATAAGCTTAGGGAGGACGAAAATGACCTAAATGTTCAACCAATGACACTAAAGGACACAAAATTACATATTGGATGCACAAGATTGGTTAAAAACCCTAATTGGATTAGAATAAGCCTAGGGAGGACGAAAATGACCTAAATGTTCAACCAATGACACATAATGGCACAAAATCACATATTGGATGCACAAGATTGGTTAAAAACCCTAATTGGAATAGAATAAGCCTAGTGAGGACGAAAATCACCTAAATGTTCAACCAATGACACAAAATCACATATTGGATGCCAAAGATTGGTTTAAAACCAGAATTGGATTAGAATAAGCCTAGGGAGGACGAAAATGACCTAAATGTTCAACCAATGACACAAAAGGACACAAAATCACATTGGATGCACATGATTGGTTAAAAACCCTAATTGGAATAGAATAAGCCTAGGGAGGACGAAAATGACCTAAATGTTCAACCAATGACACAAAATGACACAAAATCACATATTGGATGCACAAGATTGGTTAAAAACCCTAATTGGATTAGAATAAGCCTAGGGAGGACGAAAATGACCTAAATGTTCAACCAATGACACTAAATGACACAAAATCACATATTGGATGCACAAGATTGGTTAAAAACCCTAATTGGATAAGAATAAGCCTAGGGAGGACGAAAATGACCTAAATGTTCAACCAATGACACAAAATGACACAAAATCACATATTGGATGCACAAGATTGGTTAAAAACCCTAATTGGATTAGAATAAGCCTAGGGAGGACGAAAATGACCTAAATGTTCAACCAGTGACACAAAATGACACAAAATCACATATTGCATGCACAAGATTGGTTAAAAACCCTAATTGGATTAGAATAGGCCTAGGGAGGACGAAAATGACCTAAATGTTATACCAATGACACAAAATGACACAAAATCACATATTGGATGCACATGATCGGATAAAAACCCTAATTGGATTAGAATAAGCCTAGGGAGGACGAAAATGACCTAAATGTTCAACCAATGACACAAAAGGACACAAAATCACATATTGGATGCACAAGATTGGTTAAAAACCCTAATTGGATTAGAATAAGCCTAGGGAGGACGAAAATGACCTAAATGTTCAACCAATGACACAAAAGGACACAAAATCACATATTGGATGCACAAGATTGGTTAAAAACCTAATTGGATTAGAATAAGCTTAGGGAGGACGAAAATGACCTAAATGTTCAACCAATGACACAAAAGGACACAAAATCACATATTGAATGCACAAGATTGGTTAAAAACCCTAATTGGATTAGAATAAGCCTAGGGAGGACGAAAATGACCTAAATGTTCAACCAATGACACAAAAGGACACAAAATCACATATTGGATGCACAAGATTGGTTAAAAACCCTAATTGGATTAGAATAGGCCTAGGGAGGACGAAAATGACCTAAATGTTCAACCAATGACACAAAAGGACACAAAATCACATATTGGATGCACAAGATTGGTTAAAAACCCTAATTGGATTAGAATAAGCCTAGGGAGGACGAAAATGACCTAAATGCTCAACCAATGACACAAAATGACACAAAATCACATATTGGATGCACAAGATTGGTTAAAAACCCTAATTGGATTAGAATAAGCCTAGGGAGGACGAAAATGACCTAAATGTTCAACCAATGACACAAAATCACATATTGGATGCACAAGATTGGTTAAAAACCCTAATTGGATTAAAATAAGCCTAGGGAGGACGAAAATGACCTAAATGTTCGACCAATGACACAAAATGACACAAAATCACACATTGGATGCACAAGATTGGTTAAAAACTCTAATTGGATTAGAATAAGCCTAGGGAGGATGAAAATGACCTAAATGTTCAACCAATGACACAAAATGACACAAAATCACATATTGGATGCACAAGATTGGTTAAAAACCCTAACTGGATTAGAATAAGCCTAGGGAGGACGAAAATGACCTAAATGTTCAACCAATGACACAAAATGACACAAAATCACATATTGGATGCACAAGATTGGTTAAAAACCCTAATTGGATTAGAATAAGCCTAGGGAGGACGAAAATGACCTAAATGTTCAACCAATGATACAAAATGACACAAAATCACATATTGGATGCACAAGATTTGTTAAAAACCATAATTGGATAAGAATAACCCAAGGGAGGACGAAAATGACCTAAATGTTCAACCAATGACACTAAATGACATATTGGATGCACAAGATTGGTTAAAAACCCTAATTGGATTAGATTAAGCCTAGGGAGGACGATAATGACCTAAATGTTCAACCAATGACACAAAATCACATATTGGATGCACAAGATTGGTTAAAAACCTTAATTGGATTAGAATAAGCCTAGGGAGGACGAAAATGACCTAAATGTTCAACCAATGACACAAAATGACACAAAATCACATATTGGATGCACAAGATTGGTTAAAAACCCTAATTGGATTAGAATAAGCCTAGGGAGGACGAAAATGACCTAAATGTTCAACCAATGACACAAAATCACATATTGGATGCACAAGATTGGTTAAAAACCGTAATTGTATTAGGATAAGCCTAGGGAGGACGAAAATGACCTAAATGTTCAACCAATGACAAAAAATGACACAAAATCACATATTGGATGCACAAGATTGGTTAAAAACCCTAATTGGATTAGAATAAGCCTAGGGAGGACGAAAATGACCTAAATGTTCAACCAATGACATAAAATCACATATTGGATGCACAAGATTGGTTAAAAACCCTAATTCGATTAGAATAAGCCTAGGGAGGACGAAAATGACCTAAATGTTCAACCAATGACACAAAATGACACAAAATCACATATTGGATGCACAAGATTGGTTAAAAACCCTAATTGGATTAGAATAAGCCTAGGGAGGACGAAAATGACCTAAATGTTCAACCAATGACACAAAATGACACAAAATCACATATTGGATGCACAAGATTGGTTAAAAACCCTAATTGGATTAGAATAAGCCTAGGGAGGACGAAAATGACCTAAACGTTCAACCAATGACACAAAATCACATATTGGATGCACAAGATTGGATAAAAACCCTAATTAAATTAGAATAAGCCTAGGGAGGACGAAAATGACCTAAATGTTCAACCAATGACACAAAATGACTTATTGGATGCACAACATTGTTTAAAACCCCTAATTGGATTAGAATAAGCCTAGGGAGGACGAAAATGACCTAAATGTTCAACCAATGACACAAAATGACACAAAATCACATATTGGATGCACAAGATTGGTTAAAAACCCTAATTGGATTAGAATAAGCCTAGGGAGGACGAAAATGACCTAAATGTTCAACCAATGACACAAAATGACACAAAATCACATATTGGATGCACAAGATTGGTTAAAAACCCTAATTGGATTAGAATAAGCCTAGGGAGGACGAAAATGACCTAAATGTTCAACCAATGACACAAAACAACACATAATCACATATTGGATGCACAAGATTGGTTAAAAACCCTAATTGGATTAGAATAAGCCTGTGGAGGACGAAAATGACCTAAATGTTCAACCAATGACACAAAATCACATATTGGACGCACAAGATTGGTTAAAAACGCTAATTGGATTAGAATAAGCCTAGGGAGGACGAAAATGACCTAAATTTTCAACCAATGACACCAAATCACATATTGGATGCACAAGATTGGTTAAAAACCCTAATTGGATTAGAATAAGCCTAGGGAGGACGAAAATGACCTAAATGTTCAACCAATGACACAAAATGACACAAAATCACATATTGGATGCACAAGATTGGTTAAAAACCCTAATTGGATTAGAATAAGCCTAGGGAGGACGAAAATGACCTAAATGTTCAACCGATGACACAAAATGACACAAAATCACATATTGGATGCACAAGAATGGTTAAAAACCCTAATTGGATTAGAATAAGCCTAGGGAGGACGAAAATGACCTAAATGTTCAACCAATGACACAAAATCACATATTGGATGCACAAGATTGGTTAAAAACCCTAATTGGATTAGAATAAGCCATTGGAAGACGAAAATGACCTAAATGTTCAACCAATGACACAAAATCACTAATTGGATGCACAAGATTGGTTAATAACTCTAATTGGATTAGAATAATCCTAGGGAGGACAAAAATGACCTAAATGTTCAACAAATGACACAAAATCACATATTGGATGCACAGGATTGGTTAAAAACCCTAATTGGATTAGAATAAGCCTAGGGAGGACGAAAATGACCTAAATGTTCAACCAATGACACAAAATGACATATTGGATGCACAAGATTGGTTAAAAACCCTAATTGGATTAGAATAAGCCTAGGGAGGACAAAAATGACCTAAATGTGCAACCAATGACACAAAATCACATATTGGATGCACAAGATTGGTTAAAAACCCTAATTGGATTAGAATAAGCCTAGGGAGGACGAAAATGACCTAAATGTTCAACCAATGACATAAAATCACATATTGGATGCACAAGGTTGGTTAAAAACCCTAATTGGAATAGAAAAACCCTAGAGAGGACGAAAATGACCTAAATGTTCAACCAATGACACAAAATCACATATTGGATGCACAAGATTGGTTAATAACACTAATTGGATTAGAATAAGCCTCGAGAGGACGAAAATGACCTAAATGTGCAACCAATGACACAAAATCATGTATTGGATGCACAAGATTGTTTAAAAAATCTAATTGGTTGAGAATAAGCCTTCGGAGGACGAAAATGACCTAAATGTTCAACCAATGACACAAAATGACACAAAATCACATATTGGATGCACAAGATTGGTTAAAAACCCTAATTGGATTAGAATAAGCCTAGGGAGGACGAAAATGACCTAAATGTTCAACCAATGACACAAAATCA
>JBBPBQ010000002.1:26220548-26267569 GCA_037974755.1 Cicer yamashitae
ACGAAAATGACCTAAATGTGCAACCAATGACACAAAATCACATATTGGATGCACAAGATTGGTTAAAAACCCTAATTGGATTAGAATAAGCCTAGGGAGGACGAAAATGACCTAAATGTTCAACCAATGACACAAAATGACACCAAATCACAGGATGCACAAGATTGGTTAAAAACCCTAATTGGATTAGAATAAGCCTAGGGAGGACGAAAATGACCTAAATGTGCAACCAATGACACAAAATCACATATTGGATGCTAAAAATTGTTTAAAAACCCTAATTGGATGAGAATAAGCCTTCGGAGGACGAAAATGACCTAAATGTTCAACCAATGACACAAAATGACACAAAATCACATATTGGATGCACAAGATTGGTTAAAAACCCTAATTGGATTAGAATAAGCCTAGGGAGGACGAAAATGACCTAAATGTTCAACCAATGACACAAAATCACATATTGGATGCCCAAGATTGGCTTAAAACCCTAATTGGATTAGAATAAGCCTAGGGAGGACGAAAATGACCTAAATGTTCAACCAATGACACAAAAGGACACAAAATCACATTGGATGCACAAGATTGGTTAAAAACCCTAATTGGATTAGAATAAGCCTGGGAAGGACGAAAATGACCTAAATGTTCAACCAATGATACAAAATGACACAAAATCACATATTCGATGCACAAGATTGGTTAAAAACACTAATTGGAATAGAATAAGCCTAGTGAGGACGAAAATGACCTAAATGTTTAACCAATGACACAAAAGGACACAAAATCACATATTGGATGCACAAGATTGGTTAAAAACCCTAATTGGATTAGAATAAGCCTAGGGAGGACGAAAATGACCTAAATGTTCAACCAATGACACAAAATCACATATTGGATTCCCAAGATTGGTTAAAAACCTTAATTGGATTAGAATAAGCCTAGGGAGGACGAAAATGACCTAAATGTTCAACCAATGACACAAAATCACATATTGGATGCACAAGATTGGTTAAAAACCCTAATTGGATTAGAATAAGCCTAGGGAGGACGAGAATGACCTAAATGTTCAACCAATGACACAAAAGGACACAAAATCACATATTGGATGCACAAGATTGGTTAAAAACCCTAATTGGATTAGAATAAGCCTGGGGAGGACGAAACTGACCTAAATGCTCAACCAATGACACAAAATGACACAAAATCACATATTGGATGCTCAAGATTGGTTAAAAACCCTAATTGGATTAGAATAAGCTTAGGGAGGACGAAAATGACCTAAATGTTCAACCAATGACACAAAAGGACACAAAATCACATATTGGATGCACAAGATTGGTTAAAAACCTAATTGTATTAGAATAAGCTTAGGGAGGACGAAAATGACCTAAATGTTCAACCAATGACACTAAAGGACACAAAATTACATATTGGATGCACAAGATTGGTTAAAAACCCTAATTGGATTAGAATAAGCCTAGGGAGGACGAAAATGACCTAAATGTTCAACCAATGACACATAATGGCACAAAATCACATATTGGATGCACAAGATTGGTTAAAAACCCTAATTGGATTAGAATAAGCCTAGTGAGGACGAAAATCACCTAAATGTTCAACCAATGACACAAAATCACATATTGGATGCCAAAGATTGGTTTAAAACCATAATTGGATTAGAATAAGCCTAGGGAGGACGAAAATGACCTAAATGTTCAACCAATGACACAAAAGGACACAAAATCACATTGGATGCACATGATTGGTTAAAAACCCTAATTGGATTAGAATAAGCCTTGGGAAGACGAAAATGACCTAAATGTTCAACCAATGACACAAAAGGAGAAAAAATCACATATTGGATGTACAAGATTGGTTAAAAACCCTAATTGGATTAGAATAAGCCTAGGGAGGACGAAAATGACCTAAATGTTCAACCAATGACACAAAAGGACACAAAATCACATATTGGATGCACAAGATTTGTTAAAAACCCTAATTGGATTAGAATAAGCCTGGGGAGGACGAAACTGACCTAAATGCTCAACCAATGACACAAAATCACATATTGGATGCACAAGATAGGTTAAAAACCGTAATTGGATTAGAATAAGCCTAGGGAGGACGAAAATGACCTAAATGTTCAACCAATGACACAAAATGACATATTGGATGCACAAGATTGGTTAAAAACCCTAATTGGATTAGGATAAGCCTAGGGAGGACGAAAATGACCTAAATGTTCAACCAATGACACAAAATGACACAAAATCACATATTGGATGCACAAGATTGGTTAAAAACCCTAATTGGATTAGAATAAGCCTAGGGAGGACGAAAATGACTTAAATGTTCAACCAATGACACAAAATCACATATTGCATGCACAAGATTGGTTAAAAACCCTAATTGGATTAGAATAGGCCTAGAGAGGACGAAAATGACCTAAATGTTATACAAATGACACAAAATGACACAAAATCACATATTGGATGCACATGATCGGTTAAAAACCCTAATTGGATTAGAATAAGCCTAGGGAGGACGAAAATGACCTAAATGTTCAACCAATGACACAAAAGGACACAAAATCACATATTGGATGCACAAGATTGGTTAAAAACCCTAATTGGATTAGAATAAGCCTAGGGAGGACGAAAATGACCTAAATGTTCAACCAATGACACAAAATGACACAAAATAACATATTGGATGAACAAAATTGGTTAAAAACCTAATTGGATTAGAATAAGCTTAGGGAGGACGAAAATGAGCTAAATGTTCAACCAATGACACAAAATGATACAAAATCACGTATTGGATGCACAAGATTGGTTAAAAACCCTAATTGGATTAGAATAAGCCTAGGGAGGACGAAAATGACCTAAATGTTCAACCAATGACACAAAAGGACACAAAATCACATATTGGATGCACAAGATTGGTTAAAAACCCTAATTGGATTAGAATAAGCCTAGGGAGGACGAAAATGACCTAAATGTTCAACCGATGACACATAATGACACAAATTCACATATTGGAAGCACAAGATTTGTTAAACACCCTAATTGGATTAGAATAAGCCTAGGGAGGACGAAAATGACCTAAATGTTCAACCAATGACAGAAAATGACACAAAATCACATATTGCATGCACAAGATTGGTTAAAAACCCTAATTGGATTAGAATAAGCCTAGGGAGGACGAAAATGACCTAAATGTTCAACCAATGACACAAAAGGACACAAAATCACATATTGGATGCACAAGATTGGTTAAAAACCCTAATTGGATTAGAATAAGCCTAGGGAGGACGAAAATGACCTAAATGTTCAACCAATGACAAAAAAATGACACCAAATCACATATTGCATGCACAAGATTGGTTAAAAACCCTAATTGGATTAGAATAAGCCTAGGGAGGACGAAAATGACCTAAATGTTCAACCAATGACACAAAAGGACACAAAATCACATATTGGATGCACAAGATTGGTTAAAAACCCTAATTGGATTAGAATAAGCTTAGGGAGGACGAAAATGACCTAAATGTTCAAACAATGACACAAAAGGACACAAAATCACATACTGGATGCACAAGATTGGTTAAAAACCCTAATTGGATTAGAATAAGCCTAGGGAGGACGAAAATGACCTAAATGTTCAACCAATGACACAAAAGGACACAAAATCACATATTGGATGCACAAGATTGGTTAAAAACCCTAATTGGATTAGAACAAGCCTAGGGAGGACGAAAATGACCTAAATGTTCAACCAATGACACAAAATGACACAAAATCACATATTGGATGCACAAGATTGGTTAAAAACCCTAATTGGATTAGAATAAGCCTAGGGAAGACGAAAATGACCTAAATGTTAAACCAATGACACAAAATAACACAAAATCACATATTGGATGCACAAGATAGGTTAAAAACCCTAATTGGATTAGAATAAGCCTAGGGAGGACGAAAATGACCTAAATGTTCAACCAATGATACAAAATGACACAAAATCACATATTGGATGCACAAGATTGGTTAAAAACCCTAATTGGATTAGAATAAGCCTAGCGAGGACGAAAATGACCTAATTGGATTACCAATGACAAAAAATCACTTATTATATGCACAAGATTGGTTAAAAACCCTAATTGGATTAGAATAAGCCTAGGGAGGACGAAAATGAACTAAATGTTCAACGAATGACACAAAATGACACAAAATCACATATTGGATGCACAAGATTGGTTAAAAACCCTAATTGGATTAGAATAAGCCTAGGGAGGACGAGAATGACCTAAATGTTCAACCAATGACACAAAATCACATATTGGATGCACAAGATTGGTTAAAAACCCTAATTGGATTAGAATAAGCCTAGGGAGGACGAAAATGACCTAAATGTTCAACCAATGACACAAAATGACACAAAATCACATATTGGATGCACAAGATTGGTTAAAAACCCTAATTGGATTAGAATAAGCCTAGAGAGGAGGAAAATGACCTAAATGTTCAACCAATGACACAAAATGACACAAAATCACATATTGGATGCACAAGATTGGTTAAAAACCCTAATTGGATTAGAATAAGCCTAGGGAGTACGAAAATCACCTAAATGTTCAACCAATGACACAAAATGACACAAAATCACATATTGGATGCACAAGATTAGTTAAAAACCCTAATTGGATTAGAATAAGCCTAAGGCGGACAAAAATGACCTAAATGTTCAACCAATGACACAAAATGACACAAAATCACATATTGGATGCACAAGATTGGTTAATAACCCTAATTGGATTAGAATAAGCCTAGGGAGGACGAAAATGACCTAAACGTTCAACCAATGACACAAAATGACACAAAATCACATATTGGATGCACAAGATTGGTTAAAAACCCTAATTGAATTAGAATAAGCCTAGGGAGGACGAAAATGACCTAAATGTTCAACCAATGACACAAAATGACACAAAATCACATATTGGATGCACAAGATTGGTTAAAAACCCTAATTGGATTAGAATAAGCCTAGGGAGAACGAAAATGAACAAAATGTTCAACCAATGACACAAAATGTCACAAAATCACATATTGGATGCACAAGATTGGTTAAAAACCCTAATTGGATTAGAATAAGCCTAGCGAGGACGAAAATGACCTAATTGGATTACCAATGACACAAAATCACTTATTATATGCACAAGATTGGTTAAAAACCCTAATTGGATTAGAATAAGCCTAGGGAGGACGAAAATGACCTAAATGTTAAACCAATGACACAAAATGACACAAAATCACATATTGGATGCACAAGATTGGTTAAAAACCCTAATTGGATTAGAATAAGCCTAGGGAGGACGAAAATGACCTAAATGTTCAACCAATGACACATAATGACACAAAATCACATATTGGATGCACAAGATTGGTTAAAACCCTAATTGGATTAGAATAAGCCTAGGGAGGACGAAAATGACCTAAATGTTCAACCAATGACACAAAATCACATATTGGATGCACATGATTGGTTAAAAACCCTAATTGGATTAGAATAAGCCTAGGGAGGACGAAAATGACCTAAATGTTCAACAAATGACACAAAATCACATATTGGATGCACAAGATTGGTTAAAAACCCTAATTGGATTAGAATAAGTCTAGGGAGGACGAAAATGACCTAAATGTTCAACCAATGACACAAAATAACACAAAATCATATATTGGACGCACAAGATTGGTTAAAAACCCTAATTGGATTAGAATAAGCCTAGGGAGGACGAAAATGACCTAAATGTTCAACCAATGACACAAAATGACACAAAATCACATATTGGATGCACAAGATTGGTTAAAAACCCTAATTGGATTAGAATAAGCCTAGGGAGGACGAAAATGACCTAAATGTTCAACCAATGACATAAAAACACATATTGGATGCACAAGATTGGTTAAAAACGCTAATTGGATTAGAATAGGCCTAGGGAGGACGAAAATGACCTAAATGTTCAACCAATGACACAAAAGGACACAAAATCACATATTGGATGCACAAGATTGGTTAAAAACCCTAATTGGATTAGAATAAGCCTAGGGAGGACGAAAATGACCTAAATGTTCAACCAATGACACAAAATGACACAAAATCACATATTGGATGCATAAGATTGGTTAAAAACCCTAATTGGATTAGAATAAGCCTAGGGAGGACTAAAATGACCTAAATGTTCAACCAATGACACAAAATGACACAAAATCACATATTGGACGCACAAGATTGGTTAAAAACCTTAATTGGATTAGAATAAGCCTAGGGAGGACGAAAATGACCTAAATGTTTAACCAATGACACAAAAGGACACAAAATCACATATTGGATGCACAAGATTGGTTAAAAACCCTAATTGGATTAGAATAAGCCTAGGGAGGACGAAAATGACCTAAATGTTCAACCAATGACACAAAATCACATATTGGATTCCCAAGATTGGATTAAAACCCTAATTGGATTAGAATAAGCCTAGGGAGGACGAAAATTACCTAAATGTTCAACCAATGTCACAAAAGGACACAAAATCACATATTGGATGCACAAGATTGGTTAAAAACCCTAATTGGATTAGAATAAGCCTAGGGAGGACGAAAATGACCTAAATGTTCAACCAATGACACAAAATGACACAAAATCACATATTGGATGCACAAGATTGGTTAAAAACCCTAATTGGATTAGAATAAGCCTAGGGAGAACAAAAATAACCTAAATGTTCAACCAATGACACAAAATGACACAAAATCACATATTCGATGCACAAGATTAGTTAAAAACCCTAATTGGAATAGAATAAGCCTAGTGAGAACGAAAATGACCTAAATGTTCAACCAATGACACAAAATGACACAAAATCACATATTCGATGCACAAGATTGGTTAAAAACCCTAATTGGAATAGAATAAGCCTAGGGAGGACGAAAATGACCTAAATGTTCAACCAATGACACAAAATGACACAAAATCACATATTGGAGCACAAGATTGGTTAAAAACCCTAATTGGATAGAATAAGCCAAGGGAGGAAGAAAATGACCTAAATATTCAACTAATGACACAAAATGACACAAAATCACATATTGGATGCACAAGATTGGTTAAAAACCCTAATTGGATTAGAATAAGCCTAGGGAGGACGAAAATGACCTAAATGTTCAACCAATGACACAAAAGGACACAAAATCACATATTGGATGCAATAGATAGGTTAAAAACCGTAATTGGATTAGAATAAGCCTAGGGAGGACGAAAATGACCTAAATGTTCAACCAATGACACAAAATGACATATTGGATGCACTAGATTGGTTAAAAACCCTAATTGGATTAGGATAAGCCTAGGGAGGACGAAAATGACCTAAATGTTCAACCAATGACACAAAAGGACACAAAATCACAAATTGGATGCACAAGATTGGTTAAAAACCCTAATTGGATTAGAATAAGCCTGGGGAGGACGAAAATGACCTAAATGTTCAACCGATGACACAAAATGACACAAAATCACATATTGGATGCACAAGATTGGTTAAAAACCCTAATTGGAATAGAATAAGCCTAGTGAGGACGAAAATGACCTAAATGTTCAACCAATGACACAAAATCACATATTGGATGCCAAAGATTGGTTTAAAACCATAATTGGATTAGAATAAGCCTAGGGAGGACGAAAATGACCTAAATGTTCAACCAATGACACAAAAGGACACAAAATCACATTGGATGCACAAGATTGGTTAAAAACCCTAATTGGATTAGAATAAGCCTGGGGAGGACGAAAATGACCTAAATGTTCAACCAATGACACAAAAGGACACAAAATCACATATTGGATGCACAAGATTGGTTAAAAACCCTAATTGGATTAGAATAAGCCTAGGGAGGACGAAAATGACCTAAATATTCAACCAATGATACAAAATGACACAAAATAACATATTGGATCCACAAGATTGGTTAAAAAACTAATTGGATTAGAATAAGCTTAGGGAGGACGAAAATGACCTAAATGTTCAACCAATGACACAAAAGGACACAAAATCACATATTGGATGCACAAGATTGGTTAAAAACCCTAATTGGATTAGAATAAGCTTAGGGAGGACGAAAATGACCTAAATGTTCAAACAATGACACAAAAGGACACAAAATCACATACTGGATGCACAAGATTGGTTAAAAACCCTAATTGGATTAGAATAAGCCTAGGGAGGACGAAAATGACCTAAATGTTCAACCAATGACACAAAAGGACACAAAATCACATATTGGATGCACAAGATTGGTTAAAAACCCTAATTGGATTAGAATTAGCCTAGGAAGGATGAAAATGACCTAAATGTTCAACCAATGACACAAAATCACATATTGCATGCACAAGATTGGTTAAAAACCCTAATTGGATTAGAATAGGCCTAGGGAGGACGAAAATGACCTAAATGTTATACCAATGACACAAAATGACACAAAATCACATATTGGATGCACATGATCGGATAAAAACCCTAATTGGATTAGAATAAGCCTAGGGAGGACGAAAATGACCTAAATGTTCAACCAATGACACAAAATGACACAAAATCACATATTGGATGCACAAGATTGGTTAAAAACCCTAATTGGATTAGAATAAGCCTCGGGAAGACGAAAATGACCTAAATGTTCAACCAATGACACAAAATGACACAAAATCACATATTGGATGCACAAGATTGGTTAAAAACCCTAATTGGATTAGAATAAGCCTAGGGAGGACGAAAATGACCTAAATGTTCAACAAATGACACAAAATGACACAAAATCACATATTGGATGGACAAGATTGGTTAAAAACCCTAATTGGATTAGAATAAGCCTAGGGAGGACGAAAATGACCTAAATGTTCAACCAATGACACAAAATGACACAAAATCACATATTGGATGCACAAGATTGGTTAAAAACCCTAATTGGATTAGAATAAGCATAGGGAGGACGAATGAACTAAATGTTCAACCAATGACACCAAATGACACAAAATCACATTTTGGATGCACAAGATTGGTTAAAAACCCTAATTGGATTAGAATAAGCCTAGGGAGGATGAAAATGACCTAAATATTCAACCAATGACACAAAATCTCATATTGGATGCACAAGATTGGTTAAAAACCCTAATTGGATTAGAATAAGCCTAGGGAGGACGAAAATGACCTAAATGTTCAACCAATGACACAAAATGACACAAAATCACATATTGGATGCACAAGATTGGTTAAAAACCCTAATTGGATTAGAATATGCCTAGGGAGGACCAAAATGACCTAAATGTTCAACCAATGACACATAATGACACAAAATCACATATTGGATGCACAAGATTGGTTAAAAACCCTAATTGGATTAGAATAAGCCTAGGGAGGACGAAAATGACCTAAATGTTCAACCAATGACACAAAATGACACAAAATCACATATTGGATGCACAAGATTGGTTAAAAACCCTAATTGGATTAGAATAGGCCTAGGGAGGACGATAATGACCTAAATGTTATACCAATGACATAAAATGACACAAAATCACATATTGGATGCACAAGATTGGTTAAAAACCCTAATTGGATTAGAATAAGCCTAGGGAGGACGAAAATGACCTAAATGTTCAACCAATGACACAAAATGACACAAAATCACATATTGGATGCACAAGAATGGTTAAAAACCCTAATTGGATGAGAATAAGCCTAGGGAGGACGAAAATGACCTAAATGTTCAACCAATGACACAAAATCACATATTGGATGCACAAGATTGGTTAAAAACCCTAATTGGATTAGAATAAGCCTAGGGAGGACGAAAATGACCTAAATGTTCAACCAATGACACAAAATCACATATTGGATGCCCAAGATTGGCTTAAAACCCTAATTGGATTAGAATAAGCCTAGGGAGGACGAAAATGACCTAAATGTTCAACCAATGACACAAAAGGACACAAAATCACATTGGATGCACAAGATTGGTTAAAAACCCTAATTGGATTTGAATAAGCCTGGGAAGGACGAAAATGACCTAAATGTTCAACCAATGACACAAAATGACACAAAATCACATATTCGATGCACAAGATTGGTTAAAAACCCTAATTGGAATAGAATAAGCCTAGTGAGGACGAAAATGACCTAAATGTTCAACCAATGACACAAAAGGACACAAAATCACATATTGGATGCACAAGATTGGTTAAAAACCCTAATTGGATTAGAATAAGCCTGGGGAGGACGAAAATGACCTAAATGTTCAACCGATGACACAAAATGACACAAAATCACATATTGGATGCACAAGATTGGTTAAAAACCCTAATTGGATTAGAATAAGCCTAGGGAGGACGAAAATGACGTAAATGTTCAACTGTTGACACAAAATGACACAAAATCACATATTGGATTCACAAGATTGGTTTAAAACCCTAAGTAGATTAGAATAAGCCTAGGGAGGACGAAAATGACCTAAATGTTCAACCAATGACACAAAATCACATATTGGATGCACAAGATTGGTTAAAAACCCTAATTGGATTAGAATAAGCCTAGGGAGGACGAGAATGACCTAAATGTTCAACCAATGACACAAAAGGACACAAAATCACATATTGGATGCACAAGATTGGTTAAAAACCCTAATTGGATTAGAATAAGCCTGGGGAGGACGAAACTGACCTAAATGCTCAACCAATGACACAAAATGACACAAAATCACATATTGGATGCTCAAGATTGGTTAAAAACCCTAATTGGATTAGAATAAGCTTAGGGAGGACGAAAATGACCTAAATGTTCAACCAATGACACAAAAGGACACAAAATCACATATTGGATGCACAAGATTGGTTAAAAACCTAATTGTATTAGAATAAGCTTAGGGAGGACGAAAATGACCTAAATGTTCAACCAATGACACTAAAGGACACAAAATTACATATTGGATGCACAAGATTGGTTAAAAACCCTAATTGGATTAGAATAAGCCTAGGGAGGACGAAAATGACCTAAATGTTCAACCAATGACACATAATGGCACAAAATCACATATTGGATGCACAAGATTGGTTAAAAACCCTAATTGGATTAGAATAAGCCTAGTGAGGACGAAAATCACCTAAATGTTCAACCAATGACACAAAATCACATATTGGATGCCAAAGATTGGTTTAAAACCATAATTGGATTAGAATAAGCCTAGGGAGGACGAAAATGACCTAAATGTTCAACCAATGACACAAAAGGACACAAAATCACATTGGATGCACATGATTGGTTAAAAACCCTAATTGGATTAGAATAAGCCTTGGGAAGACGAAAATGACCTAAATGTTCAACCAATGACACAAAAGGAGAAAAAATCACATATTGGATGTACAAGATTGGTTAAAAACCCTAATTGGATTAGAATAAGCCTAGGGAGGACGAAAATGACCTAAATGTTCAACCAATGACACAAAAGGACACAAAATCACATATTGGATGCACAAGATTTGTTAAAAACCCTAATTGGATTAGAATAAGCCTGGGGAGGACGAAACTGACCTAAATGCTCAACCAATGACACAAAATCACATATTGGATGCACAAGATAGGTTAAAAACCGTAATTGGATTAGAATAAGCCTAGGGAGGACGAAAATGACCTAAATGTTCAACCAATGACACAAAATGACATATTGGATGCACAAGATTGGTTAAAAACCCTAATTGGATTAGGATAAGCCTAGGGAGGACGAAAATGACCTAAATGTTCAACCAATGACACAAAATGACACAAAATCACATATTGGATGCACAAGATTGGTTAAAAACCCTAATTGGATTAGAATAAGCCTAGGGAGGACGGAAATCACCTAAATGTTCAATCAATGACACAAAATGACACAAAATCACATTGGATGCACAAGATTGGTTAAAAACGCTAATTGGATAAGGATAAGCCTAGGGAGGACGAAAATGACCTAAATGTTCAACCAATGACACAAAATGACACAAAATCACATATTGGATGCACAAGATTGGTTAAAAATCCTAATTGGATTAGAATAAGCCTAGGGAGGACGAAAATGACCTAAATGTTCAACCAATGACACAAAATGACACAAAATCACATATTCGATGCACAAGATTGGTTAAAAACCCTAATTGGAATAGAATAAGCCTAGGGAGGACGAAAATGACCTAAATGTTCAACCAATGACACAAAATGACACAAAATCACATATTGGAGCACAAGATTGGTTAAAAACCCTAATTGGATAGAATAAGCCAAGGGAGGACGAAAATGACCTAAATATTCAACTAATGACACAAAATGACACAAAATCACATATTGGATGCACAAGATTGGTTAAAAACCCTAATTGGATTAGAATAAGCCTAGGGAGGACGAAAATGACCTAAATGTTCAACCAATGACACAAAAGGACACAAAATCACATATTGGATGCACAAGATAGGTTAAAAACCTTAATTGGATTAGAATAAGCCTAGGGAGGACGAAAATTACCTAAATGTTCTACCAATGACACAAAATGACACAAAATAACATATTGGATGTACAAGATTTGTTAAAAACCTAATTGGATTTGAAAAGGCTTAGGGAGGACGAAAATGACCTAAATGTTCAACCAATGACACAAAATGACACAAAATCACAAATTGGATGCACAAGATTGGTTAAAAACCCTAATTGGATTAGAATAGGCTTAGGGAGGACGAAAATGACCTAAATGTTCAACCAATGACACAAAAGGACACAAAATCACATATTGGATGCACAAGATTGGTTAAAAACCCTAATTGGATTAGAATAAGCCTAGGGAGGACGAAAATTACCTAAATGTTCAACCAATGACACAAAATGACACAAAATCACATATTGGATACACAAGATTGGTTAAAAACCCTAATTGGATTAGAATAAGCCTAGGGAGGACGAAAATGACCTAAATGTTCAACCAATGACACAAAATGACACAAAATCACATATTCGATGCACAAGATTGGTTAAAAACCCTAATTGGAATAGAATAAGCCTAGTGAGGACGAAAATGACCTAAATGTTCAACCAATGACACAAAAGGACACAAAATCACATATTGGATGCACAAGATTGGTTAAAAACCCTAATTAGATTAGAATAAGCCTAGGGAGGACGAAAATGACCTAAATGTTCAACCAATGACACAAAATCACATATTGGATTCCCAAGATTGGTTTAAAACCCTAATTGGATTAGAATAAGCCTAGGGAGGATGAAAATTACCTAAATGTTCAACCAATGTCACAAAAGGACACAAAATCACATATTGGATGCACAAGATTGGTTAAAAACCCTAATTGGATTAGAATAAGCCTAGGGAGGACGAAAATGACCTAAATGTTCAACCAATGACACAAAATGACACAAAATCACATATTGGATGCACAAGATTGGTTAAAAACCCTAATTGGATTAGAATAAGCCTAGGGAGAACAAAAATAACCTAAATGTTCAACTAATGACACAAAATGACACAAAATCACATATTCGATGCACAAGATTAGTTAAAAACCCTAATTGGAATAGAATAAGCCTAGTGAGAACGAAAATGACCTAAATGTTCAACCAATGACACAAAATGACACAAAATCACATATTCGATGCACAAGATTGGTTAAAAACCCTAATTGGAATAGAATAAGCCTAGGGAGGACGAAAATGACCTAAATGTTCAACCAATGACACAAAATGACACAAAATCACATATTGGAGCACAAGATTGGTTAAAAACCCTAATTGGATAGAATAAGCCAAGGGAGGACGAAAATGACCTAAATATTCAACTAATGACACAAAATGACACAAAATCACATATTGGATGCACAAGATTGGTTAAAAACCCTAATTGGATTAGAATAAGCCTAGGGAGGACGAAAATGACCTAAATGTTCAACCAATGACACAAAAGGACACAAAATCACATATTGGATGCACAAGATAGGTTAAAAACCTTAATTGGATTAGAATAAGCCTAGGGAGGACGAAAATTACCTAAATGTTCTACCAATGACACAAAATGACACAAAATAACATATTGGATGTACAAGATTTGTTAAAAACCTAATTGGATTTGAAAAGGCTTAGGGAGGACGAAAATGACCTAAATGTTCAACCAATGACACAAAATGACACAAAATCACAAATTGGATGCACAAGATTGGTTAAAAACCCTAATTGGATTAGAATAGGCTTAGGGAGGACGAAAATGACCTAAATGTTCAACCAATGACACAAAAGGACACAAAATCACATATTGGATGCACAAGATTGGTTAAAAACCCTAATTGGATTAGAATAAGCCTAGGGAGGACGAAAATGACCTAAATGTTCAACCAATGACCCAAAATGACACAAAATCACATATTGGATGCACAAGATTGGTTAAAAACCCTAATTGGATTAGAATAAGCCTAGGGAGGACGAAAATGACCTAAATGTTCAACCAATGACACAAAATCACATATTGGATGCACAAGATTGGTTAAAAACCCTAATTGGATTAGAATAAGCCTAGGGAGGACGAAAATAACCTAAATGTTCAACCAAAGATACAATATGTCACAAAATCACATATTGGATGCACAAGATTGGTTAAAAACACTAATTGGATTAGAATAAACCTAGGGAGGACGAAAATGACCTAAATGTTCAACCAATGACACAAAATCACATATTGGATGCACAAGATTGGTTAAAAACCCTAATTGGATTAGAATAAGCCTAGGGAGGACGAAAATGACCTAAATGTTCAACCAATGACACAAAATCACATATTGGATGCACAAGATTGGTTAAAAACCCTAATTGGATTAGAATAAGCCTAGGGAGGACGAAAATGACCTAAATGTTCACCCAATGACACAAAATCACATGTTGGATGCACAAGATTGGTTAAAAACCCTAATTGGATTAGAATAAGCCGAGGGAGGACGAAAATGACCTAAATGTTCAACCAATGACACAAAATGACATAAAATCACATATTGGATGCACAAGATTATTTAAAAACGCTAATTAGATTCGAATAAGCCTAGGGAGGACGAAAATGACCTAAATGTTCAACCAATGACACAAAATGACAGAAAATCACATATTGGATGCACAAGATTGGTTAAAAACCCTAATTGGATTAGAATAAGCCTAGGGAGGACGAAAATGACCTAAATGTTCAACGAATGACACAAAATCACATATTGGATGCACAAGATTGGTTAAAAACCCTAATTGGATTAGAATAAGCCTAGGGAGGACAAAAATGACCTAAATGTTAGACCAATGACACAAAATCACATATTGGATGCACAAGATTGGTTAAAAACCCTAATTGGATTAGAATAAGCCTAGGGAGGACGAAAATGACCTAAATGTTCAAGCAATGACACAAAATGACATATTGGATGCACAAGATTGGTTAAAAACCCTAATTGGATTAGAATAAGCCTAGGGAGGACGAAAATGACCTAAATGTTCAACCAATGACACAAAATCACATATTGGATGCACAAGATTGGTTAAAAACCCTAATTGGATTAGAATAAGCCTAGGGAGGACGAAAATGACCAAAATGTTCAACCAATGTCACAAACTCACATATTGGATGCACAAGATTAGTTAAAAACCCAAATTGGATTGGAATAAGCCTAGGGAGGACGAAAATGACCAAAATGTTCAACCAATGACACAAAATCACATATTGGATGCACAAGATTGGTTAAAAACCCTAATTGTTTTAGAATAAGCCTATGGAGGACGAAAATGACCTAAATGTTCATCCAATGACACAAAGTGACACAAAATCACATATTGGATACACAAGATTGGTTAAAAACCCTAATTGGATTAGAATAAGCCTAGGGAGGACGAAAATGACCTAAATGTTCAACCAATGACACAAAATGACACAAAATCACATATTGGATGCACAAGATTGGTTAAAAACCCTAATTGGATTAGAATAAGCCTAGGGAGGACGAAAATTACCTAAATGTTCAACCAATGACACAAAATGACACAAAATCACTTATTGGATGCACAAGATTGGTTAAAAACCCTAATTGGATTAGAATAAGCCTAGGGAGGACGAAAATGACCTAAATGTTCAACCAATGACACAAAATGACACAAAATCACATATTGGATGCACAAAATTGGTTAAAAACCCTAATTGGATTAGAATAAGCCTAGGGAGGACAAAAATGACCTAAATGTTCAACCAATGACACAAAATCACATATTGGATGCACAAGATTGGTTAAAAACCCTAATTGGATTAGAATAAGCCTAGGGAGGACGAAAATGACCTAAATATACAACCAATGACACAAAATGACACAAATCACATATTGGATGCACAAGATTGGTTAAAAACCCTAATTGGATTAGAATAAGCCTAGGGAGGACGAAAATGACCTAAATGTTCAACCAATGACACAAAATTACACAAAATCACATATTGGATGCACAAGATTGGTTAAAAACCCTAATTGGATTAGAATAAGCCTAGGGAGGACGAAAATGACATAAATGTTCAACCAATGACACAAAATCACATATTGGATGCACAAGATTGGTTAAAAATCCTAATTGGATTAGAATAAGGCTAGGGAGGACGAAAATGACCTAAATGTTCAACCAATGACACAAAATGAAACAAAATCACATATTGGATGCACAAGATTGGTTAAAAACCCTAATTGGATTAGAATAAGCCTAGGGAGGACGAAAATGACCTAAATGTTCAACCAATGACACAAAATTACACAAAATCACATATTGGATGCACAAGATTGGTTAAAAACCCTAATTGGATTAGAATAAGCCTAGGGAGGACTAAAATGACCTAAATGTTCAACCAATGACACAAAATCACATATTGGATGCACAAGATTGGTTAAAAACCCTAATTGGATTAGAATAAGCCTAGGGAGGACGAAAATGACCTAAATGTTCAACCAATGACACAAAATGACACAAAATCACATATTGGATGCACAAGATTGGTTAAAAACCCTAATTGGATTAGAATAAGCCTAGGGAGAACAAAAATGACCTAAATATTCAACCAATGACAAAAAATCACATATTGGATGCACAAGATTGGTTAAAAACCCTAATTGGATTAGAATAAGCCTAGGGAGGACGAAAATGACCTAAATGTTCAACCAATGACACAAAATCACATATTGGATGCACAAAATTGGTTAAAAACCCTAATTGGATTGGAATAAGCCTAGGGAGGACGAAAATGACCTAAATGTTCAACCAATGACACAAAATGACACAAAATCACATATTGGATGCACAAGATTGGTTAAAAACCCTAATTGGATTAGAATAAGCCTAGGGAGGACGAAAATGACCTAAATGTTCAACCAATGACACAAAATGACACAAAATCACATATTGGATGCACAAGATTGGTTAAAAACCCTAATTGGATTAGAATAAGCCTAGGGAGGACAAAAATGACCTAATTGGATTACCAATGACACAAAATCAATTATTATATGCAAAAGAGTGGTTAAAAACCCTAATTGGATTAGAATAAGCCTAGGGAGGACGAAAATGACCTAAATGTTCAACCAATGACAAAAAATCACATATTGGATGCACAAGATTGGTTAAAAACCCTAATTGGATTAGAATAAGCCTAGGGAGGACGAAAATGACCTAAATTTTCAACCAATGACACAAAATCACATATTGGATGCACAAGATTGGTTAAAAACCCTAATTGGATTAGAATAATCCTAGCAAGTCGAAAATGACCTAAATG
Organism: Cicer yamashitae; assembly: GCA_037974755.1. Taxonomy (NCBI): domain Eukaryota; kingdom Viridiplantae; phylum Streptophyta; class Magnoliopsida; order Fabales; family Fabaceae; genus Cicer; species Cicer yamashitae. The sequence goes on from JBBPBQ010000002.1 coordinate 26,238,455, forward strand.
TTCAACCAATGACACAAAATCACATATTGGATGCACAAGATTGGTTAAAAACCCTAATTGGATTAGAATAAGCCTAGGGAGGACGAAAATGACCTAAATGTTCAACCAATGACACAAAATGACACAAAATCACATATTGGATGCACAAGATTGGTTAAAACCTAATTGGATTAGAATAAGCCTAGGGAGGACGAAAATGACCTAAATGTTCAACCAATGACACAAAATGACACAAAATCACATATTGGATGCACAAGATTGGTTAAAAACCCTAATTGGATTAGAATAAGCCTAGGGAGGACGAAAATGACCTAAATGTTCAACCGATGACACAAAATGACACAAAATCACATATTGGATGCACAAGAATGGTTAAAAACCCTAATTGGATTAGAATAAGCCTAGGGAGGACGAAAATGACCTAAATGTTCAACCAATGACACAAAATCACATATTGGATGCACAAGATTGGTTAAAAACCCTAATTGGATTAGAATAAGCCTAGGGAGGACGAAAATGACCTTAATGTTCAACCAATGACACAGAATCACATATTGGTTGCACAAGATTGGTTAAATACCCTAATTGGATTAGAATAAGCCTAGGGAGGACGAAAATGACCTAAATGTTCAACCAATGACACAAAATCACATATTGGATGCACAAGATTGGTTAAAAACCCTAATTGGATTAGAATAAGCCTAGGGAGGACGAAAATGACCTAAATGTTCAACCAATGACACAAAATCACATATTGGATGCACAAGATTGATTAAAAACCCTATTTGGATTAGAATAAGCCTAGGGAGGACGAAAATGACCTAAATGTTCAATCAATGACACAAAATCACATACTGGATGCACAAGATTGGTTAAAAACCCTAATTGGATTAGAATAAGCCTAGGGAGGACGAAAATGACCTAAATGTTCAACCAATGACACAAAATGACACAAAATCACATATTGGATGCACAAGATTGGTTAAAAACCCTAATTGGATTAGAATAAGCGTAGGGAGGACGAAAATGACCTAAATTTTCAACCAATGACACAAAATCACATATTGGATGCACAAGATTTGTTGAAAACCCTAATTGGATTAGAATAAGCCTAGGGTGGGCGAAAATGAACAAAATGTTCAACCAATGACACAAAATAACATATTGGATGCACAAGATTGCTTAAAAACCCTAATTTGATTAGAATAAGCCTAGGGAGGACGAAAATGACCTAAATGTTCAACCAATGACACAAAATGACACAAAATCACATATTGGATGCTCAAGATTGGTTAAAAACCCTAATTGGATTAGAATAAGCCTAGGGAGGACGAAAATGACCTTAATGTGCAACCAATGACACAAAATGACACAAAATCACATATTGGATGCACAAGATTGGTTTAAAACCCTAATTGGATTAGAATAAGCCTAGGGGAAAATGACCTAAATGTTCAACCAATGACACAAAATCACATATTGGATGCACAAGATTGGTTAAAAACCCTAATTGGATTAGAATAAGCCCAAGGAGGACGAAAATGACCTAAATGTTCAACCAATGACACAAAATCACATATTGGATGCACAAGATTGGTTAAAAACCCTAATTGGATTAGAATACGCCTAGGGAGGACGAAAATGACCTAAATGTTCAACCAATGACACAAAATGACACAAAATCACATATTGGATGCACAAGATTGGTTAAAAACCCTAATTGGATTAGAATAAGCCTAGGGAGGACGAAAATGACCTAAATGTTCAACCAATGACACAAAATGACACAAAAACACATATTGGATGCACAAGATTGGTTAAAAACCCTAATTGGATTAGAATAAGCCTAGGGAAGACGAAAATGACGTAAATGTTCAACCATTGACACAAAATGATACAAAATCACATATTGGATGCACAAGATTGGTTAAAAACCCTAATTGGATTAGAATAAGCCTAGGGAGGACGAAAATGACCTAAATGTTCAACCAATGACACAAAATGACACAAAATCACATATTGGATGCACAAGATTGGTTAAAAACCCTAATTGGATTAGAATAAGCCTAGGGAGGACGAAAATGACCTAAATGTTCAACCAATGACACAAAATGACAAAAAATCACATATTGGATGCACAAGATTTGTTAAAAACCCTAATTGGATTAGAATAAGCCTAGGGAGGACGAAAATGACCTAAATGTTCAACCAATGACACAAAATCACATATTGAATGCACAAGATTGGTTTAAAACCCTAATTGGATTAGAATAAGCCTAGGGACGACGAAAATGACCTAAATTTTCAACCAATTACACAAAATAACACAAAGTCACATATTGGATGCACAAGATTGGTTAAAAATCCTAATTGGATTAGAATAAGCCTAGGGAGGACGAAAATGACCTAAATGTTCAACCAATGACACAAAATGACACAAAATCACATATTGGATGCACAAGATTGGTTAAAAACCCTAATTGGATTAGAATAAGCCTAGGGAGGACGAAAATGACCTAAAAGGTCAACCAATGACACAAAATCACATATTGGATGCACAAGATTGGTTAAAAACCCTAATTGGATTAGAATAAGCCTAGGGAGGACGAAAATGACCTAAATGTTCAACCAATGACACAAAATGACACAAAATCACATATTGGATGCACAAGATTGGTTAAAAACCCTAATTGGATTAGAATAAGCCTAGGGAGGACAAAACTCACCTAAATGATCAACCAATGACACAAAATCACATATTGGATGCACAAGATTGGTTAAAACTCGTAATTGGATTAGAATAAGCCTAGGGAGGACGAAAAAGACCTAAATGTTCAACCAATGACACAAAATGACACAAAATCACATATTGGATGCACAAGATTGGTTAAAAACCCTAATTGGATTAGAATAAGCCTAGGGAGGACAAAAATGACCTAAATGTTCAACCAATGACACAAAATCACACAAAATCACATATTGGATGCACAAGATTGGTTAAAAACCCTAATTGGATTAGAATAAACCTAGGGAGGACAAATATGACCTAAATGTTCAACCAATGACACAAAATCACATATTGGATGCACAAGATTGGTTAAAAACCCTAATTGGATTAGAATAAGCCTAGGGAGGACGAAAATGACCTAAATGTTCAACCAATGACACAAAATGACACAAAATCACATATTGGATGCTCAAGATTGGTTAAAAACCCTAATTGGATTACAATAAGCCTAGGGAGGACGAAAATGACCTAAATGTTCAACCAATGACACAAAATCACATATTGGATGCACAAGATTGGTTAAAAACCCTAATTGGATTAGAATAAGCCTAGGGAGGACGAAAATGACCTAAATGTTCAACCAATGACACAAAATGCACAAAATCACATATTGGATGCACAAGATTGGTTAAAAACCCTAATTGGATTAGAATAAGCCTAGGGAGGACGAAAATGATCTAAATGTTCAAGCAATGAGACAAAATCACATATTGGATGCACAAGATTGGTTAAAAACCCTAATTGGATTAGAATAAGCCTAGGGAGGACGAAAATGACCTAAATGTTCAACCAATGACACAAAATCACATATTGGATGCACAAGATTGGTTAAAAACCCTAATTGGATTAGAATAAGCCTAGGGAGGACGAAAATGACCTAAATGTTCAACCAATGACACAAAATCACATATTGGATGCACAAGATAGGTTAAAAACCCTAATTGGATTGGAATAAGCCAAGGGAGGACGAAAATGACCTAAATGTTCAACCAATGACACAAAATGACCCAAAATTACATATTGGATGCACAAGATTGGTTAAAAACCCTAATTGGATTAGAATAAGCCTAGGGAGGACGAAAATGACCTAAATGTTCAACCAATGACACAAAATGACACAAAATCACATATTGGATGCACAAGATTGGTTAAAAACCCTAATTGGATTAGAATAAGCCTAGGGAGGACGAAAATGACCTAAATGTTCAACCAATGACACAAAATGACACAAAATCACATATTGGATGCACAATTATTGGTTAAAAAACCTAATTGGAAAAGAATAAGCCTAGGGAGGACGAAAATGACCTAAATATTCAACCAATGACAGAAAATGACACAAAATCACATATTGGATGCACAAGATTGGTTAAAAACCCTAATTGGATTAGAATAAGCCTAGGGAGGACGAAAATGACCTAAATGTTCAACCAATGACACAAAATCACATATTGGTTGCACAAGATTGGTTAAAAACCCTAATTGGATTAGAATAAGCCTAGGGAGGACGAAAATGAACTAAATGTTCAACCAATGACACAAAATGACACAAAATCACATATTGGATGCACAAGATTGGTTAAAAACCCTAATTGGATTAGAATAAGCCTAGGGAGGACGAAAATGACCTAAATGTTCAACCAATGACACAAAATGACACAAAATCACATATTGCATGCACAAGATTGGTTAAAACCTTATTGGATTAGAATAAGCCTAGGGAGGACGAAAATGACCTAAATGTTCAACCAATGACACAAAATGACACAAAATCACATATTGGATGCACAAGATTGGTTAAAAACCCTAATTGGATTAGAATAAGCCTAGGGAGGACGAAAATGACCTAAATGTTGAACCAATGACACAAAATTACACAAAATCACATACTGGATGCACAAGATTGGTTAAAAACCCTAATTGGATTAGAATTAGCCTAGGGAGGACGAAAATGACCTAAATGTTCAATCAATGACACAAAATCACATATTGGATGCACAAGATTGGTTAAAAACCCTAATTGGATTAGAATAAGCCTAGGGAGGACGAAAATGACCTAAATGTTCAACCAATGACACAAAATGACACAAAATCACATATTGGATGCACAAGATTGGTTAAAAACCCTAATTGGATTAGAATAAGCCTAGGGAGGACGAAAATGACCTAAATGTTCAACCAATGACACAAAACAACACATAATCACATATTGGATGCACAAGATTGGTTAAAAACCCTAATTGGATTAGAATAAGCCTGTGGAGGACGAAAATGACCTAAATGTTCAACCAATGACACAAAATCACATATTGGACGCACAAGATTGGTTAAAAACGCTAATTGGATTAGAATAAGCCTAGGGAGGACGAAAATGACCTAAATTTTCAACCAATGACACCAAATCACATATTGGATGCACAAGATTGGTTAAAAACCCTAATTGGATTAGAATAAGCCTAGGGAGGACGAAAATGACCTAAATGTTCAACCAATGACACAAAATGACACAAAATCACATATTGGATGCACAAGATTGGTTAAAAACCCTAATTGGATTAGAATAAGCCTAGGGAGGACGAAAATGACCTAAACGTTCAACCAATGACACAAAATCACATATTGGATGCACAAGATTGGATAAAAACCCTAATTAAATTAGAATAAGCCTAGGGAGGACGAAAATGACCTAAATGTTCAACCAATGACACAAAATGACTTATTGGATGCACAACATTGTTTAAAACCCCTAATTGGATTAGAATAAGCCTAGGGAGGACGAAAATGACCTAAATGTTCAACCAATGACACAAAATGACACAAAATCACATATTGGATGCACAAGATTGGTTAAAAACCCTAATTGGATTAGAATAAGCCTAGGGAGGACGAAAATGACCTAAATGTTCAACCAATGACACAAAATGACACAAAATCACATATTGGATGCACAAGATTGGTTAAAAACCCTAATTGGATTAGAATAAGCCTAGGGAGGAGGAAAAGGACCTAAATGTTCAACCAATGACACAAAATCACATATTGGATGCACAAGATTGGTTAAAAACCCTAATTGGATTAGATTAAGCCTAGGGAGGACGAAAATGACCTAAATGTTCAACCAATGACACAAAATGACACAAAATCACATATTGGATACACAAGATTGGTTAAAAACCCTAATTGGATTAGAATAAGCCTAGGGAGGACGAAAATGACCTAAATGTTCAACCAATGACACAAAATGACACAAAATCACATATTCGATGCACAAGATTGGTTAAAAACCCTAATTGGAATAGAATAAGCCTAGTGAGGACGAAAATGACCTAAATGTTCAACCAATGACACAAAAGGACACAAAATCACATATTGGATGCACAAGATTGGTTAAAAACCCTAATTAGATTAGAATAAGCCTAGGGAGGACGAAAATGACCTAAATGTTCAACCAATGACACAAAATCACATATTGGATTCCCAAGATTGGTTTAAAACCCTAATTGGATTAGAATAAGCCTAGGGAGGACGAAAATTACCTAAATGTTCAACCAATGTCACAAAAGGACACAAAATCACATTGGATGCACAAGATTGGTTAAAAACCCTAATTGGATTAGAATAAGCCTGGGAGGACGAAAATGACCTAAATGTTCAACCAATGACACAAAAGGACACAAAATCACATATTCGATGCACAAGATTAGTTAAAAACCCTAATTGGAATAGAATAAGCCTAGTGAGGACGAAAATGACCTAAATGTTCAACCAATGACACAAAATGACACAAAATCACATATTCGATGCACAAGATTGGTTAAAAACCCTAATTGGAATAGAATAAGCCTAGGGAGGACGAAAATGACCTAAATGTTCAACCAATGACACAAAATGACACAAAATCACATATTGGATGCACAAGATTGGTAAAAAACCCTAATTGGATTAGAATAAGCCTAGGGAGGACGAAAATGACCTAAATGTTCAACCAATGACACAAAATGACACAAAATCACATATTGGATGCACAAGATTGGTTAAAAACCCTAATTGGATTAGAATAAGCCTAGGGAGAACGAAAATGACCTAAATGTTCAACCAATGACACAAAATGACACAAAATCACATATTCGATGCACAAGATTGGTTAAAAACCCTAATTGGAATAGAATTAGCCTAGGGAGGACGAAAATGACCTAAATGTTCCACCAATGACACAAAATGACACAAAATCACATATTGGATGCAGAAGATTGGTAAAAAACCCTAATTGGATTAGAATAAGCCTAGGGAGGACGAAAAGGACCTAAATATTCAACTAATGACACAAAATCACATATTGGATGCACAAGATTGGTTAAAAACCCTAATTGGATTAGAATAAGCCTAGGGAGGACGAAAATGACCTAAATGTTCAACCAATGACACAAAATGACACAAAATCACATATTGGATGCACAAGATTGGTTAAAAACCCTAATTGGATTAGAATAAGCCTAGGGAGGACGAAAATGACCTAAATGTTCAACCAATGACACAAAATCACATATTGGATGCCAAAGATTGGTTTAAAACCATAATTGGATTAGAATAAGCATAGGGAGGACGAAAATGACCTAAATGTTCAACCAATGACACAAACGGACACAAAATCACATTGGATGCATAAGATTGGTTAAAAACCCTAATTGGATTAGAATAAGCCTGGGGAGGACGAAAATGACCTAAATGTTCAACCAATGACACAAAAGGACACAAAATCACATATTGGATGCACAAGATTGGTTAAAAACCCTAATTGGATTAGAATATGCCTAGGGAGGACGAAAATGACCTAAATTTTCAATCAATGACACAAAATCACATAATGGATGCCCAACATTGGTATAAAACCCTAATTGGATTAGAATAAGCCTAGGGAGGACGAAAATGACCTAAATGTTCAACCAATGACACAAAAGGACACAAAATCACATTGGATGCACAAGATTGGTTAAAAACCCTAATTGGAATAGAATAAGCCTAGGGAGGACGAAAATGACCTAAATGTTCAACCAATGACACAAAATGACACAAAATCACATATTGGATGCACAAGATTGGTTAAAAACCCTAATTGGATTAGAATAAGCCTAGGGAGGACGAAAATGACCTAAATGTTCAACCAATGACACAAAATGACACAAAATCACATATTGGATGCACAAGATTGGTTAAAAACCCTCATTGGATTAGAATTAGCCTAGGGAGGACAAAAATGACCTAAATGTTCAACCAAAGACACAAAATGACACAAAATCACATATTAGATCCACAAGATTAGTTAAAAACCCTAATTGGATTAGAATAAGCCTTGGGAGGACGAAAATGACCTAAATCTTCAACCAATGACACAAAATGACACAAAATCACATATTGGATGCACAAGATTGGTTAAAAACCGTAATTGGATTAGAATAAGCCTAGGGAGGACGAAAATGACCTAAATGTTCAACCAATGACACAAAATGACACAAAATCACATATTGGATGCACAAGATTGGTTAAAAACCCTAATTGGATTAGAATAAGCCTAGGGAGGACGAAAATGACCTAAATGTTCAACCAATGACACAAAATGACACAAAATCACATATTGGATGCACAAGATTGGTTAAAAACCCTAATTGGATTAGAATAAGCCTAGGGAGGACGAAGAAGACCTAAATGTTCAACCAATGACACAAAATCACATATTAGATGCACAAGATTGGTTACAAACCCTAATTGGATTAGAATATGCCTAGGGAGGACGAAAATGACCTAAATGTTCAACCAATGACACAAAATGACACAAAATCACATATTGGATGCACAAGATTGGTTAAAAACCCTAATTGGATTAGAATAAGCCTAGGGAGAACGAAAATGACCTAAATGTTCAACCAATGACACAAAATGACATAAAATCACATATTGGATGCACAAGATTGGTTAAAAACCCTAATTGGATTAGAATAAGCCTAGGGAGGACGAAAATGACCTAAATGTTCAACCATTGACACAAAATGACACAAAATCACATATTGGATGCACAAGATTGGTTAAAAACCATAATTGGATTAGAATAAGCCTAGGGAGGACGAAAATGACCTAAATGTTCAACCAATGACACAAAATGACACAAAATCACATATTGGATGCACAAGATTGGTTAAAAACCCTAATTGGATTAGAATAAGCCTAGGGAGAACGAAAATGACCTAAATGTTAGACCAATGACACAAAATCACATATTGGATGCACAAGATTGGTTAAAAATCCTTATTGGATTAGAATAAGCCTAGGGAGGACGAAAATGACCTAAATGTTCAACCAATGACACAAAATCACATATTGGATGCACAAGATTGGTTAAAAACCCTAATTGGATTAGAATAAGCCTAGGGAGGACGAAAATGACCTAAATGTTCAACCAATGACACATAATCTCATATTGGATGCACAAGATTGGTTAAAAACCCTAATTGGATTAGAATAAGCCTAGGGAGGACGAAAATGACCTAAATGTTCAACCAATGACACAAAATCACATATTGGATGCACAAGATTGGTTAAAAACCCTAATTGGATTAGAATAAGCCTAGGGAGGACGAAAATGAACTAAATGTTCAACAAATGACACAAAATCACATATTGGATGCACAAGATTGGTTAAAAACCCTAATTGGATTAGAATAAGCCTAGGGAGGACGAAAATGACCTAAATGTTCAACCAATGACACAAAATCACATATTGGATGCACAAGATTGGTTAAAAACCCTCATTGGATTAGAATAAGCCTAGGGAGGACGAAAATGACCTAAATGTTCAACCAATGACACAAAATCACATATTGGATGCACAAGATTGGTTAAAAACCCTAATTGGATTAGAATAAGCCTAGGGAGGACGAAAATGACCTAAATGTTCAACCAATGACACAAAATGACACAAAATCACATATTGGATGCACCAGATTGGTTAAAAACTCTAATTGGATTAGAATAAGCCAAGGGAGGACGAAAATGACCTAAATGTTCAACCAATGACACAAAATGACACAAAATCACATATTGGATGCACAAGATTGGTTAAAAACCCTTATTGGATTAGAATAAGCCTAGGGAGGACGAAAATGACCTAAATGTTCAACCAATGACACAAAACCACATATTGGATGCACAAGATTGGTTAAAAACCCTTATTGGATTAGAATAAGCCTAGGGAGGACGAAAAAGACCAAAATGTTCAACCAATGACACAAAATCACATATTGGATGCACAAGATTGGTTAAAAACCCTAATTGGATTAGAATAAGCCTAGGGAGGACGAAAATGACCTAAATGTTCAACCAATGACACAAAATGACACAAAATCACATATTGGATGCACAAGATTGGTTAAAAACCCTAATTGGATTAGAATAAGCCGAGGGAGGACGAAAATGACCCAAATGTTCAACCAATGACACAAAATGACACAAAATCACATATTGGATGCACAAGATTGGTTAAAAACCCTAATTGGATTAGAATAAGCCTAGGGAGGACGAAAATGACCTAAATGTTCAACCAATGACACAAAATGACACAAAATCACATATTGGATGCACAAGATTGGTTAAAAACCCTAATTGGATTAGAATAAGCCTAGGGAGGACGAAAATGACCTAAACGTTCAACCAATGACACAAAATCACATATTGGATGCACAAGATTGGATAAAAACCCTAATTAAATTAGAATAAGCCTAGGGAGGACGAAAATGACCTAAATGTTCAACCAATGACACAAAATGACTTATTGGATGCACAACATTGTTTAAAACCCCTAATTGGATTAGAATAAGCCTAGGGAGGACGAAAATGACCTAAATGTTCAACCAATGACACAAAATGACACAAAATCACATATTGGATGCACAAGATTGGTTAAAAACCCTAATTGGATTAGAATAAGCCTAGGGAGGACGAAAATGACCTAAATGTTCAACCAATGACACAAAATGACACAAAATCACATATTGGATGCACAAGATTGGTTAAAAACCCTAATTGGATTAGAATAAACCTAGGGAGGACGAAAATGACCTAAACGTTCAACCAATGACACAAAATGACAAAAAATCACATATTGGATGCACAAGATTGGTTAAAAACCCTAATTGGATTAGAATAAGCCTAGGGAGGACGAAAATGACCTAAATGTTCAACAAATGACTCAAAATCACATATTGGATGCACAAGATTAGTTAAAAACCCTAATTGGATTAGAATAAGCCTAGGGAGGACGAAAATGACCTAAACGTTCAACCAATGACACAAAATGACACAAAATCACATATTGGATGCATTAGATTGGTTTAAAACCCTAATTGGATTACAATAAGCCTAGGGAGGACGAAAATGACCTAAATGTTCAACCAATGACACAAAATCACATATTGGATGCACAAGATTGGTTAAAAACCCTAATTGGATTAGAATAAGCCTAGGGAGGACGAAAATGACCTAAATGTTCAACCAATGACACAAAATGACACAAAATCACATATTGGATGCACAAGATTGGTTAAAAACCTAATTGGATTAGAATAAGCTTAGGGAGGACGAAAATGACCTAAATGTTCAACCAATGACACAAAAGGACACAAAATCACATATTGAATGCACAAGATTGGTTAAAAACCCTAATTGGATTAGAATAAGCCTAGGGAGGACGAAAATGACCTAAATGTTCAACCAATGACACAAAAGGACACAAAATCACATATTGGATGCACAAGATAGGTTAAAAACCCTAATTGGATTAGAATAAGCCTAGGGAGGACGAAAATGACCTAAATGTTCAACCAATGACACAAAATGACATATTGGATGCACAAGATTGGTTAAAAACTCTAATTGGATTAGAATAAGCCTGGGGAGGACGAAAATGACCTAAATGTTCAACCGATGACACAAAATGACACAAAATCACATATTGGATGCACAAGATTTGTTAAAAACCCTAATTGGATTAGAATAAGCCTAGGGAGGACGAAAATGACGTAAATGTTCAACTGTTGACACAAAATGACACAAAATCACATATTGGATTCACAAGATTGGTTAAAAACCCTAAGTGGATTAGAATAAGCCTAGGGAGGACGAAAATGACCTAAATGTTCAACCAATGACACAAAATCACATATTGGATGCACAAGATTGGTTAAAAACCCTATCTGGATTAGAATAAGCCTAGGGAGGATGAAAATGACCTAAATGTTCAACCAATGACACAAAAGGACACAAAATCACATATGGGATGCACAAGATTGGTTAAAAACCCTAATTGGATTAGAATAAGCCTGGGGAGGACGAAACTGACCTAAATGCTCAACCAATGACACAAAATGACACAAAATCACATATTGGATGCTCAAGATTGGTTAAAAACCCTAATTGGATTAGAATAAGCTTAGGGAGGACGAAAATGACCTAAATGTTCAACCAATGACACAAAAGGACACAAATTCACATATTGGATGCACAAGATTGGTTAAAAACCTAATTGTATTAGAATAAGCTTAGGGAGGACGAAAATGACCTAAATGTTCAACCAATGACACTAAAGGACACAAAATCACATATTGGATGCACAAGATTGGTTAAAAACCCTAATTGGATTAGAATAAGCCTAGGGAGGACGAAAATGACCTAAATGTTCAACCAATGACACAAAATGACACAAAATCACATATTGGAAGCACAAGATTGGTTAAACACCCTAATTGGATTAGAATAAGCCTAGGGAGGACGAAAATGACCTAAATGTTCAACCAATGACACAAAATGACACAAAATCACATATTGGATGCACAAGATTGGTTAAAAACCCTAATTGGATTAGAATAAGCCTAGGGAGGGCAAAAATGACCTAAATGTTCAACCAATGACACAAAATGACACAAAATCACATATTGGATGCACAAGATTGGTTAAAAACCCTAATTGGATTAGAATAAACCTAGGGAGGACGAAAATGACCTAAATGTTCAACCAATGACACAAAATCAAATATTGGATGCACAAGATTGGTTAAAAACCCTAATTGGATTAGAATAAGCCTAGGGAGTACGAAAATGACCTAAATGTTAAACCAATGACACAAAATGACACAAAATCACATATTGGATGCAAAAGATTGGTTAAAAACCCTAATTCGATTGGAAAAAGCCTAGGGAGGACGAAAATGACCTAAATGTTCAACCAATGACACAAAATCACATATTGGATGCACAAGATTGGTTAAAAACCCTAATTGGAAAAGAATATGCCTAGGGAGGACGAAAATGACCTAAATCTTCAACCAATGACACAGAATCACATATTGGGTGCACAAGATTGGTTAAAACCCTAATTGGATTAGAATAAGCCTAGGGAGGACGAAAATGACCTAAATGTTCAACCAATAACACAAAATTACACAAAATCACATATTGGAGGCACAAGATTGGTTAAAACCCTAATTGGATTAGAATAAGCTTAGGGAGGACGAAAATGACCTAAATGTTCAACGAATGACACAAAATCACATATTGGATGCACAAGATTGGCTAAAAACCCTAATTGGATTATAATAAGCATAGGGAGGATGAAAATGACCTAAATGTTCAACCAATGACACAAAATCACATATTGGATGCACAAGATTGGTTAAAAACCCTAATTGGATTAGAATAAGCCTAGGGAGGACGAAAATGACCTAAATGTTCAACCAATGACACAAAATGACACAAAATCACATATTGGATGCACAAGATTGGTTAAAAACCCTAATTGGATTAGAATAAGCCTAGGGAGAACGAAAATGAACTAAATGTTCAAGCAATGACACAAAATCACATATTGGATGCACAAGATTGGTTAAAAACCCTAATTGGATTAGAATAAGCCTAGGGAGGACGAAAATGACCTAAATGTTCAACCAATGACACAAAATCACATATTGGATGCACAAGATTGGTTAAAAACCCTAATTGGTTTAGACTAAGCCTAGGGAGCACGAAAATGACCTAAATGTTCAACCAATGACACAAAATGACACAAAATCACATGTTGGATGCACAAGATTGGTTAAAAACCCTAATTGGATTAGAATAAGCCTAGGGAGGACGAAAATGACCTAAATGTTCAACAATGACACAAAATGACACAAAATCACATATTGGATGCACAAGATTGGTTAAAAACCGTAATTGGATTAGAATAAGCTTAGGGAGGACGAAAATGAACTAAATGTGCAACCAATGACACAAAATCACATATTGGATGCACAAGATTGGTTAAAAACCCTAATTGGATTAGAATAAGCCTAGGGAGGACGAAAATGACCTAAATGTTCAACCAATGACACAAAATGACACAAAATCACATATTGGATGCACAAGATTGGTTAAAAACCGTAATTGGATTAGAATAAGCCTAGGGAGGACGAAAATGACCTAAATGTTCAACCAATGTAACAAAATCACATATTGGATACCCAAGATTGGTTAAAAACCCTAATTGGATTAGAATAAGCCTAGGGAGGACGAAAATGACCTAAATGTTCAACCAATGACACAAAATGACACAAAATCACATATTGGATGCACAAGATTGGTTAAAAACCCTAATTGGATTAGAATAAGCCTAGGGAGGACGAAAATGACCTAAATGCTCAACCAATGACACAAAATCACATATTGGATGCACAAGATTGGTTAAAAACCGTAATTGGATTAGAATAAACCTAGGCAGGACGAAAATGACCTAAATGTTCAACCAATGACACAAAATGACAAAAAATCACACACTGGATGCACAAGATTGGTTAAAAACCCTAATTGGATTAGAATAAGCCTAGGGAGGACGAAAATGACCTAAATGTTCAACCAATGACACAAAATCACATATTGGATGCACAAGATTGGTTAAAAACCCTAATTGGATTAGAATAAGCCTAGGGAGGACGAAAATGACCTAAATGTTCAACCAATGACACAAAATGACACAAAATCACATATTGGATGCACAAGATTGGTTAAAAACCCTAATTGGATTAGAATAAGCCTAGGGAGGACGAAAATGACCTAAATGTTCAACCAATGACACATAATGGCACAAAATCACATATTGGATGCACAAGATTGGTTAAAAACCCTAATTGGATTAGAATAAGCCTAGGGAGGACGAAAATGACCTAAATGTTCAACCAATGACACAAAAGGACAAAAAATCACATATTGGATGGACAAGATTGGTTAAAAACCCTAATTGGATTAGAATAAGCCTAGGGAGGACGAAAATGACCTAAATGTTCAACCAATGACACAAAATCACATATTGGATGCACAAGATTGGTTAAAAACCCTAATTGGATTAGAATAAGCCTAGGGAGGACGAAAATGACCTTAATGTTCAACCAATGACACAAAATGACACAAAATCACATATTGGATGCACAACATTTGTTAAAAACCCTAATTGGATTGGAATAAGCCTAGGGAGGACGAAAATGACCTAAATGTTCAACCAATGACCCAAAATGACACAAAATCACACATTGGATGCACAAGATTGGTTAAGAACCTTAATTGGATAAGAATAAGCCAAGGGAGGACGAAAATGACCTAAATGTTCAACCAATGACACAAAATCACATATTGGATGCACAAGATTGGTTAAAAACCTTAATTGGATTAGAATAAGCCTAGGGAGGACGAAAATGACATAAATGTTCAACCAATGACACAAAATCACATATTGGATGCACAAGATTGGTTAAAAACCCTAATTGGATTAGAATAAGCCTAGGGAGGACGAAAATGACCTAAATGTTCAACCAATGACAGAAAATCACATATTGGATGCACAAGATTGGTTAAAAATCCTAATTGGATTAGAATAAGCCTAGCGAGGACGAAAATGACCTAAATGTTAAACGATGACACAAAATGACACAAAATCACATATTGCATGCACAAGATTGGTTAAAAACCCTAATTGGATTAGAATAAGCCTAGGGAAGACAAAAATGAACTAAATGTTCAACCAATCACAAAATCACATATTGGATGCACAAGATTGGTTAAGAACCCTAATTGGATTAGAATAAGCCTAGGGAGGACGAAAATGACCTAAATGTTCAACCAATGACACAAAATGACACAAAATCACATATTGGATGCACAAGATTGGTTAAAAACCCTAATTGGATTAGAATAAGCTTAGGGATGACGAAAATGACCTAAATGTTCAACCAATGACACAAAATCACATATTGGATGCACAAGATTGGTTAAAAACCCTAAGTGGATTAGAATAAGCCTAGGGAGGACGAAAATGACCTAAATGTTCAACCAATGACACAAAATGACACAAAATCACATATTGGATGCACAAGATTTGTAAAAAAATCCTAATTGGATTAGAATAAGCCTAGGGAGGACGAAAATGACCTAAATGTTCAACCAATGACACAAAATGACACAAAATCACATATTCGATGCACAAGATTGGTTAAAAACCCTAATTGGAATAGAATAAGCCTAGTGAGGACGAAAATGACCTAAATGTTCAACCAATGACACAAAATGACACAAAATCACATATTCGATGCACAAGATTGGTTAAAAACCCTAATTGGAATAGAATAAGCCTAGGGAGGACGAAAATGACCTAAATGTTCAACCAATGACACAAAATGACACAAAATCACATATTCGATGCACAAGATTGGTTAAAAACCCTAATTGGATTAGAATAAGCCTAGGGAGAACGAAAATGACCTAAATGTTCAACCAATGACACAAAAGGACAAAAAATCACATATTGGATGCACAAGATTGGTTAAAAACCTAATTGGATTAGAATAAGCTTAGGGAGGACGAAAATGACCTAAATGTTCAACCAATGACACAAAAGGACACAAAATCACATATTGGATGCACAAGATTGGTTAAAAACCCTAATTGGATTACAATCAGCCTAGGGAGGACGAAAATGACCTAAATGTTCAACCAATGACACAAAATCACATATTGGATGCACAAGATTGGTTAAAAACCCTAATTGGATTAGAATAAGCCTAGGGAGGACGAAAATGACCTAAATGTTCAACCAATGACACAAAATGACACAAAATCACATATTGGATGCTCAAGATTGGTTAAAAACCCTAATTCGATTAGAATAAGCCTAGGGAGGACGAAAATGACCTAAATGTTCAACCAATGACACTAAATCACATATTGGATGCACAAGATTGGTTAAAAACCCTAATTGGATTAGAATAAGTCTAGGGAGGACGAAAATGACCTAAATGTTCAACCAATGACACAAAATCACATATTGGATGCACAAGATTGGTTAAAAACCCTAATTGGATTAGAATAAGCCTAGGGAGGACAAAAATGACCAAAATGTTCAACCAATGACACAAAATGACACAAAATCACATATTGGATGCACAAGATTGGTTAAAAACCCTAATTGGATTAGAATAAGCCTAGCGAGGACGAAAATGACCTAATTGGATTACCAATGACACAAAATCACTTATTATATGCACAAGATTGGTTAAAAACCCTAATTGGATTAGAATAAGCCTAGAGAGGATGAAAATGACCTAAATGTGCAACCAATGACACAAAATCACATATTGGATGCAAAAGATAGATTAAACAACCCTAATTGGATTAGAATAAGCCTAGGGAGGACGAAAATGACCTAAATGTTCAACCAATGACACAAAATCACATATTGGATGCACAAGATTGGTTAAAAACCCTAATTGGATTAGAATAAGCCTAGGGAGGACGAAAATGACCTAAATGTTCAACCAATGACACAAAATCACATATTGGATGCTCAAGATTGGTTAAAAACCCTAATTGGATTAGAATAAGCCTAGGGAGGACGAAAATGACCTAAATGTTCAACCAATGACACAAAATAACACAAAATCACATATTGGATGCACAAGATTGGTTAAAAACCCTAATTGGATTAGAATAAGCCTAGGGAGGATGAAAATGACCTAAATGTTCAACCAATGACACAAAATCACATATTGGATGCACAAGATTGGTTAAAAACCCTAATTGGATTAGAATAAGCCTAGGGAGGACGAAAATGACCTAAATGTTCAACCAATGACACAAAATCACATATTGGATGCACAAGATTGGTTAAAAACCCTAATTGGATTAGAATAAGCCTAGGATGGACGAAAATGACGTAAATGTTCAACCAATGACACAAAATGACACAAAATCACATATTGGATGCACAAGATTGGTTAAAAACCCTAATTGGATTAGAATAAGCCTAGGGAGGACGAAAATAACCTAAATGTTCAACCAATGACACAAAATCACTAATTGGATGCACAAGATTGGTTAAAAACCCTATTTGGAATAGAATAAGCCTAGGGAGGACGAAAATGACCTAAATGTTCAACCAATGACACAAAATGACACAAAATCACATATTGGATGCACAAGATTGGTTAAAAACCCTAATTGGATTAGAATAAGCCTAGGGAGGACGAAAATGACCTAAATATTCAACTAATGACACAAAATCACATATTGGATGCACAAGATTGGTTAAAAACCCTAATTGGATTAGAATAAGCCTAGGAAGGACGAAAATGACCTAAATGTTCAACCAATGACACAAAAGGACACAAAATCACATATTGGATGCACAAGATAGGTTAAAAACCGTAATTGGATTAGAATAAGCCTAGGGAGGACGAAAATGACCTAAATGTTCAACCAATGACACAAAATGACACAAAATAACATATTGGATGCACAAGATTGGTTAAAAACCTAATTGGATTAGAATAAGCTTAGGGAGGACGAAAATGACCTAAATGTTCAACCAATGACACAAAAGGACACACAATGACATATTGGATGCACAAGATTGGTTAAAAACCCTAATTGGATTAGAATAAGCCTAGGGAGGACGAAAATGACCTAAATGTTCAACCAATGACACAAAATGACACAAAATCACATATTGGATGCACAAGATTGGTTAAGAACCCTAATTGGATTAGAATAAGCCTAGGGAGGACGAAAATGACCTAAATGTTCAACCAATGACACAAAATGACACAAACTCACATATTGGATGCACAAGATTGGTTAAAAACACTAATTGGATTAGAATAAGCTTAGGGATGACGAAAATGACCTAAATGTTCAACCAATGACACAAAATCACATATTGGATGCACAAGATTGGTTAAAAACCCTAATTGGAGTAGAATAAGCTTAGGGATGACGAAAATGACCTAAATGTTCAACCAATGACACAAAATCACATATTGGATGCACAAGATTGGTTAAAAACACTAAGTGGATTAGAATAAGCCTAGGGAGGACGAAAATGACCTAAATGTTCAACCAATGACACAAAATGACACAAAATCACATATTGGATGCACAAGATTTGTAAAAATATCCTAATTGGATTAGAATAAGCCTAGGGAGGACGAAAATGACCTAAATGTTCAACCAATGACACAAAATGACACAAAATCACATATTCGATGCACAAGATTGGTTAAAAACCCTAATTGGAATAGAATAAGCCTAGTGAGGACGAAAATGACCTAAATGTTCAACCAATGACACAAAATGACACAAAATCACATATTCGATGCACAAGATTGGTTAAAAACCCTAATTGGAATAGAATAAGCCTAGGGAGGACGAAAATGACCTAAATGTTCAACCAATGACACAAAATGACACAAAATCACATATTCGATGCACAAGATTGGTTAAAAACCCTAATTGGATTAGAATAAGCCTAGGGAGAACGAAAATGACCTAAATGTTCAACCAATGACACAAAAGGACAAAAAATCACATATTGGATGCACAAGATTGGTTAAAAACCTAATTGGATTAGAATAAGCTTAGGGAGGACGAAAATGACCTAAATGTTCAACCAATGACACAAAAGGACACAAAATCACATATTGGATGCACAAGATTGGTTAAAAACCCTAATTGGATTACAATCAGCCTAGGGAGGACGAAAATGACCTAAATGTTCAACCAATGACACAAAATCACATATTGGATGCACAAGATTGGTTAAAAACCCTAATTGGATTAGAATAAGCCTAGGGAGGACGAAAATGACCTAAATGTTCAACCAATGACACAAAATGACACAAAATCACATATTGGATGCACAAGATTGGTTAAAAACCCTAATTGGATTAGAATAAGCCTAGGGAGAACGAAAATGAACAAAATCTTCAACCAATGACACAAAATGACACAAAATCACATATTGGATGCACAAGATTGGTTAAAAACCCTAATTGGATTAGAATAAGCCTAGGGAGGACGAAAATGACCTAAATGTTCAACCAATGACACAAAATCACATATTGGATGCACAAGATTGGTTAAAAACCCTCATTGGATTAGAATAAGCCTAGGGAGGACGAAAATGACCTAAATGTTCAACCAATGACACAAAATCACATATTGGATGCACAAGATTGGTTAAAAACCCTAATTGGATTAGAATAAGCCTAGGGAGGACGAAAATGACCTAAATGTTCAACCAATGACACAAAATGACACAAAATCACATATTGGATGCACAAGATTGGTTAAAAACCCTAGTTGGATTATAATAAGCCTAGGGAGGACGAAAATGACCTAAATGTTCAACCAATGACACAAAATCACATATTGGATGCACAAGATTGGTTAAAAACCCTAATTGGATTAGAATAAGCCTAGGGAGGACGAAAATGACCTAAATGTTCAACCAATGACACAAAATGACACAAAATCACATATTGGATGCACAAGATTGATTAAAAACCCTAATTGGATTAGAATAAGCCTAGGGAGGACGAAAATGACCTAAATGTGCAACCAATGACACAAAATCACATATTGGATGCACAAGATTGGTTAAAAACCCTAAATGGATTAGAATAAGCCTATGGAGGACGAAAATGACCTAAATGTTCAACCAATGACACAAAATGACACAAAATCACATATTGGATGCACAAGATTGGTTAAAAACCCTAATTGGATTAGAATAAGCCTAGGGAGGACGAAAATGACCTAAATGTTCAACCAATGACACAAAATGACACAAAATCACATATTGGATGCACAAGATTGGTTAAAAACCCTAATTGGATTAGAATAACCCTAGGGAGGACGAAAATGACCTCAATGTTCATCCAATGACACAAAATGACACAAAATCCCACATTGGATGCACAAGATTGGTTAAAAACCCTAATTGGATTAGAATAAGTCTAGGGAGGACGAAAATGACCTAAATGTTCAACCAATGACACAAAATCACATATTGGATGCACAAGATTGGTTAAAATTCCTAATTGGATTAGAATAAGCCTAGGGAGGACGAAAATGACCTTAATGTACAACCAATGACACAAAATGACACAAAATGACATATTGGATGCACAAGATTGGTTAAAAACCCTAATTGGATTTGAATAAGCCTAGGGAGGACGAAAATGACCTAAATGTTCAACCAATGACACAAAATCACATATTGGATGCACAAGATTGGTTAAAAACCCTAATTGGATTAGAATAAGCCTAGGGAGGACGAAAATGACCTAAATGTTCAACCAATGACACAAAATGACAGAAAATCACGTATTGGTTGCACAAGATTGGTTAAAAACCCTAATTGGATTGGAATAAGCCTAGGGAGGACGAAAATGACCTAAATGTTCAACCAATGACACAAAATCACATATTGCATGCACAAGATTGGTTAAAAACCCTAATTGGATTAGAATAAGCCTAGGGAGGACGAAAATGACCTAAATGTTCAACCAATGACACAAAATGACACAAAATCACATATTGGATGCACAAGATTGGTTAAGAACCCTAATTGGATTAGAATAAGCCTAGGGAGGATGAAAAGGACCTAAATGTTCAACCATTGACACAAAATGACACAAAATCACATATTGGATGCACAAGATTGGTTAAAAACCCTAATTGGATTAGAATAAGCCTAGGGAGGACGAAAATGACCTAAATGTTCAACCAATGACACAAAATGACACAAAATCACATATTGGATGCACAAGATTGCTTAAAAACCCTAATTGGATTAGAATAAGCAAAGGGAGGAAGAAAATGACCAAAATGTTCAACCAATGACACAAAATGAGACAAAATCACATATTGGATGCACAAGATTGGTTAAAAACCCTAATTGGATTAGAATAAGCCTAGGGAGGACGAAAATGACCTAAATGTTCAACCAATGACACAAAATCACATATTGGATGCACAAGATTGGCTAAAAACCCTAATTGGATTATAATAAGCCTAGGGAGGACGAAAATGACCTAAATGTTCATCCAATGACACAAAATCACATATTGGATGCACAAGATTGGTTAAAAACCCTAATTGGATTAGAATAAGCCTAGGGAGGACGAAAATGACCTAAATGTTCAACCAATGACACAAAATGACACAAAATCACATATTGGATGCACAAGATTGGTTAAAAACCGTAATTGGATTAGAATAAGCCTATGGAGGACAAAAATGACCTAAATGTTCAACCAATGACACAAAATCACATATAGGATGCACAAGATTGGTTAAAAACCCTAATTGGATTAGAATAAGCCTAGGGAGGACGAAAATGACCTAAATGTTCAACCAATGACACAAAATGACACAAAATCACATATTGGATGCACAAGATTGGTTAAAAACCCTAATTGGATTAGAATAAGCCTAGGGAGGACAAAAAAGACCTAAATGTTCAACCAATGACACAAAATCACATATTGGAAGCACAAGATTGGTTAAAAACCCTAATCGGATTAGAATAAGCCTAGGGAGGACGAATATGACCTAAATGTTCAACCAATGACACAAAATGACACAAAATCACATATTGGATGCACAAGATTGGTTAAAAACCCTAATTGGATTAGAATAAGCCTAGGGAGGACGAATATGACCTAAATGTTCAACCAATGACACAAAATGACACAAAATCACATATTGGATGCACAAGATTTGTAAAAAATCCTAATTGGATTAGAATAAGCCTAGGGAGGACGAAAATGACCTAAATGTTCAACCAATGACACAAAATCACATATTCGATGCACAAGATTGGTTAAAAACCCTAATTGGAATAGAAAAAGCCTAGTGAGGACGAAAATGACCTAAATGTTCAACCAATGACACAAAAAGACACAAAATCACATATTGGATGCACAAGATTGGTTAAAAACCCTAATTGGATTAGAATAAGCCTAGGGAGGACGAAAATGACCTAAATGTTCAACCAATGACACATAATGGCACAAAATCACATATTGGATGCACAAGATTGGTTAAAAATCCTAATTGGATTAGAATAAGCCTAGGGAGGACGAAAATGACCTAAATGTTCAACCAATGACACAAAAGGACAAAAAATCACATATTGGATGGACAAGATTGGTTAAAAACCCTAATTGGATTAGAATAAGCCTAGGGAGGACGAAAATGACCTAAATGTTCAACCAATGACACAAAATCACATATTGGATGCACAAGATTGGTTAAAAACCCTAATTGGATTAGAATAAGCCTAGGGAGGACGAAAATGACCTAAATGTTCAACCAATGACAGAAAATCACATATTGGATGCACGAGATTGGTTAAAAACCCTAATTGGATTAGAATAAGCCTAGGGAGGACGAAAATGACCTAAATGTTCAACCAATGACACAAAATCACATATTGGATGCACAAGATTGGTTAAAAACCCTAATTGGATTAGAATAAGCCTAGGGAGGACGAAAATGACCTAAATGTTCAACCAATGACACAAAATCACATATTGGATGCACAAGATTGGTTAAAAATCCTAATTGGATTAGAATAAGCCTAGGGATGACGAAAATGACCTCAATGTTCAACCAATGACACAAAATGACACAAAATCACATATTGGATGCACAAGATTGGTTAAAACCCTAATTGGATTAGAATAAGCCTAGGGACGACGAAAATGACCTAAATGTTCAACCAATGACACAAAATGACACAAAATCACATATTGGATGCACAAGATTGGTTAAAAACCCTAATTGGATTAGAATAAGCCTAGGGAGGACGAAAATGACCTAAATGTTCAACCAATGACACAAAATGACACAAAATCACATATTGGATGCACAAGATTGGTTAAAAACCCTAAATGGATTAGAATAAGCCTAGGGAGGACTAAAATGACCTCAATGTTCAACCAATGACACAAAATGACACAAAATGACATATTGTATGCACAAGATTGGTTAAAAACCCTAATTGGATTAGAATAAGCCTAGGGAGGACGAAAATGACCTAAATGTTCAACCAATGACACAAAATGACAAAAAATCACATATTGGATGCACAAGATTGGTTAAAAATCCTAATTCGATTAGAATAAGCCTAGGGAGGACGAAAATGACCTAAATGTTCAACCAATGACACAAAATCACATATTGGATGCACAAGATTGGTTAAAAACCCTAATTGGATTAGAATAAGCCTAGGGAGGACGAAAATGACCTAAATGTTCAACCAATGACACAAAATGACACAAAATCACATATTGGATGCACAAGATTGGTTAAAAACCCTAATTGGATTAGAATAAGCCTAGGGAGAACGAAAATGACCTAAATGTTCAACCAATGACACAAAATGACACAAAATCACATATTCGATGCACAAGATTGGTTAAAAACCCTAATTGGAATAGAATTAGCCTAGGGAGGACGAAAATGACCTAAATGTTCCACCAATGACACAAAATGACACAAAATCACATATTGGATGCAGAAGATTGGTAAAAAACCCTAATTGGATTAGAATAAGCCTAGGGAGGACGAAAAGGACCTAAATATTCAACTAATGACACAAAATCACATATTGGATGCACAAGATTGGTTAAAAACCCTAATTGGATTAAAATAAGCCTAGGGAGGACGAAAATGACCTAAATGTTCAACCAATGACACAAAAGGACACAAAATCACATATTGGATGCACAAGATAGGTTAAAAACCGTAATTGGATTAGAATAAGCCTAGGGAGGACGAAAATGACCTAAATGTTCAACTAATGACACAAAATGACACAAAATAACATATTGGATGCACAAGATTGGTTAAAAACCTAATTGGATTAGAATAAGCTTAGGGAGGACGAAAATGACCTAAATGTTCAACCAATGACACAAAAGGACACACAATGACATATTGGATGCACAAGATTGGTTAAATACCCTAATTGGATTAGAATAAGCCTAGGGAGGACGAAAATGACCTAAATGTTCAACCAATGACACAAAATGACACAAAATCACATATTGGATGCACAAGATTGGTTAAAAACCCTAATTGGATTAGAATAAGCCTAGGGAGAACGAAAATGACCTACATGTTCAACCAATGACACAAAATCGCATATTGGATGCACAAGATTGGTTAAATACCCTAATTGGATTAGAATAAGCCTAGGGAGGACGAAAATGACCTTAATGTTCAACCAATGACACAAAATCACATATTGGATGCACAAGATTGGTTAAAAACCCTAATTGGATTAGAATAAGCCTAGGGAGGACGAAAATGACCTTAATGTTCAACCAATGACACAAAATCACATATTGGATGCACAAGATTGGTTAAAAACCCTAATTGGATTAGAATAAACCTAGGGAGGACGAAAATGACCTAAATGTTCAACCAATGACACAAAATCACATATTGGATGCACAAGATTGGTTAAAAACCCTAATTGGATTAGAATAAGCCTAGGGGGACAAAAATGACTTAAATGTTCAACCAATGACACAAAATCACATATTGGATGCACAAGATTGGTTAAAAACCCTAATTGGATTAGAATAAGCCTAGGGAGGACGAATATGACCTAAATGTTCAACCAATGACACAAAATGACACAAAATCACATATTGGATGCACAAGATGGATTAAAAACCCTAATTGGATTAGAATAAGCCTAGGGAGGACGAAAATGACCTAAATGTTCAACCAATGACACAAAATGACACAAAATCACATATTGGATGCACAAGATTGGTTAAAAACCCTAATTGGATTAGAATAAGCCTAGGGAGAACGAAAATGACCTAAATGTTCAACCAATGACACAAAATGACACAAAATCACATATTCGATGCACAAGATTGGTTAAAAACCCTAATTGGAATAGAATAAGCCTAGGGAGGACGAAAATGACCTAAATGTTCAACCAATGACACAAAATGACACAAAATAACATATTAAATGCATAAGATTGGTTAAAAACCTAATTGGATAAGAATAAGCTTAGGGAGGACGAAAAGGACCTAAATGTTCAACCAATGACACAAAAGGACACAAAATCACATATTGGATGCACAAGATTGGTTAAAAACCCTAATTGGATTAGAATAAGCCTAGGGAGGACGAAAATGACCTAAATGTTCAACCAATGACACAAAATGACACAAAACCACATATTGGATGCACAAGATTGGTTAAAAACCCTAATTGGATTAGAATAAGCCTAGGGAGGACGAAAATGACCTAAATGTTCAACCAATGACACAAAATGACACAAAATCACATATTGGAAGCACAAGATTGGTTAAAAACCCTAATTGGATTAGAATAAGCCTAGGGAGGACGAAAATGACCTAAATGTTCAACCAATGACACAAAATGACATATTGGATGCACAAGATTGGTTAAAAACCCTAATTGGATTAGAATAAGCCTAGGGAGGACGAAAATGACCTAAATGTTCAACCGATGACACAAAATGACACAAAATCACATATTGGATGCACAAGATTGGTTAAGAACCCTAATTGGATTAGAATAAGCCTAGGGAGGACGAAAATGACCTAAATGTTCAACCAATGACACAAAATGACACAAAATCACATATTGGATGCACAAGATTGGTTAAAAACCTTAATTGGATTAGAATAAGCCTAGGGAGGACAAAAATTACCTAAATATGCAACCAATGACACAAAATCACATATTCGATGCACAAGATTGGTTAAAAACCCTAATTGGATTAGAATAAGCCTAGGGAGGACGAAAATGACCTAAATGTTCAACCAATGACACAAAATGACACAAAATCACATATTGGATGCACAAGATTGGTTAAGAACCCTAATTGGATTAGAATAAGCCTAGGGAGGACGAAAATGACCTAAATGTTCAACAAATGACACAAAATGACACAAAATCACATATTGGATGCACAAGATTGGTTAAAAACCCTAATTGGATTAGAATAAGCTTAGGGATGACGAAAATGACCTAAATGTTCAACCAATGACACAAAATCACATATTGGATGCACAAGATTGGTTAAAAACCCTAAGTGGATTAGAATAAGCCTAGGGAGGACGAAAATGACCTAAATGTTCAACCAATGACACAAAATGACACAAAATCACATATTGGATGCACAAGATTTGTAAAAAAATCCTAATTGGATTAGAATAAGCCTAGGGAGGACGAAAATGACCTAAATGTTCAACCAATGACACAAAATGACACAAAATCACATATTCGATGCACAAGATTGGTTAAAAACCCTAATTGGAATAGAATAAGCCTAGTGAGGACGAAAATGACCTAAATGTTCAACCAATGACACAAAATGACACAAAATCACATATTCGATGCACAAGATTGGTTAAAAACCCTAATTGGAATAGAATAAGCCTAGGGAGGACGAAAATGACCTAAATGTTCAACCAATGACACAAAATGACACAAAATCACATATTGGATGCACAAGATTGGTTAATAACCCTAATTGGATTAGAATAAGCCTAGGGAGGACGAAAATGACCTAAATATTCAACTAATGACACAAAATCACATATTGGATGCACAAGATTGGTTAAAAACCCTAATTGGATTAGAATAAGCCTAGGGAGGACGAAAATGACCTAAATGTTCAACCAATGACACAAAAGGACACAAAATCACATATTGGATGCACAAGATAGGTTAAAAACCGTAATTGGATTAGAATAAGCCTAGGGAGGACGAAAATGACCTAAATGTCCAACCAATGACACAAAATGACACAAAATAACATATTGGATGCACAAGATTGGTTAAAAACCTAATTTGATTAGAATAAGCTTAGGGAGGACGAAAATAACCTAAATGTTCAACCAATGACACAAAAGGACACACAATGACATATTGGATGCACAAGATTGGTTAAAAACCCTAATTGGATTAGAATAAGCCTAGGGAGGACGAAAATGACCTAAATGTTCAACCAATGACACAAAATGACACAAAATCACATATTGGATGCACAAGATTGGTTAAAACCTAATTGGATTAGAATAAGCCTAGGGAGGACGAAAATGACCTGAATGTTCAACCAATGACACAAAATGACACAAAATCACATATTGGATGCACAAGATTGGTTAAAAACCCTAATTGGATTAGAATAAGCCTAGGGAGGACGAAAATGACCTAAATGTTCAACCAATGACAGAAAATCACATATTGGATGCACAAGATTGGTTAAAAATCCTAATTGGATTAGAATAAGCCTAGCGAGGACGAAAATGACCTAAATGTTAAACGATGACACAAAATGACACAAAATCACATATTGCATGCACAAGATTGGTTAAAAACCCTAATTGGATTAGAATAAGCCTAGGGAAGACAAAAATGAACTAAATGTTCAACCAATCACAAAATCACATATTGGATGCACAAGATTGGTTAAGAACCCTAATTGGATTAGAATAAGCCTAGGGAGGACGAAAATGACCTAAATGTTCAACCAATGACACAAAATGACACAAAATCACATATTGGATGCACAAGATTGGTTAAAAACCCTAATTGGATTAGAATAAGCTTTGGGATGACGAAAATGACCTTAATGTTCAACCAATGACACAAAATCACATATTGGATGCACAAGATTGGTTAAAAACCCTAAGTGAATTAGAATAAGCCTAGGGAGGACGAAAATGACCTAAATGTTCAACCAATGACACAAAATGACACAAAATCACATATTGGATGCACAAGATTTGTAAAAAAATCCTAATTGGATTAGAATAAGCTTAGGGAGGACGAAAATGACCTAAATGATCAACCAATGACACAAAATGACACAAAATCACATATTCGATGCACAAGATTGGTTAAAAACCCTAA
>JBBPBQ010000002.1:26277618-26340827 GCA_037974755.1 Cicer yamashitae
ATGACACAAAATGACACAAAATCACATATTGGATGCACAAGATTGGTTAAAAACCCTAATTGGATAAGAATAAGCCTAGGGAGGACGAAAATGACCTAATTGGATTACAAATGACACAAAATGACACAAAATCACATATTGGATGCACAAGATTGGTTAAAAACCCTAATTGGATTAGAATAAGCCTTGGCAGGACGAAAATAACCTAAATGTTCAACCAATGACACAAAATGACACAAAATCACATATTGGATGCACAAGATTGGTTAAAAACCCTAATTGGATTAGAATAAGCCTAGGGAGGACGAAAATGACCTAAATGTTCAACCAATGACACAAAATGACACAAAATCACATATTGGATGCACAAGATTGGTTAAAAACCCTAATTGGATTAGAATAAGCCTAGTGAGGACGAAAATGACCTAATTGGATTACCAATGACACAAAATCACTTATTATATGCACAAGATTGGTTAAAA
Source organism: Cicer yamashitae (assembly GCA_037974755.1). Classification (NCBI taxonomy): domain Eukaryota; kingdom Viridiplantae; phylum Streptophyta; class Magnoliopsida; order Fabales; family Fabaceae; genus Cicer; species Cicer yamashitae. The sequence goes on from JBBPBQ010000002.1 coordinate 26,278,101, forward strand.
ACCCTAATTGGATTAGAATAAGCCTAGGGAGGATGAAAATGACCTAAATGTTCAACCAATGACACAAAATGACACAAAATCACATATTGGATGCACAAGATTGGTTAAAAACCCTAATTGGGTTAGAATAAGCCTAGGGAGGACGAAAATGACCTAAATGTTCATCCAATGACACAAAATGACACAAAATCACATATTGGATGTCCAAGATTGGTTAAAAATCCTAATTGGATTAGAATAAGCCTAGGGAGGACAAAAATGACCTAAATGTTCAACCAATGACACAAAATGACACATAATCACATATTCGATGCACAAGATTGGTTAAAAACCCTAATTGGATTGGAATAAGCCTAGGGAGGACAAAAATGACGTAATTAGATTACCAATGACACAAAATCACTTATTATATGCAAAAGAGTGGTTAAAAACCCTAATTGGATTAGAATATGCCTAGGGAGGACGAAAATGACCTAAATGTTCAACCAATGACACAAAATGACATATTGGATGCACAAGATTGGTTAAAAACCCTAATTGGATTAGAATATGCCTAGGGAGGACGAAAATGACCTAAATGTTCGACCAATGACACAAAATGACACAAAATCACATATTGGATGCACAAGATTGGTTAAAAACCCTAATTGGATTAGAATAAGCCTAGGGAGGACGAAAATGACCTAAATGTTCAACCAATGACGCAAAATGACACAAAATCACATTTTGGATGCACAAGATTGGTTAAAAACCCTAATTGGATTAGAATAAGCCTGGGGAGGACGAAAAGACTTAAATGTTCAAACAATGACACAAAATGACACAAAATCACATATTGGATGCACAAGATAGGTTAAAAACGCTAATTGGATTAGAATAAGCCTAGGGAGGACGAAAATGACCTAATTGGATTACAGATGACACAAAATGACACAAAATCACATATTGGATGCACAAGATTGGTTAAAAACCCTAATTGGATAAGAATAAGCCTAGGGAGGACGAAAATGACCTAATTGGATTACAAATGACACAAAATGACACAAAATCACATATTGGATGCACAAGATTGGTTAAAAACCCTAATTGGATTAGAATAAGCCTAGGGAGGACGAAAATGACCTAAATGTTCAACCAATGACACAAAATGACACAAAATCACATATTGGATGTCCAAGATTGGTTAAAAATCCTAATTGGATTAGAATAAGCCTAGGGAGGACAAAAATGACCTAAATGTTCAACCAATGACACAAAATGACACATAATCACATATTCGATGCACAAGATTGGTTAAAAACCCTAATTGGATTGGAATAAGCCTAGGGAGGACAAAAATGACGTAATTAGATTACCAATGACACAAAATCACTTATTATATGCAAAAGAGTGGTTAAAAACCCTAATTGGATTAGAATATGCCTAGGGAGGACGAAAATGACCTAAATGTTCAACCAATGACACAAAATGACATATTGGATGCACAAGATTGGTTAAAAACCCTAATTGGATTAGAATATGCCTAGGGAGGACGAAAATGACCTAAATGTTCGACCAATGACACAAAATGACACAAAATCACATATTGGATGCACAAGATTGGTTAAAAACCCTAATTGGATTAGAATAAGCCTAGGGAGGACGAAAATGACCTAAATGTTCAACCAATGACGCAAAATGACACAAAATCACATTTTGGATGCACAAGATTGGTTAAAAACCCTAATTGGATTAGAATAAGCCTGGGGAGGACGAAAAGACTTAAATGTTCAAACAATGACACAAAATGACACAAAATCACATATTGGATGCACAAGATAGGTTAAAAACGCTAATTGGATTAGAATAAGCCTAGGGAGGACGAAAATGACCTAATTGGATTACAGATGACACAAAATGACACAAAATCACATATTGGATGCACAAGATTGGTTAAAAACCCTAATTGGATAAGAATAAGCCTAGGGAGGACGAAAATGACCTAATTGGATTACAAATGACACAAAATGACACAAAATCACATATTGGATGCACAAGATTGGTTAAAAACCCTAATTGGATTAGAATAAGCCTTGGGAGGACGAAAATAACCTAAATGTTCAACCAATGACACAAAATGACACAAAATCACATATTGGATGCACAAGATTGGTTAAAAACCCTAATTGGATTAGAATAAGCCTAGGGAGGACGAAAATGACCTAAATGTTCAACCAATGACACAAAATGACACAAAATCACATATTGGATGCACAAGATTGGTTAAAAACCCTAATTGGGTTAGAATAAGCCTAGGGAGGACGAAAATGACCTAAATGTTCATCCAATGACACAAAATGACACAAAATCACATATTGGATGCCCATGATTGGTTAAAAATCCTAATTGGATTAGAATAAGCCTAGGGAGGACAAAAATGACCTAATTGGATTACCAATGACACAAAATCACTTATTATATGCAAAAGAGTGGTTAAAAACCCTAATTGGATTAGAATAAGCCTAGGGAGGACGAAAATGACCTAAATGTTCAACCAATGACACAAAATGACACAAAATCACATATTGGATGCACAAGATTGGTTAAAAACCCTAATTGGATTAGAATAAGCCTAGGGAGGACGAAAATGACCTAAATGTGCAACCAATGACACAAAATCACATATTGGATGCACAATAATGGTTAAAAACCCTAATTGGATTAGAATAAGCCTAGGGAGGACGAAAATGACCTAAATGTTCAACCAATGACACAAAATCACATTTTGGATGCACAAGATTGGTTAAAAACCCTAATTGGATTTGAATAAGCCTAGGGAGGACGAAAATGACCTAAATGTTCAACCAATGACACAAAATCACATATTGGATGCACAAGATTGGTTAAAAACCCTAATTGGATTAGAATAAGCCTAGGGAGGACGAAAATGACCTAAATGTTCAACCAATGATACAAAATGACACAAAATCACATATTGGATGCACAAGGATGGTTAAAAACCCTAATTGGATTAGAATAAGCCTAGGGAGGACGAAAATGACCTAAATGTTCAACCAATGACACAAAATGACACAAAATCACATATTGGATGCACAAGATTGGTTAAAAACCCTAATTGGATTAGAATAAGCCTAGGGAGGACGAAAATGACCTAAATTTTCAACCAATGACACAAAATGACATGAAATCACATTTTGGATGCACAAGATTGGTTAAAAACCCTAATTGGATTAGAATAAGCCTAGGGAGGACGAAAATGACTTAAATGTTCAACCAATGACACAAAATGACATGAAATCACATTTTGGATGCACAAGATTGGTTAAAAACCCTAATTGGATTAGAATAAGCCTAGGGAGGACGAAAATGACTTAAATGTTCAACCAATGACACAAAATGACACAAAATCACATATTGGATGCATAAGATTGGTTAAAAACCCTAATTGGATTAGAACAAGCCTAGGGAGAACGAAAATGAACTAAATGTTCAACCAATGACACAAAATCACATATTGGATGCACAAGATTGGTTAAAAACCCTAATTGGATAGAATAAGCCTAGGGAGGACGAAAATGACCTAAATGTTCAACCAATGACACAAAATGACATGAAATCACATATTGGATGCACAAAATTGGTTAAAAACCCTAATTGGATTAGAATAAGCCTAGGGAGGACGAAAATGACCTAAATGTTCAACCAATGACACAAAATGACACAAAATCACATATTGGATGCACAAGATTGGTTAAAAACCCTAATTGGATTAGAATAAGCCTAGGGAGGACGAAAATGACCTAATTGGATTACATATGACACAAAATGACAGAAAATGACACAAAATCACAAATTGGATGCACAAGATTGGTTAAAAACCCTAATTGGATTAGAATAAGCCTAGGGAGGACGAAAATGACCTAAATGTTCAACCAATGACACAAAATGACACAAAATCACATATTGGATGCACAAGATTGGTTAAAAACCCTAATTGGATTAGAATAAGCCTAGGGAGGACGAAAATGACCTAAATGTTCAACCAATGACACAAAATCACATATTGGATGCACAAGATTGGTTAAAAACACTAATTGGATTAGAATAAGCATAGGGAGGACGAAAATGACCTAAATGTTCAACCAATGACACAAAATGACACAAAATCACATATTGGATGCACAAGATTGGTTAAAAACCCTAATTGGATTAGAATAAGCCTAAGGAGGACGAAAATGAACTAAATGTTCAACCAATGACACAAAATGACACAAAATCACATATTGGATGCACAAGATTGGTTAAAAACCCTAATTGGATTAGAATAATCCAAAGGAGGACGAAAATGACCTAAATGTTCAACCAATGACACAAAATGACACAAAATCACATATTGGATGCACAAGATTGGTTAAAAACCCTAATTGGATTAGAATAAGCCTAGGGAGGACGAAAATGACCTAAATGTTCAACCAATGACACAAAATGACACAAAATCACATATTGGATGCACAAGATTGGTTAAAAACCCTAATTGGGTTAGAATAAGCCTAGGGAGGAAGAAAATGACCTATATGTTCAACCAATGACACAAAATGACACAAAATTACATATTGGATGCCCAAGATTGGTTAAAAACCTTAATTGGTTTAGAATAAGCCTAGGGAGGACGAAAATGACATAAATGTTCAACCAATGACACAAAATGACACAAAATCACATATTGGATGCACAAGATTGGTTAAAAACCCTAATTGGATTAGAATAAGCCTAGGGAGGACGAAAATGACCTAATTGGATTACAGATGACACAAAATGACACAAAATCACATATTGGATGCACAAGATTGGTTAAAAACCCTAATTGGATTAGAATAAGCCTAGGGAAGACGAAAATGACCTAAATGTTAAACCAATGACACAAAATGACACAAAATCACATATTGGATGCACAAGATAGGTTAAAAACCCTAATTGGATTAGAATAAGCCTAGGGAGGACGAAAATGACCTAAATGTTCAACCAATGACACAAAATGACACAAAATCACATATTGGATGCACAAGATTGGTTAAAAACCCTAATTGGATTAGAATAAGCCTAGGGATGACGAAAATGACCTAAATGTTCATCCAATGACACAAAATGACACAAAATCACATATTGGATGCACAAGATTGGTTAAAAATCCTAATTGGATTAGAATAAGCCTAGGGAGGACAAAAATGATCTAAATGTTCAACCAATGACACATAATCACATATTCGATGCACAAGATTGGTTAAAAACGCTAATTGGATTAGAATAAGCCTAGGGAGGACGAAAATGACCTAAATGTTAAACCAATGACACAAAATGACACAAAATCACATATTGGATGCACAAGATAGGTTAAAAACCCTAATTGGATTAGAATAAGCCTAGGGAGGACGAAAATGACCTAAATGTTCAACCAATGACACAAAATGACACAAAATCACATATTGGATGCACAAGATTGGTTAAAAACCCTAATTGGATTAGAATAAGCCTAGGGAGGACGAAAATGACCTACATGTTCAACCAATGACACAAAATGACACAAAATCACATATTGGATGCACAAGATTGGTAAAAAACCTTAATTGGTTTAGAATAAGCCTAGGGAAGACGAAAATGACCTAAATGTTCAACCAATGACACAAAATGACACAAAATCACATATTGGATGCACAAGATTGGTTAAAAACCCTAATTAGATTAGAATAAGCCTAGGGAGGACGAAAATGACCTAAATGTTCAACCAATGACACAAAATGACACAAAATCACATATTGGATGCACAAGATTGGTTAAAAACCCTAATTGGATTAGAATAAGCCTAGGGAGGACGAAAATGACCTAAATGTTCAACCAATGACCCAAAATGACACAAAATCACACATTGGATGCACTAGATTGGTTAAGAACCTTAATTGGATAAGAATAAGCCAAGGGAGGACGAAAATGACCTAAATGTTCAACCAATGACACAAAATGACACAAAATCACATATTGGATGCACAAGATTGGTTAAAAACCCTAATTGGATTAGAATAAGCCTAGGGAGGACGAAAATGACCTAAATGTTCAACCAATGACGCAAAATGACACAAAATCACATTTTGGATGCACAAGATTGGTTAAAAACCCTAATTGGATTAGAATAAGCCTGGGGAGGACGAAAAGACTTAAATGTTCAAACAATGACACAAAATGACACAAAATCACATATTGGATGCACAAGATTGGTTAAAAACCCTAATTGGATTAGAATAAGCCTAGGGAGGGCGAAAATGACCTAAATGTTCAACCAAGGACACAAAATTACATATTGGATGCACAAGATTGGTTAAAAACCCTAATTGGATTAGAATAAGCCTAGGGAGGATGAAAATGACATAACTGTTCAACATACGACACAAAATGACACAAAATCACATATTGGATGCACAAGATTGGTTAAAAACCCTAATGGGATTAGAATAAGCCTAGGGAGGACAGAAATGACCTAAATGTTCAACCAATGACACAAAATCACATATTGGATGCACAAGATTGGTTAAAAACCCTAATTGGATTAGAATAAGCCTAGGGAGGACGAAAATGACCTAATTGGATTACAAATGACACAAAATGATACAAAATCACATATTGGATGCACAAGATTGGTTAAAAACCCTAATTGGATTAGAATAAGCCTTGGGAGGACGAAAATGACCTAAATGTTCAACCAATGACACAAAATGACACAAAATCACATATTGGATGCACAAGATTGGTTAAAAACCCTAATTGGATTAGAATAAGCCTAGGGAGGACGAAAATGAGCTAAATGTTCAACCAATGACACAAAATGACACAAAATCACATATTGGATGCACAAGATTGGTTAAAAACCCTAATTGGATTAGAATAAGCCTAGGGAGGACGAAAATGACCTAAATGTTCAACCAATGACACAAAATGACACAAAATCACATATTGGATGCACAAGATTGGTTAAAAACCCTAATTGGATTAGAATAAGCCTAGCGAGGACGAAAATGACCAAATTGGATTACCAATGACACAAAATCACTTATTATATCCACAAGATTTGTTAAAAACCCTAATTGGATTAGAATAAGCCTAGCGAGGACGAAAATGAACTTAATATTCAACCAATGACACAAAATGACACAAAATCACATATTGGATGCACAAGATTGGTTAAAAACCCTAATTGGATTAGAATAAGCCTAAGGAGGACGAAAATGAACTAAATGTTCAACCAATGACACAAAATGACACAAAATCACATATTGGATGCACAAGATTGGTTAAAAACCCTAATTGGATTAGAATAAGCCTAGGGAGGACGAAAATGACCTAATTGGATTACCAATGACAAAAAATTACTTATTATATGCACAAGATTGGTTAAAAACCCTAATTGGATTAGAATAAGCCTAGGGAGGACGAAAATGACCTAAATGTTCAACCAATGACACAAAGTCACATATTGGATGCACAAGATTGGTTAAAAACCCTAATTGGATTAGAATAAGTCTAGCGAGGAAGAAAATGAACTTATTGGATTACCAATGACAGAAAATCACTTATTATATGCACAAGATTGGTTAAAAACCCTAATTGGATTAGAATAAGCCTAGGGAGGACGAAAATGACCTAAATGTGCAACCAATGACACAAAATCACATATTGGATGCACAAGATTGGTTAAAAACCCTAATTGGATTAGAATAAGTCTAGAGAGCACCAAAATGACCTAAATGTTCAACCAATGACACAAAGTCACATATTGGATGCACAAGATTGGTTAAAAACCCTAATTGGATTAGAATAAGCCTAGGGAGGACAAAAATGACCTAAATGTGCAACCAATGACACAAAATCACATATTCGATGCACAAGATTGGTGAAAAACCCTAATTGGATTAGAATAAGCCTAGGGAGGACGAAAATGACCTAAATGTTCAACCAATGACACAAAATGACACAAAATCACATATTGGATGCACAAGATTGGTTAAAAACCCTAATTGGATTAGAATAAGCCTAGGGAGGACGAAAATGACCTAAATGTGCAACCAATGACACAAAATCACATATTCCATGCACAAGATTGGTGAAAAACCCTAATTGGATTAGAATAAGCCTAGGGAGGACGAAAATGACCTAAATGTTCAACCAATGACACAAAATGACACAAAATCACATATTGGATGCACAAGATTGGTTAAAAACCCTAATTGGATTAGAATAAGCCTAGGAGGACGAAAATGACCTAAAAGTTCAACCAATGACACAAAATCACATATTGGATGCACAAGATTGGTTAAAACCTAATTGGATTACAATAAGCCTAGGGAGGACGAAAATGACCTAAATGTTCAACCAATGACACAAAATGACACAAAATCACATATTGGATGCACAAGATTGGTTAAAAACCCTAATTGGATTAGAATAAGCCTAGGGAGGACGAAAATGACCTAAATGTTCATCCAATGACACAAAATGACACAAAATCACATATTGGATGTCCAAGATTGGTTAAAAATCCTAATTGGATTAGAATAAGCCTAGGGAGGACAAAAATGACCTAAATGTTCAACCAATGACACAAAATGACACATAATCACATATTCGATGCACAAGATTGGTTAAAAACGCTAATTGGATTAGAATAAGCCTAGGGAGGACGAAAATGACCTAATTGGATTACAGATGACACAAAATGACACAAAATCACATATTGGATGCACAAGATTGGTTAAAAACCCTAATTGGATAAGAATAAGCCTAGGGAGGACGAAAATGACCTAATTGGATTACAAATGACACAAAATGACACAAAATCACATATTGGATGCACAAGATTGGTTAAAAACCCTAATTGGATTAGAATAAGCCTTGGGAGGACGAAAATGACCTAAATGTTCAACCAATGACACAAAATGACACAAAATCACATATTGGATGCACAAGATTGGTTAAAAACCCTAATTGGATTAGAATAAGCCTTAGGAGGACGAAAATGACCTAAATGTTCAACCAATGACACAAAATGACACAAAATCACATATTGGATGCACAAGATTGGTTAAAAACCCTAATTGGATTAGAATAAGCCTAGGGAGGACGAAAATGACCTAAATGTTCAACAAATGACACAAAATGACACAAAATCACATATTGGATGGACAAGATTGGTTAAAAACCCTAATTGGATTAGAATAAGCCTAGGGAGGACGAAAATGACCTAAATGTTCAACCAATGACACAAAATGACACAAAATCACATATTGGATGCACAAGATTGGTTAAAAACCCTAATTGGATTAGAATAAGCATAGGGAGGACGAATGAACTAAATGTTCAACCAATGACACCAAATGACACAAAATCACATTTTGGATGCACAAGATTGGTTAAAAACCCTAATTGGATTAGAATAAGCCTAGGGAGGATGAAAATGACCTAAATATTCAACCAATGACACAAAATCTCATATTGGATGCACAAGATTGGTTAAAAACCCTAATTGGATTAGAATAAGCCTAGGGAGGACGAAAATGACCTAAATGTTCAACCAATGACACAAAATGACACAAAATCACATATTGGATGCACAAGATTGGTTAAAAACCCTAATTGGATTAGAATATGCCTAGGGAGGACCAAAATGACCTAAATGTTCAACCAATGACACATAATGACACAAAATCACATATTGGATGCACAAGATTGGTTAAAAACCCTAATTGGATTAGAATAAGCCTAGGGAGGACGAAAATGACCTAAATGTTCAACCAATGACACAAAATGACACAAAATCACATATTGGATGCACAAGATTGGTTAAAAACCCTAATTGGATTAGAATAAGCTTAGGGAGGGCGAAAATGACCTAAATGTTCAACCAATGACACGAAATGACACAAAATCACATATTGGATGCACAAGATTGGGTAAAAACCCTAATTGGAATAGAATAAGCCTAGGGAGGACGAAAATGACCTAAATGTTCAACCAATGACACAAAATGACACAAAATCACATATTGGATGCACAAGATATGTTAAAAACCCTAATTGGATTAGAATAAGCTTAGGGAGGACGAAAATGACCTAAATGTTCAACCAATGACACAAAATGACACAAAATCACATATTGGATGCACAAGATTGGTTAAAAACCCTAATTGGAATAGAATAAGCCTAGGGAGGACGAAAATGACCTAAATGTTCAACCAATGATAGAAAACGACACAAAATCACATATTAGATGCACAAGATTGGTTAAAAACCCTAATTGGATTAGAATATGCCTAGCGAGCACGAAAATGACCTGAATGTTCAACCAATGACACAAAATGACACAAAATCACATATTGGATGCACATGATTGGTTAAAAACCCTAATTGGATTTGAATAAGCCAAGGGAGGACGAAAATGACCTAAATGTTCAACCAATGACACAAAATGACACAAAATCACATATTGGATGCACAAGATTGGTTAAAAACCCTAATTGGATTAGAATAAGCCTAGGGAGGACGAAAATGACCTAATTGGATTACAGATGACACAAAATGACACAAAATCACATATTGGATGCACAAGATTGGTTAAAACCTAATTGGATTAGAATAAGCCTAGGGAGGACGAAAATGACCTAAATGTTCAACCAATGACACAAAATGACACAAAATCACATATTGGATGCACAAGATAGGTTAAAAACGCTAATTGGATTAGAATAAGCCTAGGGAGGACGAAAATGACCTAATTGGATTACAGATGACACAAAATCACACAAAATCACATATTGGATGCACAAGATTGGTTAAAAACCCTAATTGGATTAGAATAAGCCTTGGGAGGACGAAAATGACCTAAATGTTCAACCAATGACACAAAATGACACAAAATCACATATTGGATGCACAAGATTGGTTAAAAACCCTAATTGGATTAGAATAAGCCTAGGGAGGACGAAAATGACCTAAATGTTCAACCAATGACACAAAATGACACAAAATCACATATTGGATGCACAAGATAGGTTAAAAAGGCTAATTGGATTAGAATAAGCCTAGGGAGGACGAAAATGACCTAATTGGATTACAGATGACACAAAATGACACAAAATCACATATTGGATGCACAAGATTGGTTAAAAACCCTAATTGGATAAGAATAAGCCTAGGGAGGACGAAAATGACCTAATTGGATTACAAATGACACAAAATGACACAAAATCACATATTGGATGCACAAGATTGGTTAAAAACCCTAATTGGATTAGAATAAGCCTTGGGAGGACGAAAATAACCTAAATGTTCAACCAATGACACAAAATGACACAAAATCACATATTGGATGCACAAGATTGGTTAAAAACCCTAATTGGATTAGAATAAGCCTAGGGAGGACGAAAATGACCTAAATGTTCAACCAATGACACAAAATGACACAAAATCACATATTGGATGCACAAGATTGGTTAAAAACCCTAATTGGGTTAGAATAAGCCTAGGGAGGACGAAAATGACCTAAATGTTCATCCAATGACACAAAATGACACAAAATCACATATTGGATGCCCATGATTGGTTAAAAATCCTAATTGGATTAGAATAAGCCTAGGGAGGACAAAAATGACCTAATTGGATTACCAATGACACAAAATCACTTATTATATGCAAAAGAGTGGTTAAAAACCCTAATTGGATTAGAATAAGCCTAGGGAGGACGAAAATGACCTAAATGTTCAACCAATGACACAAAATGACACAAAATCACATATTGGATGCCCAAGATTGGTTAAAAACCCTAATTGGATTAGAATAAGCCTAGGGAGGACGAAAATGACCTAAATGTTCAACCAATGACACAAAATCACATATTGGATGCACAAGATTGGTTAAAAACCCTAATTGGATTAGAATAAGCCTTGGGAGGACGAAAATGACCTAAATGTTCAACCAATGACACAAAATGACACAAAATCACATATTGGATGCACAAGATTGGTTAAAAACCCTAATTGGATTAGAATAAGCTTAGGGAGGACGAAAATGACCTAAATGTTCAACCAATGACACAAAATCACATATTGGATGCACAAGATTGGTTAAAATCCCTAACTGGATTAGAATAAGCCCAGGGAGGACAAAAATGACCTAAATGTCCAACCAATGACACAAAATGACACAAAATCACATATTGGATGCACAAGATTGGTTAAAAACCCTAATTGGATTAGAATAAGCCTAGGGAGGACGAAAATGACCTAAATGTTCAACCAATGACACAAAATGACACAAAATCACATATTGGATGCACATGTTTGGTTAAAAACCCTAATTGGATTAGAATAAGGCTAGGGAGGACGAAAATGACCTAAATGTTCAACCAATGACACCAAATGACACAAAATCACATATTGGATGCACAAGATTGGTTAAAAACCCTAATTGGATTAGAATAAGCCTAGGGGGAAAGAAAATGACCTAAATGTTCAACCAATGACACAAAATCACATATTGGATGCACAAGATTGGTTAAAAACCCTAATTGGATTAGAATAAGCCTAGGGAGGACGAAAATGACCTAAATGTTTAACCAATGACACAAAATGACACAAAATCACATATTGGATACCCAAGATTGGTTAAAAACCCTAATTGGATTAGAATAAGCCTAGGGAGGACAAAAATGACCTAAATGTTCAACCAATGACACAAAATGACACAAAATCACATATTGGATGCACAAGATTGGTTAAAAACCCTAATTGGATTAGAATAAGCCTAGGGAGGACGAAAATGACCTAAATGTTCAACCAATGACACAAAATGACACAAAATCACATATTGGATGCACAAGATTGGTTAAAAACCCTAATTGGATTAGAATAAGCCTAGGGAGGACGAAAATGACCTAAATGTTTAACCAATGACAGAAAATCACATATTGGATGCACAAGATTGGTTAAAAACCCTAATTGGATTAGAATAAGCCTAGGGAGGACGAAAATGACCTAAATGTTCAACCAATGACACAAAATCACATATTGTATGCACAAGATTGGTTAAAAACCCTAATTGGATTAAAAAGAGCCTAGGGAGGACGAATGACCTAAATGTTCAACCAATGACACAAAATGACACAAAATCACATATTGGATGCACAAGATTGGTTAAAAACCCTAATTGGATTAGAATAAGCCTAGGGAGGACGAAAATGACCTAAATGTTCAACCAGTGACACAAAATGACACAAAATTACATATTGGATGCACAAGATTTGTTAAGAACCCTAATTGGATTAGAATAAGCCTAGGGAGGACGAAAATGGCCTAAATGTTCAACCAATGACACAAAATGACAAAAAATCACATATTGGATGCAGAAGATTGGTTAAAAACTCTAATTGGATTAGAATAGGCCAAGGGAGGACGAAAAGGACCTAAGTGTTCAACCAATGACACAAAATGACACAAAATCACATATTGGATGCACAAGATTGGTTAAAAACCCTAATTGGATTAGAATAATCCTAGGGAGGACGAAAACGACCTAAATGTTCAACCAATGACACAAAATGACACAAAATCACATATTGGATGCACAAGATTGGTTAAAAACCCTAATTGGATTAGAATAAACCTAGGGAGGACGAAAATGACCTAAATGTTCAACCAATGACACAAAATCACATATTGGATGCACAAGATTGGTTAAAAACCCTAATTGGATTAGAATATGCCTAGGGAGGACGAAAATGACCTAAATGTTCAACCAATGACACAAAATGACACAAAATCACATATTGGATGCACAAGATTGGTTAAAAACCCTAATTGGAATAGAATAAGCCTAGGGAGGACGAAAATGACCTAAATGTTCAACCAATGACACAAAATCACACAAAATAACATATTGGATGCACAAGATTGGTTAAAAACCTAATTGGATTAGAATAAGCTTAGGGAGGACGAAAATGACCTAAATGTTCAACCAATGACACAAAAGGACACAAAATCACATATTGGATGCACAAGATTGGTTAAAAACCCTAATTGGATTACAATCAGCCTAGGGAGGACGAAAATGACCTAAATGTTCAACCAATGACACAAAATCACATATTGGATGCACAAGATTGGTTAAAAACCCTAATTGGATTAGAATAAGCCTAGGGAGGACGAAAATGACCTAAATGTTCAACCAATGACACAAAATCACATATTGGATGCACAAGATTGGTTAAAAACCCTAATTGGATTAGAATAAGCCTAGGGAGGACGAAAATGACCTAAATGTTCACCCAATGACACAAAATCACATGTTGGATGCACAAGATTGGTTAAAAACCCTAATTGGATTAGAATAAGCCTACGGAGGACGAAATAGACCTAAATGTTCAACCAATGACACAAAATCACATATTGGTTGCACAAGATTGGTTAAAAACCCTAATTGGATTAGAATAAGCCTAGGGAGGACGAAAATGACCTAAATGTTCAATCAATGACACAAAATCACATATTGGATGCACAAGATTGGTTAAAAACCCTAATTGGATTAGAATAAGCCTAGGGACGACGGAAATGACCTAAATGTTCAACCAATGACACAAAATGACACAAAATCACATATTGGATGCACAAGATTGGTTAAAAACCCTAATTGGATTAGAATAAGCCTAGGGAGGACGAAAATGACCTAAATGTTCAACCAATGACACAAAATCACATATTGGATGCACAAGATTGGTTAAAAACCCTAATTGGATTAGAATAAGCCTAGGGAGGACGAAAATGACCTAAATGTTGAACCATTGACACAAAATGACACAAAATTACATATTGAATGCACAAGATTGGTTAAAAACCCTAATTGGATTAGAATAAGCCTAGGGAGGACGAAAATTACCTAAATGTTCAACCAATGACACAAAATCACATGTTGGATGCACAAGATTGGTTAAAAACCCTAATTGGATTAGAATAAGCCTAGGGAGGACGAAAATGACCTAAATGTTCAACCAATGACACAAAATGACACAAATTCACATATAATATGCACAAGATTGGTTAAAAACCCTAATTGGATTAGAATAATCCTAGGGAGGATGAAAATGAATTAAATGTTCAACCAATGACACAAAATGACACAAAATCACATATTGGATGCACAAGATTGGTTAAAAACCCTAATTGGATTAGAATAAGCCTAGGGAGGACGAAAATGACCTAAATGTTCAACCAATGACACAAAATGACACAAAATCACATATTGGATGCACAAGATTGGTTAAAAACCCTAATTGGATCAGAATAAGCCTAGGGAGGACGAAGACGACCTAAATGTTTAACTAATGACACAAAATCACATATTGGATGCACAAGATTGGTTAAAAACCCTAATTGGATTAGAATAAGCCTAGGGAGGACGAAAATGACCTAAATGTTCAACCAATGACACAAAATCACATATTGGATGCACAACATTGGTTAAAAACCCTAATTGGATTTGAATAAGCCTAGGTTGGATGAAAATGACCTAAATGTTCAACCAATGACACAGAATCACATATTGGATGCACGAGATTGGTTAAAAACCCTAATTGGATTAAAATAAGTCTAGGGAGGACGAAAATGACCTAAATGTTCAACCAATGACACAAAGTGACACAAAATCACATATTGGATACACAAGATGGGTTAAAAACCCTAATTGGATTAGAATTAGCCTAGGGAGGACGAAAATGACCTAAATGTTCAACCAATGACACAAAATCACATATTGGATGCACAAGATTGGTTAAAAACCCTAATTGGATTAGAATAAGCCTAGGGAGGACGAAAATGACCTAAATGTTCAACCAATGACACAAAATGACACAAAATCACATATTGGATGCACAAGATTTGTTAAAAACCCTAATTGGATTAGAATAAGCCTAGGAAGGACCAAAATGACCTAAATGTTCAACCAATTACACAAAATCACATATTGGATGCACAAGATTGGTTAAAAACCCTAATTGGATTAGAATAAGCCTAGGGAGGACCAAAATGACCTAAATGTTGAACCAATGACACCAAATGACATATTGGATGCACAAGATTGGTTAAAAACCGTAATTGGATTAGAATAAGCCTAGGGAGAACGAAAATGACCTAAATGTTAGACCAATGACACAAAATCACATATTGGATGCACAAGATTGGTTAAAAATCCTTATTGGATTAGAATAAGCCTAGGGAGGACGAAAATGACCTAAATGTTCAACCAATGACACAAAATCACATATTGGATGCACAAGATTGGTTAAAAACCCTAATTGGATTAGAATAAGCCTAGGGAGGACGAAAATGACCTAAATGTTCAACCAATGACACAAAATCACATATTGGATGCACAAGATTGGTTAAAAACCCTAATTGGATTAGAATAAGCCTAGGTAAGACGAAAATGACCTAAATGTTCAACCAATGACACAAAATCACATATTGGATGCACAAGATTGGTTAAAAACCCAAATTGGATTAGAATAAGCCGTGGGAGGAAGAAAATGACCTAAATGTTCAACCAATGACACAAAATGACACAAAATCACATATTGGTTGCACAAGATTGGTTAAAAACCCTAATTGGACTAGAATAAGCCTAGGGAGGACGAAAATGACCTAAATGTTCAACCAATGACACAAAATCACATATTGGATGCACAAGATTGGTTAAAAACCCTAATTGGATTAGAATAAGCCTTGGGAGGACGAAAATGACCTAAATGTTCAACCAATGACACAAAATGACACAAAATCACATATTGGATGCACAAGATTGGTTAAAAACCCTAATTGGATTAGAATAAGCCTAGGGAGGACGAAAATGACCTAAATGTTCAACCAATGACACAAAATGACACAAAATCATATATTGGATACCCAAGATTAGTTAAAAACCCTAATTGGATTAGAATAAGACTAGGGAGGACGAAAATGACATAAATGTTCAACCAGTGACACAAAATGACACAAAATCACATATTAGATGCAAAAGATTGGTTAAAAACCCTAATTGGATTAGAATAAGCCTAGGGAGGACGAAAATGACCTAAATGTTCAACCAATGACACAAAATGACACAAAATCACATATTGGATGCACAAGATTGGTTAAAAACCCTAATTGGATTAGAATAAGCCTAGGGAGGACGAAAATGACCTAAATGTTACACCAATGACACAAAATCACATATTGGATGCACAAGATTGGTTAAAAACCCTAATTGGATTAGAATAAGCCTAGGGAGGACGAAAATGACCTAAATGTTCAACCAATGACACAAAATGACACAAAATCATATATTGGATGCACAAGATTGGTTAAAACCCTAATTGGAGTAGAATAAGCCTAGGGAGGACAAAAATGACCTAAATGTTCAACCAATGACACAAAATGACACAAAATCACATATTGGATGCACAAGATTGGTTAAAAACCCTAATTGGATTAGAATAAGCCTAGGGAGGACGAAAATGACCTAAATGTTCAACCTATGACACAAAATCACATATTGGATGCACAAGATTGGTTAAAAACCCTAATTAGATTAGAATACGCCTAGGGACGACGAAAATGACCTAAATGTTCAACCAATGACACAAAATGACACAAAATCACATATTGGATGCACAAGATTGGTTAAAAACCCTAATTGGATTAGAATAAGCCTAGGGAGGACGAAAATGACCTAAATGTTCAACCAATGACACAACATGACACAAAATCACATATTGGGTGCACAAGATTGGTTAAAAACCCTAATTGGATTAGAATAATCCTAGGGAGGACGAAAATGACCTAAATGTTCAACCAATGACACAAAATGACACAAAATACATATTGGATGCACAAGATTGGTTAAAAACCCTAATTGGATTAGAATAAGCCTAGGGAGGACGAAAATGACCTAAATGTTCAACCAATGACACAAAATCACATATTGGATGCACAAGATTGGTTAAAAACCCTAATTGGATTAGAATAAGCCTAGTGAGGACGAAAATGACCTAAATGTTCAACCAATGACACAAAATTACATATTGGATGCACAAGATTGATTAAAAACCCTTATTGGATTAGAATAAGCCTAGGGAGGACGAAAATGACCTAAATGTTCAACCAATGACACAAAATGATACGAAATCACATATTGGATGCACAAGATTGGTTGAAAACCCTAATTGGATTAGAATAAGCCTAGGGAGGACGAAAATGACCTAAATGTTCAACCAATCACAAAATCACATATTGGATACACAAGATTGGTTAAAAACCCTGATTGGATTACAATAATCCTAGTGAGGACGAAAATGACCTAAATGTTCAACCAATGACACAAAATGACACAAAATCACATATTGGATGCACAAGATTGGTTAAAAACCCTAATTGGATTAGAATAAGCCTAGGGAGGACGAAAATGACCTAAATGTTCAACCAACGACACAAAATCACATTTTGGATGCACAAGATTGGTTAAAAACCCTAATTGGATTAGAATAAGCCTAGGGAGGACGAAAATGACCTAAATGTTCAACCAATGACACAAAATCACATATTGGATGCACAAGATTGGTTAAAAACCCTAATTGGA
The DNA here is from genome assembly GCA_037974755.1 of Cicer yamashitae. Lineage (NCBI taxonomy): Eukaryota > Viridiplantae > Streptophyta > Magnoliopsida > Fabales > Fabaceae > Cicer > Cicer yamashitae. The sequence goes on from JBBPBQ010000002.1 coordinate 26,296,805, forward strand.
TTAGAATAAGCCTATGGAGGACGAAAATGACCTAAATGTTCAACCAATGACACAAAATTACACAAAATCACATATTGGATGCACAAGATTGGTTAAAAACCCTAATTGGATTAGAATAAGCCTAGGGAGGACGAAAATGACCTAAATGTTCAACCAATGACACAAAATGATACAAAATCACATATTGGATGCACAAGATTGGTTAAAAACCCTAATTGGATTAAAATAAGCCTAGGGAGGACGAAAATGACCTAAATGTTCAACCAATGACACAAAATGACACAAAATCACATATTGGATGCACAAGATTGGTTAAAAACCCTAATTGGATTAGAATAAGCCTAGGGAGGACGAAAATGACCTAAATGTTCAACCAATGACACAAAATCACATATTGGATGCACAAGATTGGTTAAAAACCCTAATTGGATTAGAATAAGCCTAGGGAGGACGAAATTGACCTAAAAGTTCAACCAATGACACAAAATCACATATTGGATGCACAAGATTGGTTAAAAACCCTAATTGGATTAGAATAAGCCTAGGGAGGACGAAAATGACCTAAATGATCAACCAATAACACAAAATGACACAAAATCACATATTGGATGCACATGATTGGTTAAAAACCATAATTGGATTAGAATAAGTCTAGGGAGGACGAAAATGACCTAAATGTTCAACCAATGACACAAAATGACACAAAATCACATATTGGATGCACAAGATTGGTTAAAAACCCTAATTGGATTAGAATAAGCCTAGGGAGGACGAAAATGACCTAAATGTTCAACCAATGACACAAAATCACATATTGGATGCACAAGATTGGTTAAAAACCCTAATTGGGTAAGAATAAGCCTAGGGAGGACGAAAATGACCTAAATGTTCATCCAATGACACAAAATGACACAAAATCACATATTGGATGCACAAGATTGGTTAAAAACCCTAATTGGATTAGAATATGCCTAGCGAGGTCGAAAATGACCTAAATGTTCAACCAATGACACAAAATGACACAAAATCACATATTGGATGCACAAGATTGGTTAAAAACCCTAATTGGATTAGAATAAGCCTAGGGAGGACGAAAATGACCTAATTGGATTACAGATGACACAAAATCACATATTGGATGCACAAGATTGGTTAAAAACCCTAATTGGATTAGAATAAGCCTAGGGAGGACGAAAATGACCTAAATGTTCAACCAATGACACAAAATGACACAAAATCACATATTAGATGCGCAAGATTGGTTAAACACCCTAATTGGATTAGAATAAGCCTAGGGAGGACGAAAATGACATAAATGTTCAACCAATGACACAAAGTGACACAAAATCACATATTGGATGCACAAGATTGGTTAAAAACCCTAATTGGATTAGAATAAGCCTTGGGAGGACGAAAATGACCTAAATGTTCAACCAATGACACAAAATGACACAAAATCACATATTGGATGCACAAGATTGGTTAAAAACCCTAATTGGATTAGAATAAGCCTAGGGAGGACGAAAATGACCTAAATGTTCAACCAATGACACAAAATGACACAAAATCACATATTGGATGCACAAGATTGGTTAAAAACCCAAATTAGATTAGAATAAGCCTAGGGAGGACGAAAATGACCTAAATGTTCAACCAATGACACAAAATGACACAAAATCACATATTGGATGCACAAGATTGGTTAAAAACCCTAATTGGATTAGAATAAGCCTAGGGAGGACGAAAATGACCTAAATGTTCAACCAATGACACAAAATGACACAAAATCACATATTGGATGCACAAGATTGGTTAACAACCCTAATTGGATTAGAATAAGCCTAGGGAGGACGAAAATGACCTAAATGTTCAACCAATGACACAAAATGACACAAAATCACATATTGGATGCACAAGATTAGTTAAAAATCCTAATTGGATTAGAATAAGCCTAGCGAGGACGAAAATGACCTAATTGGATTACCAATGACACAAAATCACTTATTATATGCACAAGATTGGTTAAAAACCCTAATTGGATTAGAATAAGCCTAGGGAGGACGAAAATGACATAAATGTTCAACCAATGACACAAAATGACACAAAATCACATATTGGATGCACAAGATTGGTTAAAAACCCTAATTGGATTAGAATAAGCCTAGGGAGGACGAAAATGACCTAATTGGATTACAGATGACACAAAATGACACAAAATCACATATTGGATGCACAAGATTGGTTAAAAACCCTAATTGGATTAGAATAAGCCTAGGGAAGACGAAAATGACCTAAATGTTCAACCAATGACACAAAATGACACAAAATCACATATTGGATGCACAAGATTGGTTAAAAACCCTAATTGGATTAGAATAAGCCTAGGGAAGACGAAAATGACCTAAATGTTAAACCAATGACACAAAATGACACAAAATCACATATTGGATGCACAAGATAGGTTAAAAACCCTAATTGGATTAGAATAAGCCTAGGGAGGACGAAAATGACCTAAATGTTCAACCAATGACACAAAATGACACAAAATCACATATTGGATGCCCAAGATTGGTTAAAAATCCTAATTGGATTAGAATAAGCCTAGGGAGGACAAAAATGACCTAATTGGATTACCAATGACACAAAATCACTTATTATATGCAAAAGAGTGGTTAAAAACCCTAATTGGATTAGAATAAGCCTAGGGAGGACGAAAATGACCTAAATGTTCAACCAATGACACAAAATCACATATTGGATGCACAAGATTGGTTAAAAACCCTAATTGGATTAGAATAAGCCTAGGGAGGACGAAAATGACCTAATTGGATTACAAATGACACAAAATGACACAAAATCACATATTGGATGCACAAGATTGGTTAAAAACCCTAATTGGATTAGAATAAGCCTTGGGAGGACGAAAATGACCTAAATGTTTAACCAATGACACAAAATGACACAAAATCACATATTGGATGCACAGGATTGGTTAAAAACCCTAATTGGATTAGAATAAGCCTAGGAGGACGAAAATGACCTAAATGTTCAACCAATGACACAAAATGACACAAAATCACATATTGGATGCACAAGATTGGTTAAAAACCCTAATTGGATTAGAATAAGCCTAGGGAGGACGAAAATGACCTAAATGTTCAACCAATGACACAAAATGACACAAAATCACATATTGGATGCACAAGATAGGTTAAAAACGCTAATTGGATTAGAATAAGCCTAGGGAGGACGAAAATGACCTAATTGGATTACAGATGACACAAAATGACACAAAATCACATATTGGATGCACAAGATTGGTTAAAAACCCTAATTGGATAAGAATAAGCCTAGGGAGGACGAAAATGACCTAATTGGATTACAAATGACACAAAATGACACAAAATCACATATTGGATGCACAAGATTGGTTAAAAACCCTAATTGGATTAGAATAAGCCTAGGGAGGACGAAAATGACCTAAATGTTCAACCAATGACACAAAATGACACAAAATCACATATTGGATGCACAAGATAGGTTAAAAACGCTAATTGGATTAGAATAAGCCTAGGGAGGACGAAAATGACCTAATTGGATTACAGATGACACAAAATCACACAAAATCACATATTGGATGCACAAGATTGGTTAAAAACCCTAATTGGATTAGAATAAGCCTTGGGAGGACGAAAATGACCTAAATGTTCAACCAATGACACAAAATGACACAAAATCACATATTGGATGCACAAGATTGGTTAAAAACCCTAATTGGATTAGAATAAGCCTAGGGAGGACGAAAATGACCTAAACGTTCATCCAATGACACAAAATGACACAAAATCACATATTGGATGCACAAGATTGGTTAAAAACCCTAATTGGATTAGAATAAGCCTTGGGAGGACGAAAATGACCTAAATGTTCAACCAATGACACAAAATGACACAAAATCACATATTGGATGCACAAGATTGGTTAAAAACCCTAATTGGATTAGAATAAGCCTAGGGAGGACGAAAATGACCTAAATGTTCATCCAATGACACAAAATGACACAAAATCACATATTGGATGCACAAGATTGGTTAAAAATCCTAATTGGATTAGAATAAGCCTAGGGAGGACAAAAATGATCTAAATGTTCAACCAATGACACATAATCACATATTCGATGCACAAGATTGGTTAAAAACGCTAATTGGATTAGAATAAGCCTAGGGAGGACGAAAATGACCTAAATGTTAAACCAATGACACAAAATGACACAAAATCACATATTGGATGCACAAGATAGGTTAAAAACCCTAATTGGATTAGAATAAGCCTAGGGAGGACGAAAATGACCTAAATGTTCAACCAATGACACAAAATGACACAAAATCACATATTGGATGCACAAGATTGGTTAAAAACCCTAATTGGATTAGAATAAGCCTAGGGAGGACGAAAAGGACCTAAATGTTCAACCATTGACACAAAATGACACAAAATCACATATTGGATGCACAAGATTGGTTAAAAACCCTAATTGGATTAGAATAAGCCTAGGGAAGGACGAAAATGACCTAAATGTTCAACCAAGGACACAAAATTACATATTGGATGCACAAGATTGGTTAAAAACCCTAATTGGATTAGAATATGCCTAGGGAGGACGAAAATGACCTAAATGTTCAACCATTGACACAAAATGACACAAAACCACATATTGGAAGCACAAGATTGGTTAAAAACCCTAATTGGATTAGAATAAGCCTAGGGAGGACGAAAATGACCTAATTGGATTATAGATGACACAAAATAACACAAAATCACATATTGGATGCACAAGATTGGTTAAAAACCCTAATTGGATTAGAATAAGCCTAGGGAGGACGAAGAAGACCTAAATGTTCAACCAATGACACAAAATAACATATTAGATGCACAAGATTGGTTACAAACCTTAATTGGATTAGAATATGCCTAGGGAGGACGAAAATGACCTAAATGTTCAACCAATGACACAAAATCACATATTGGATGCACAAGATTGGTTAAAAACCCTAATTGGATTAGAATATGCCTAGGGAGGACGAAAATGACCTAAATGTTCAACCAATGACACAAAATGACACAAAATCACATATTGGATCCACAAGATTGGTTAAAAACCCTAATTGGATTAGAATAAGCCTAGGAAGGTCGAAAATGACCTAAATGTTCATCCAATGACACAAAATGACACAAAATCACATATTGGATGCCCAAGATTGGTTAAAAATCCTAATTGGATTAGAATAAGCCTAGGGAGGACAAAAATGACCTAATTGGATTACCAATGACACAAAATCACTTATTATATGCAAAAGAGTGGTTAAAAACCCTAATTGGATTAGAATAAGCCTAGGGAGGACGAAAATGACCTAAATGTTCAACCAATGACACAAAATCACATATTGGATGCACAAGATTGGTTAAAAACCCTAATTGGATTAGAATATGCCTAGCGAGGTCGAAAATGACCTAAATGTTCAACCAATGACACAAAATGACACAAAATCACATATTGGATGCACAAGATTGGTTAAAAACCCTAATTGGATTAGAATAAGCCTAGGGAGGACGAAAATGACCTAATTGGATTACAGATGACACAAAATCACATATTGGATGCACAAGATTGGTTAAAAACCCTAATTGGATTAGAATAAGCCTAGGGAGGACGAAAATGACCTAAATGTTCAACCAATGACACAAAATGACACAAAATCACATATTGGATGCACAAGATTGGTTAAAAACCCTAATTGGATTAGAATAAGCCTAGGGAGGACGAAAATGACCTAAATGTTCAACCAATGACACAATATCACATTTTGGATGCACAAGATTGGTTAAAAACCCTAATTGGATTAGAATAAGCCTAGCGAGGACGAAAATGACCTAATTGGATTACCAATGACACAAAATCACTTATTATATGCACAAGATTGGTTAAAAACCCTAATTGGATTAGAATAAGCCTAGGGAGGACGAAAATGACCTAAATGTTCAACCAATGACACAAAATCACATATTGGATGCACAAGATTGGTTAAAAACCCTAATTGGATTAGAATAAACCTAGGGAGGACGAAAATAACCTAAATGTTTAACCAATGACACAAAATCACATATTGGATGCACAAGATTGGTTAAAAACCCTAATTGGATTAGAATAAGTCTAGGGAGGACGAAAATGACCTAAATTTTCAACCAATGACACAAAATCACACAAAATCACATATTGGATGCACAAGATTGGTTAAAAACCCTAATTGGATTAGAATAAGCCTAGGGAGGACGAAAATGAACTAAATGTTCAACCAATGACACAAAATGACACAAAATCACATATTGGATGCACAAGATTGGTTAAAAACCTTAATTGGATTAGAATAAGCCTAGGGAGGACGAAAATGACCTAAATGTTCAACCAATGACACAAAATGACACAAAATCACATATTGGATGCACAAGATTGGTTAAAAACCCTAATTGGATTAGAATAAGCCTAGGGAGGACGAAAATGACCTAATTGGATTACAGATGAAACAAAATGACACAAAATCACATATTGGATGCACAAGATTGGTTAAAACCCTAATTGGATTAGAATAAACCTAGGGAGGACGAAAATGACCTAAATGTTCAACCAATGACACAAAATGACACAAAATCACATATTGGATGCACAAGATTGGTTAAAAACCCTAATTGGATTAGAATAAGCCTAGGGAGGACGAAAACGACCTAAATGTTCAATTGATGACACAAAATGACACAAAATCACATATTGGATGCACAAGATTGGTTAAAAACCCTAATTGGATTAGAATAAGCCTAGGGAGGACGAAAATGACCTAAATGTTCAACCAATGACACAAAATCACATATTGGATGCACAAGATTGGTTAAAAACCCTAATTGGATTAGAATAAGCCTACGGATGACGAAAATGACCTAAATGTTCAACCAATGACACAAAATGACACAAAATCACATATTGGATGCACAAGATTGGTTAAAAACCCTAATTGGATTAGAATAAGCCTAGGGAGGACGAAAATGACCTAAATGTTCAACCAATGACACAAAATCACATATTGGATGCACAAGATTGGTTAAAAACCCTAATTGGATTAGAATAAGCCTAGGGAGGACGAAAATGACCTAAATGTTCAACCAATGATACAAAATGACACAAAATCACATTTTGGATGCTCAAGATTGGTTAAAAACCCTAATTGGCTTAGAATAAGCCTAGGGAGGACGAAAATGACTAAATTTTCAACCAATGACACAAAATGACACAATCACATATTGGATGCACAAGATTGGTTAAAAACCCTAATTGGATTAGAATAAGCCTAGGGAGGACGAAAATGACCTAAATGTTCAACCAATGACACAAAATGACACAAAATCACATATTGGATGCACAAGATTGGTTAAAAACCCTAATTGGATTAGAATATGCCTAGGGAGGACCAAAATGACCTAAATGTTCAACCAATGACACATAATGACACAAAATCACATATTGGATGCACAAGATTGGTTAAAAACCCTAATTGGATTAGAATAAGCCTAGGGAGGACGAAAATGACCTAAATGTTCAACCAATGACACAAAATGACACAAAATCACATATTGGATGCACAAGATTGGTTAAAAACCCTAATTGGATTAGAATAAGCCTAGGGAGAACGAAAATGAACTAAATGTTCAAGCAATGACACAAAATCACATATTGGATGCACAAGATTGGTTAAAAACCCTAATTGGATTAGAATAAGCCTAGGGAGGACGAAAATGACCTAAATGTTCAACCAATGACACAAAATCACATATTGGATGCACAAGATTGGTTAAAAACCCTAATTGGATTAGAATAAGCCTAAGGACGACGGAAATGACCTAAATGTTCAACCAATGACACAAAATTACACAAAATCACATATTGGATGCACAAGATTGGTTAAAAACCCTAATTGGATTAGAATAAGCCTAGGGAGGACGAAAATGACCTAAATGGTCAACCAATAACACAAAATGACACAAAATCAAATATTGGATGCACAAGATTGGTTAAAAACCCTAATTGGATTAGAATAAGCCTAGGGAGGACGAAAATGACCTAAATGTTCAACCAATGACACAAAATGACACAAAATCACATATTGGATGCACAAGATTGGTTAAAAACCCTAATTGGATTAGAATAAGCCTAGGGAGGACGAAAATGACCTAAATGTTCAACCAATGACACAAAATGACACAAAATCACATATTGGATGCACAAGATTGGTTAAAAACCCTAATTGGATTAGAATAAGCCTAGGAGGACGAAAATGAACTAAAAGTTTAGCCAATGACACAAAATGACACAAAATCACATATTGGATGCACAAGATTGGTTAAAAACCCTAATTGGATTAGAATAAGCCTAGGGAGGACGAAAATGACCTAAATGTTCAACCAATGACACAAAATCACATATTGGATGCACAAGATTGGTTAAAAACCCTAATTGGATTAGAATAAGCCTCGGGAGGATGAAAATGACCTAAATGTGCAACCAATGACACAAAATCACATATTGGAAGCACAAGATTGGTTAAAAACCCTAATTGGATTAGAATAAGCCTAGGGAGGACGAAAATGACCTAAATGTGCAACCAATGACACAAAATCACATATTCGATGCACAAAATTGGTTAAAAACCCTAATTGGATTAGAATAAGCCTAGGGAGGACGAAAATGACCTAAATGTTCAACCAATGACACAAAATCACATATTGGATGCACAAGATTGGTTAAAAACCCTAATTGGATTAGAATAAGCCTAGGAGGACGAAAATGACCTAAAAGTTCAACCAATGACACAAAATGACACAAAATCACATATTGGATGCACAAGATTGGTTAAAAACCCTAATTGGAATAGAATAAGCCTAGGGAGGACGAAAATGACCTAAATGTTCAACCAATGATAGAAAACGACACAAAATCACATATTAGATGCACAAGATTGGTTAAAAACCCTAATTGGATTAGAATATGCCTAGCGAGCACGAAAATGACCTGAATGTTCAACCAATGACACAAAATGACACAAAATCACATATTGGATGCACATGATTGGTTAAAAACCCTAATTGGATTTGAATAAGCCAAGGGAGGACGAAAATGACCTAAATGTTCAACCAATGACACAAAATGACACAAAATCACATATTGGATGCACAAGATTGGTTAAAAACCCTAATTGGATTAGAATAAGCCTAGGGAGGACGAAAATGACCTAATTGGATTACAGATGACACAAAATGACACAAAATCACATATTGGATGCACAAGATTGGTTAAAAACCCTAATTGGATAAGAATAAGCCTAGGGAGGACGAAAATGACCTAATTGGATTACAAATGACACAAAATGACACAAAATCACATATTGGATGCACAAGATTGGTTAAAAACCCTAATTGGATTAGAATAAGCCTTGGGAGGACGAAAATAACCTAAATGTTCAACCAATGACACAAAATGACACAAAATCACATATTGGATGCACAAGATTGGTTAAAAACCCTAATTGGATTAGAATAAGCCTAGGGAGGACGAAAATGACCTAAATGTTCAACCAATGACACAAAATGACACAAAATCACATATTGGATCCACAAGATTGGTTAAAAACCCTAATTGGATTAGAATAAGCCTAGGGAGGACGAAAATGACCTAATTGGATTACAGATGACACAAAATGACACAAAATCACATATTGGATGCACAAGATTGGTTAAAAACCCTAATTGGATTAGAATAAGCCTACGGAGGACGAAGAAGACCTAAATGTTCAACCAATGACACAAAATAACATATTAGATGCACAAGATTGGTTACAAACCCTAATTGGATTAGAATATGCCTAGGGAGGACGAAAATGACCTAAATGTTCAACCAATGACACAAAATCACATATTGGATGCACAAGATTGGTTAAAAACCCTAATTGGATTAGAATATGCCTAGGGAGGACGAAAATGACCTAAATGTTCAACCAATGACACAAAATGACACAAAATCACATATTGGATCCACAAGATTGGTTAAAAACCCTAATTGGATTAGAATAAGCCTAGGGAGGACGAAAATGACCTAATTGGATTACAGATGACACAAAATGACACAAAATCACATATTGGATGCACAAGATTGGTTAAAAACCCTAATTGGATTAGAATAAGCCTAGGGAGGACGAAGAAGACCTAAATGTTCAACCAATGACACAAAATAACATATTAGATGCACAAGATTGGTTACAAACCCTAATTCGATTAGAATATGCCTAGGGAGGACGAAAATGACCTAAATGTTCAACCAATGACACAAAATCACATATTGGATGCACAAGATTGGTTAAAAACCCTAACTGGATTAGAATATGCCTAGGGAGGACGAAAATGACCTAAATGTTCAACCAATGACACAAAATGACACAAAATCACATATTGGATGCAAAAGATTGGTTTAAAACCCTAATTGGATTAGAATAAGCCTAGGGAGGACGAAAATGACCTAAATGTTCAACCAATGACAGAAAATGACACAAAATCACATATTAGATGCACAAGATTGGTTAAAAACCCTAATTGGATTAGAATAAGCCTAGGGAGGACGAAAATGACCTAAATGTTCAACCAAGGACACAAAATGACACAAAATCACATATTGGATGCACAAGATTGGTTAAAAACCCTAATTGGATTAGAATAAGCCTAGGGAGGACGAAAATGACCTAATTGGATTACAAATGACACAAAATGATACAAAATCACATATTGGATGCACAAGATTGGTTAAAAACCCTAATTGGATTAGAATAAGCCTTGGGAGGACGAAAATGACCTAAATGTTCAACCAATGACACAAAATGACACAAAATCACATATTGGATGCACAAGATTGGTTAAAAACCCTAATTGGATTAGAATAAGCCTAGGAGAACGAAAATGACCTAAATGTTCAACCAATGACACAAAATGACACAAAATCACATATTGGATTCACAAGATTGGTTAAAAACCCTAATTGGATTAGAATAAGCCTAGGTAGAACGAAAATGACCTAAATGTTAAACCAATGACACAAAATGACACAAAATCCCATATTGGATGCACAAGATTGGTTAAAAACCCTAATTGGATTAGAATAAGCCTTGGGAGGACGAAAATGACCTAAATGTTCAACCAATGACACAAAATGACACAAAATCACATATTGGATGCACAAGATTGGTTAAAAACCCTAATTGGATTAGAATAAGCCTAGGAGAACGAACATGACCTAAATGTTCAACCAATGACACAAAATGACACAGAATCACATATTGGATTCACAAGATTGGTTAAAAACCCTAATTGGATTAGAAAAGCCTAGGGAGGACGAAAATGACCTAAATGTTCAACCAATGACAGAAAATGACACAAAATGACACAAAATCACATATTGGATGCACAAGATTGGTTAAAAACCCTAATTGGATTAGAATAAGCCTAGGAGGACGAAAATGACCTAAAAGTTCAACCAATGACACAAAATGACACAAAATCACATATTGGATGCACAAGATTGGTTAAAAACCCTAATTGGAATAGAATAAGCCTAGGGAGGACGAAAATGACCTAAATGTTCAACCAATGACAGAAAACGACACAAAATCACATATTAGATGCACAAGATTGGTTAAAAACCCTAATTGGATTAGAATAAGCCTAGGGAGGCAAAAATGACCTAAATGTTCAACCAAGGACACAAAATGACACAAAATCACATATTGGATGCACAAGATTGGTTAAAAACCCTAATTGGATTAGAATAAGCCTAGGGAGGACGAAAATGACCTAAATGTTCAACCAATGACACAAAATGACACAAAATCACATATTGGATGCACAAGATTGGTTAAAAACCCTAATTGGGTTAGAATAAGCCTAGGGAGGACGAAAATGCCCTAATTGGATTACAAATGACACAAAATGATACAAAATCACATATTGGATGCACAAGATTGGTTAAAAACCCTAATTGGATTAGAATAAGCCTTGGGAGGACGAAAATGACCTAAATGTTCAACCAATGACACAAAATGACACAAAATCACATATTGGATGCACAAGATTGGTTAAAAACCATAATTGGATTAGAATAAGCCTAGGGAGGACGAAAATGACCTAAATGTTCAACCAATGACACAAAATGACACAAAATCACATATTGGATGCACCAGATTGGTTAAAAACCCTAATTGGATTAGAATAAGCCTAGGGAGGACGAAAATGACCTAAATGTTCAACCAATGACACAAAATCACATATTGGATGCACAAGATTGGTTAAAAACCCTAATTGGATTAGAATAAGCCTAGGGAGGACGAAAATGACCTAAATGTTCAACAAATGACAAAAAATCACATATTGGATGCACAAGATTGGTTAAAAACCCTAATTGGATTAGAATAAGCCTAGGGAGGACGAAAATGACCTAAATGTTCAACCAATGACACAAAATCACATATTGGATGCACAAGATTGGTTAAAAACCCTAATTGGATTAGAATAAGCTTTGGGAGGACGAAAATGCCCTAAATGTTCAACCAATGACACAAAATCACATATTGGATGCACAAGATTGCTTAAAAACCCTAATTGGATTAGAATAAGCCTAGGGAGGACAAAAATGACCTAAATGTTCAACCAATGACACAAAATCACATATTGGAAGCACAAGATTGGTTAAAAACCCTAATCGGATTAGAATAAGCCTAGGGAGGACGAATATGACCTAAATGTTCAACCAATGACACAAAATGACACAAAATCACATATTGGATGCACAAGATTGGTTAAAAACCCTAATTGGATTAGAATAAGCCTAGGGAGGACAAAAATGACCTAAATGTTCAACCAATGACATAAAATGACACAAAATCACATATTGGATGCACAAGATTGGTTAAAAACCCTAATTGGATTAGAATAAGCCTAGGGAGGACGAAAATGACCTAAATGTTCAACTAATGACACAAAATGACACAAAATCACATATTGGATGCACTAGATTGGTTAAAAACCCTAATTGGATTAGAATAAGCCTAGGGAGGACGAAAATGACCTAAATGTTCAACCAATGACACAAAATGACACAAAATCACATATTGGATGCACAAGATTGGTTAAAAACCCTAATTGGATTAGAATAAGCCGAGGGAGGACGAAAATGACCCAAATGTTCAACCAATGACACAAAATGACACAAAATCACATATTGGATGCACAAGATTGGTTAAAAACCCTAATTGGATTAGAATAAGCCTAGGGAGGACGAAAATGACCTAAATGTTCAACCAATGACACAAAATGACACAAAATCACATATTGGATGCACAAGATTGGTTAAAAACCCTAATTGGATTAGAATAAGCCTAGGGAGAACGAAAATGAACTAAATGTTCAAGCAATGACACAAAATCACATATTGGATGCACAAGATTGGTTAAAAACCCTAATTGGATTAGAATAAGCCTAGGGAGGACGAAAATGACCTAAATGTTCAACCAATGACACAAAATCACATATTGGATGCACAAGATTGGTTAAAAACCCTAATTGGATTAGAATAAGCCTAAGGACGACGGAAATGACCTAAATGTTCAACCAATGACACAAAATTACACAAAATCACATATTGGATGCACAAGATTGGTTAAAAACCCTAATTGGATTAGAATAAGCCTAGGGAGGACGAAAATGACCTAAATGGTCAACCAATAACACAAAATGACACAAAATCAAATATTGGATGCACAAGATTGGTTAAAAACCCTAATTGGATTAGAATAAGCCTAGGGAGGACGAAAATGACCTAAATGTTCAACCAATGACACAAAATGACACAAAATCACATATTGGATGCACAAGATTGGTTAAAAACCCTAATTGGATTAGAATAAGCCTAGGGAGGACGAAAATGACCTAAATGTTCAACCAATGACACAAAATGACACAAAATCACATATTGGATGCACAAGATTGGTTAAAAACCCTAATTGGAAAAGAAAAAGCCTAGGGAGGACGAAAATGACCTAAATGTTCAACCAATGACACAAAATCACATATTGGATGCACAAGATTGGTTAAAAACCCTAATTGGATTAGAATAAGCCTAGGGAGGACGAAAATGACCTAAATGTTCAACCAATGACACAAAATCACATATTGGATGCACAAGATTGGTTAAAAACCCTAATTGGATTAGAATAAGCCTATGGAGGACAAAAATGACCTAAATGTTCAACCAATGATACAAAATCACATATAGGATGCACAAGATTGGTTAAAAACCCTAATTGGATTAGAATAAGCCTAGGGAGGACGAAAATGACCTAAATGTTCAACCAATGACACAAAATGACACAAAATCACATATTGGATGCACAAGATTGGTTAAAAACCCTAATTGGATTAGAATAAGCCTAGGGAGGACGAAAATGACCTAAATGTTCAACCAATGACACAAAATTATATATTGGATGCACAAGATTGGTTAAAAACCCTAATTGGATTAGAATAAGCCTAGGGAGGACGAAAATGACCTAAATGTTCAACCAATGACACAAAATGACACAAAATCACATATTGGATGCACAAGATTGGTTAAAAACCCTAATTGGATTAGAATATGCCTAGGGAGGACCAAAATGACCTAAATGTTCAACCAATGACACATAATGACACAAAATCACATATTGGATGCACAAGATTGGTTAAAAACCCTAATTGGATTAGAATAAGCCTAGGGAGGACGAAAATGACCTAAATGTTCAACCAATGACACAAAATGACACAAAATCACATATTGGATGCACAAGATTGGTTAAAAACCCTAATTGGATTAGAATAAGCCTAGGGAGAACGAAAATGACCTAAATGTTCAACCAATGACACAAAATGACACAAAATCTCATATTGGATGCACAAGATTGGTTAAAAACCCTAATTGGATTAGAATTAGCCAAGGGAGGACGAAAATGACCTAAATGTTCAACCAATGACACAAAATCACATATTGGATGCACAAGATTGGTTAAAAACCCTAATTGGATTAGAATAAGCCTAGGGAGGACGAAAATGACCTAAATGTTCAACCAATGACACAAAATCACATATTGGATGCACAAGATTGGTTAAAAACCCTAATTGGATTAGAATAAGCCTATGGAGGATGAAAATGAACTAAATGTTCAACCAATGACACAAAATCACATATTGGATGCACAAGATTGGTTAAAAACCCTAATTGGATTAGAATAAGCCTAGGGAGGACAAAAATGACCTAAATGTTCAACCAATCACACAAAATGACACAAAATCACATATTGGATGCACAAGATTGGTTAAAAACCCTAATTGGATTAGAATAAGCCTAGGGAGGACGAAAATGACCTAAATGTTCAACCAATGACAAAAAATGACACAAAATCACACATTGGATGCACAAGATTGGTTAAAAACCCTAATTGGATTAGAATAAGCCTAGGGAGGACGAAAATGACCTAAATGTTCAACCAATGACACAAAATCACATATTGGATGCACAAGATTGGTTAAAAACCCTAATTGGATTAGAATAAGTCTAGGGAGGGCGAAAATGACCTCAATGTTTAACCAATGACACAAAATGACATATTGGATGCACAAGATTGGTTAAAAACCCTAATTGGTTAAAAACCCTAATTGGATTAGAATAAGCCTAGGGAGGACGAAAATGACCTAAATGTTCAACCAATGACACAAAATCACATATTGGATGCACAAGATTGGTTAAAAACCCTAATTGGATTAGAATAAGTCTAGGGAGGACCAAAATGACCTAAATGTTCAACCAATGACACAAAGTCACATATTGGATGCACAAGATTGGTTAAAAACCCTAATTGGATTAGAATAAGTCTATCGAGGACGAAAATGAACTTATTGGATTACCAATGACAGAAAATCACTTATTATATGCACAAGATTGGTTAAAGACCCTAATTGGATTAGAATAAGCCTAGGGAGGACGAAAATGACCTAAATGTGCAACCAATGACACAAAATCACATATTGGATGCACAAGATTGGTTAAAAACCCTAATTGGATTAGAATAAGACTAGGGAGGACGAAAATTACCTAAATGTGGAAACAATGACACAAAATCACATATTGGATGCACAAGATTGGTTAAAAACCCTAATTGGATTAGAATAAGTCTAGGGAGGACCAAAATGACCAAAATGTTCAACCAATGACACAAAGTCACATATTGGATGCACAAGATTGGTTAAAAACCCTAATTGGATTAGAATAAGTCTATCGAGGACGAAAATGAACTTATTGGATTACCAATGACAGAAAATCACTTATTATATGCACAAGATTGGTTAAAGACCCTAATTGGATTAGAATAAGCCTAGGGAGGACGAAAATGACCTAAATGTGCAACCAATGACACAAAATCACATATTGGATGCACAAGATTGGTTAAAAACCCTAATTGGATTAGAATAAGCCTAGGGATGACGAAAATGACCTAAATGTTCAACCAATGACACAACATGACACAAAATCACATATTGGATGCACAAGATAGGCTAAAAACCCTAATTGGATTAGAATAAGCCTAGGGAGGACGAAAATGACCTAAATGTTCAACCAATGACACAAAATCACATATTGGATGCACAAGATTGGTTAAAAACCCTAATTGGATTAGAATAAGCCTAGGGAGGACGAAAATGACCTAAATGTTCAACCAATGACACAAAATGACACAAAATCACATATTGGATCCACAAGATTGGTTAAAAACCATAATTGGATTAGAATAAGCCTAGGGAGGACGAAAATGACCTAATTGGATTACAGATGACACAAAATGACACAAAATCACATATTGGATGCACAAGATTGGTTAAAAATCCTAATTGGATTAGAATAAGCCTAGGGAGGACGAAGAAGACCTAAATGTTCAACCAATGACACAAAATAACATATTAGATGCACAAGATTGGTTACAAACCCTAATTGGATTAGAATATGCCTAGGGAGGACGAAAATGACCTAAATGTTCAACCAATGACACAAAATGACACAAAATCACATATTGGATGCACAAGATTGGTTAAAAACCCTAATTGGATTAGAATATGCCTAGGGAGGACGAAAATGACCTAAATGTTCAACCAATGACAGAAAATGACCCAAAATGACACAAAATCACATATTAGATGCACAAGATTGGTTAAAAACCCTAATTGGATTACAATAAGCCTAGGGAGGACGAAAATGACCTAAATGTTCAACCAAGGACACAAAATTACACAAAATCACATATTGGAAGCACAAGATTGGTTAAAAACCCTAATTGGATTAGAATAAGCCTAGGAGGACGAAAATGACCAAAAAGTTCAACCAATGACACAAAATGACACAAAATCACATATTGGATGCACAAGATTGGTTAAAAACCCTAATTGGATTAGAATAAGCCTAGGGAGGACGAAAATGACCTAATTGGATTACAAATGACACAAAATGACACAAAATCACATATTGGATGGACAAGATTGGTTAAAAACCCTAATTGTATTAGAATAAGCCTTGGGAGGACGAATATGACCTAAATGTTCAACCAATGACACAAAATGACACAAAATCACATATTGGACTCACAAGATTGATTAAAAACCCTAATTGGATTAGAATAAGCCTAGGGAGGACGAAAATGACCTAAATGTTCAACCAATGACACAAAACGACACAAAATCACATATTGGATGCACAAGATTGGTTAAAAACCCTAATTGGGTTATAATAAGCCTAGGGAGGACGAAAATGACCTAAATGTTCAACCAATGACACAAAATGACACAAAATCACGTATTGGATGCCCAAGATTGGTTAAAAACCCTAATTGGATTAGAATAAGGCTAGGGAGGACGAAAATGACCTAAAAGTTCAACCAATGACACAAAATGACACAAAATCACATGGTGGATGCACAAGATTGGTTAAAAACCCTAATTTGATTAGAATAAGCCTAGGGAGGACGAAAATGACCTAAATGTTCAACCAATGACACAAAATGACACAAAATCACATATTGGATCCACAAGATTGGTTAAAAACCCTAATTGGATTAGAATAAGCCTAGGGAGGACGAAAATGACCTAATTGGATTACAGATGACACAAAATGACACAAAATCACATATTGGATGCACAAGATTGGTTAAAAACCCTAATTGGATTAGAATAAGCCTAGGGAAGACGAAAATGACCTAAATGTTAAACCAATGACACAAAATGACACAAAACCACATATTGGAAGCACAAGATTGGTTAAAAACCCTAATTGGATTAGAATAAGCCTAGGGAGGACGAAAATGACCTAATTGGATTATAGATGACACAAAATAACACAAAATCACATATTGGATGCACAAGATTGGTTAAAAACCCTAATTGGATTAGAATAAGCCTAGGGAGGACGAAGAAGACCTAAATGTTCAACCAATGACACAAAATAACATATTAGATGCACAAGATTGGTTACAAACCTTAATTGGATTAGAATATGCCTAGGGAGGACGAAAATGACCTAAATGTTCAACCAATGACACAAAATCACATATTGGATGCACAAGATTGGTTAAAAACCCTAATTGGATTAGAATATGCCTAGGGAGGACGAAAATGACCTAAATGTTCAACCAATGACACAAAATGACACAAAATCACATATTGGATCCACAAGATTGGTTAAAAACCCTAATTGGATTAGAATAAGCCTAGGAAGGTCGAAAATGACCTAAATGTTCATCCAATGACACAAAATGACACAAAATCACATATTGGATGCCCAAGATTGGTTAAAAATCCTAATTGGATTAGAATAAGCCTAGGGAGGACAAAAATGACCTAATTGGATTACCAATGACACAAAATCACTTATTATATGCAAAAGAGTGGTTAAAAACCCTAATTGGATTAGAATAAGCCTAGGGAGGACGAAAATGACCTAAATGTTCAACCAATGACACAAAATCACATATTGGATGCACAAGATTGGTTAAAAACCCTAATTGGATTAGAATATGCCTAGGGAGGACGAAAATGACCTAAATGTTCAACCAATGACACAAAATGACACAAAATCTCATATTGGATGCACAAGATTGGTTAAAAACCCTAATTGGATTAGAATAAGCCTAGGGAGGACGAAAATGACCTAAATGTTCAACCAATGACACAAAATGACACAAAATCACATATTGGATGCACAAGATTGGTTAAAAACCCTAATTGGATTAGAATATGCCTAGGGAGGACCAAAATGACCTAAATGTTCAACCAATGACACATAATGACACAAAATCACATATTGGATGCACAAGATTGGTTAAAAACCCTAATTGGATTAGAATAAGCCTAGGGAGGACGAAAATGACCTAAATGTTCAACCAATGACACAAAATGACACAAAATCACATATTGGATGCACAAGATTGGTTAAAAACCCTAATTGGATTGTAATAAGCCTAGGGAGGACGAAAATGACCTAATTGGATTACCAATGACATAAAATCACTTATCATATGCACAAGATTGGTTAAAAACCCTAATTGGATTAGAATAAGCCTAGGGAGGACGAAAATGACCTAAATGTTCAACCAATGACACAAAATGACACAAAATCACATATTGGATGCACAAGATTGGTTAAAAACCCTAATTGGATTAGAATAAGCCTAGGGAGGACGAAAATGACCTAAATGTTCAACCGATGACACAAAATGACACAAAATCACATATTGGATGCACAAGAATGGTTAAAAACCCTAATTGGATTAGAATAAGCCTAGGGAGGACGAAAATGACCTAAATGTTCAACCAATGACACAAAATCACATATTGGATGCACAAGATTGGTTAAAAACCCTAATTGGATTAGAATAAGCCTAGGGAGGACGAAAATGACCTAAATGTTCAACCAATGACACAAAATCACATATTGGATGCACAAGATTGGTTAAAAACCCTAATTGGATTAGAATAAGCCTAGGGAGGATGAAAATGACCTAAATGTTCAACGAATGACACAAAATCACATATTGGATGCACAAGATTGGTTAGAAACCCTAATTGGATTAGAATAAGCCTAGGGAGGACGAAAATGACCTAAATGTTCAACCAATGACACATAATCTCATATTGGATGCACAAGATTGGTTAAAAACCCTAATTGGATTAGAATAAGCCTAGGGAGGACGAAAATGACCTAAATGTTCAACCAATGACACAAAATGACACAAAATCACATATTGGATGCACAAGATTGGTTAAAAATCCTAATTGGATTAGAATAAGCCTAGGGAGGACAAAAATGACCTAAATGTTCAACCAATGACACAAAATGACACATAATCACATATTCGATGCACAAGATTGGTTAAAAACGCTAATTGGATTAGAATAAGCCTAGGGAGGACGAAAATGACCTAAATGTTAAACCAATGACACAAAATGACACAAAATCACATATTGGATGCACAAGATAGGTTAAAAACCCTAATTGGATTAGAATAAGCCTAGGGAGGACGAAAATGACCTAAATGTTCAACCAATGACACAAAATGACACAAAATCACATATTGGATGCACAAGATTGGTTAAAAACCCTAATTGGATTAGAATAAGCCTAGGGAGGACGAAAATGACCTAAATGTTCAACCAATGACAAAAAATGACACAAAATCACACATTGGATGCACAAGATTGGTTAAAAACCCTAATTGGATTAGAATAAGCCTAGGGAGGACGAAAATGACCTAAATGTTCAACCAATGACACAAAATCACATATTGGATGCACAAGATTGGTTAAAAACCCTAATTGGATTAGAATAAGTCTAGGGAGGGCGAAAATGACCTCAATGTTTAACCAATGACACAAAATGACATATTGGATGCACAAGATTGGTTAAAAACCCTAATTGGTTAAAAACCCTAATTGGATTAGAATAAGCCTAGGGAGGACGAAAATGACCTAAATGTTCAACCAATGACACAAAATCACATATTGGATGCACAAGATTGGTTAAAAACCCTAATTGGATTAGAATAAGTCTAGGGAGGACCAAAATGACCTAAATGTTCAACCAATGACACAAAGTCACATATTGGATGCACAAGATTGGTTAAAAACCCTAATTGGATTAGAATAAGTCTATCGAGGACGAAAATGAACTTATTGGATTACCAATGACAGAAAATCACTTATTATATGCACAAGATTGGTTAAAGACCCTAATTGGATTAGAATAAGCCTAGGGAGGACGAAAATGACCTAAATGTGCAACCAATGACACAAAATCACATATTGGATGCACAAGATTGGTTAAAAACCCTAATTGGATTAGAATAAGACTAGGGAGGACGAAAATTACCTAAATGTGGAAACAATGACACAAAATCACATATTGGATGCACAAGATTGGTTAAAAACCCTAATTGGATTAGAATAAGTCTAGGGAGGACCAAAATGACCAAAATGTTCAACCAATGACACAAAGTCACATATTGGATGCACAAGATTGGTTAAAAACCCTAATTGGATTAGAATAAGTCTATCGAGGACGAAAATGAACTTATTGGATTACCAATGACAGAAAATCACTTATTATATGCACAAGATTGGTTAAAGACCCTAATTGGATTAGAATAAGCCTAGGGAGGACGAAAATGACCTAAATGTGCAACCAATGACACAAAATCACATATTGGATGCACAAGATTGGTTAAAAACCCTAATTGGATTAGAATAAGCCTAGGGATGACGAAAATGACCTAAATGTTCAACCAATGACACAACATGACACAAAATCACATATTGGATGCACAAGATAGGCTAAAAACCCTAATTGGATTAGAATAAGCCTAGGGAGGACGAAAATGACCTAAATGTTCAACCAATGACACAAAATCACATATTGGATGCACAAGATTGGTTAAAAACCCTAATTGGATTAGAATAAGCCTAGGGAGGACGAAAATGACCTAAATGTTCAACCAATGACACAAAATGACACAAAATCACATATTGGATCCACAAGATTGGTTAAAAACCATAATTGGATTAGAATAAGCCTAGGGAGGACGAAAATGACCTAATTGGATTACAGATGACACAAAATGACACAAAATCACATATTGGATGCACAAGATTGGTTAAAAATCCTAATTGGATTAGAATAAGCCTAGGGAGGACGAAGAAGACCTAAATGTTCAACCAATGACACAAAATAACATATTAGATGCACAAGATTGGTTACAAACCCTAATTGGATTAGAATATGCCTAGGGAGGACGAAAATGACCTAAATGTTCAACCAATGACACAAAATCACATATTGGATGCACAAGATTGGTTAAAAACCCTAATTGGATTAGAATATGCCTAGGGAGGACGAAAATGACCTAAATGTTCAACCAATGACACAAAATGACACAAAATCACATATTGGATCCACAAGATTGGTTAAAAACCCTAATTGGATTAGAATAAGCCTAGGGAGGACGAAAATGACCTAATTGGATTACAGATGACACAAAATGACACAAAATCACATATTGGATGCACAAGATTGGTTAAAAACCCTAATTGGATTAGAATAAGCCTAGGGAGGACGAAGAAGACCTAAATGTTCAACCAATGACACAAAATAACATATTAGATGCACAAGATTGGTTACAAACCCTAATTCGATTAGAATATGCCTAGGGAGGACGAAAATGACCTAAATGTTCAACCAATGACACAAAATCACATATTGGATGCACAAGATTGGTTAAAAACCCTAACTGGATTAGAATATGCCTAGGGAGGACGAAAATGACCTAAATGTTCAACCAATGACACAAAATGACACAAAATCACATATTGGATGCAAAAGATTGGTTTAAAACCCTAATTGGATTAGAATAAGCCTAGGGAGGACGAAAATGACCTAAATGTTCAACCAATGACAGAAAATGACACAAAATCACATATTAGATGCACAAGATTGGTTAAAAACCCTAATTGGATTAGAATAAGCCTAGGGAGGACGAAAATGACCTAAATGTTCAACCAAGGACACAAAATTACACAAAATCACATATTGGAAGCACAAGATTGGTTAAAAACCGTAATTGGATTAGAATAAGCCTAGGGAGGACGAAAATGACCAAAATGTTCAACCAATGACACAAAATGACACAAAATCACATATTGGATGCACAAGATTAGTTAAAAACCCTAATTGGGTTAGAATAAGCATAGGGAGGACGAAAATGACCTAAATGTTCAACCAATGACACAAAATGACACAAAATCACATATTGGATGCCCAAGATTGGTTAAAAACCCTAATTGGATTAGAATAAGCCTTGGGAGGACAAAAATGACCTAATTGGATTACCAATGACACAAAATCACTTATTATATGCAAAAGAGTGTTTAAAAACCCTAATTGGATTAGAATAAGCCTATGGAGGACGAAAATGAACTAAATGTTCAACCAATGACACAAAATCACATATTGGATGCACAAGATTGGTTAAAAACCCTAATTGGATTAGAATATGCCTAGCCAGGACAAAAATGACCTAAATGTTCAACCAATGACACAAAATGACACAAAATCACATATTGGATGCACAAGATTGGTTAAAAACCCTAATTAGATTAGAATAAGCCTAGGAGGACGAAAATGACCTAAAAGTTCAACCAATTACACAAAATGACACAAAATCACATATTGGATGCACAAGATTGGTTAAACCCTAATTGGATTAGAATAAGCCTAGGGAGGACGAAAATGACCTAAATGTTCAACCAAGGACACAAAATTACATATTGGATGCACAAGATTGGTTAAAAACCCTAATTGGATTAGAATATGCCTAGGGAGGATGAAAATGACCTAAATGTTCAACCATTGACACAAAATGACACAAAACCACATATTGGAAGCACAAGATTGGTTAAAAACCCTAATTGGATTAGAATAAGCCTAAGGAGGACGAAAATGACCTAATTGGATTACAGATGACACAAAATGACACAAAATCACATATTGGATGCACAAGATTGCTTAAAAACCCTAATTGGATTAGAATAAGCCTAGGGAGGACGAAGAAGACCTAAATGTTCAACCAATGACACAAAATAACATATTAGATGCACAAGATTGGTTACAAACCCTAATTGGATTAGAATATGCCTAGGGAGGACGAAAATGACCTAAATGTTCAACCAATGACACAAAATCACATATTGGATGCACAAGATTGGTTAAAAACCCTAATTGGATTAGAATATGCCTAGGGAGGACGAAAATGACCTAAATGTTCAACCAATGACACAAAATGACACAAAATCACATATTGGATCCACAAGATTGGTTAAAAACCCTAATTGGATTAGAATAAGCCTAGGGAGGACGAAAATGACCTAATTGGATTACAGATGACACAAAATGACACAAAATCACATATTGGATGCACAAGATTGGTTAAAAACCCTAATTGGATTAGAATAAGCCTAGGGAGGACGAAGAAGACCTAAATGTTCAACCAATGACACAAAATAACATATTAGATGCACAAGATTGGTTACAAACCCTAATTCGATTAGAATATGCCTAGGGAGGACGAAAATGACCTAAATGTTCAACCAATGACACAAAATCACATATTGGATGCACAAGATTGGTTAAAAACCCTAACTGGATTAGAATATGCCTAGGGAGGACGAAAATGACCTAAATGTTCAACCAATGACACAAAATGACACAAAATCACATATTGGATGCAAAAGATTGGTTTAAAACCCTAATTGGATTAGAATAAGCCTAGGGAGGACGAAAATGACCTAAATGTTCAACCAATGACAGAAAATGACACAAAATGAAACAAAATCACATATTAGATGCACAAGATTGGTTAAAAACCCTAATTGGATTAGAATAAGCCTAGGGAGGACGAAAATGACCTAAATGTTCAACCAAGGACACAAAATTACACAAAATCACATATTGGAAGCAAAAGATTGGTTAAAAACCGTAATTGGATTAGAATAAGCCTAGGAGGACGAAAATTACCTAAAAGTTCAACCAATGACACAAAATGACACAAAATCACATATTGGATGCACAAGATTGGTTAAAAACCCTAATTGGATTAGAATAAGCCTAGGGAGGACGAAAATGACCAAAATGTTCAACCAATGACACAAAATGACACAAAATCACATATTGGATGCACAAGATTGGTTAAAAACCCTAATTGGATTAGAATAAGCCTTGCAAGGCGAAAATGACCTAAATGTTCAACCAATGACACAAAATCACATTTTGGATGCACAAGATTGGTTAAAAACCCTAATTGGATTAGAATAAGCCTAGGGAGGACGAAAATGACCTAAATGTTCAACCAATGACACAAAATGACACAAAATCACATATTGGATGCACAAGATTGGTTAAAAACCCTAATTTAATTACAATAAGCCTAGGGAGGACGAATGACCTAATTGTTCAACCAATGGCACAAAATGACACAAAATCACATATTGGATGCATAAGAATGGTTAAAAACACTAATTGGATTAGAATAAGCCTGGGGTGGACGAAAATGACCTATATGTTCAACCAATGACACAAAATCACATATTGGATGCACAAGATTGGTTAAAAACCCTAATTGGATTAGAATAAGCCTGGGGTGGACGAAAATGACCTAAATGTTCAATCAATGACACAAAATCATATATTGGATGCACAAGATTGGTTAAAAACCCTAATTGGATTAGAATAAGCCTGGGGTGGACGAAAATGACCTATATGTTCAACCAATGACACAAAATCACATATTGGATGCACAAGATTGGTTAAAAACCCTAATTGGATTAGAATAAGCCTGGGGTGGACGAAAATGACCTAAATGTTCAACCAATGACACAAAATCACATATTGGATGCACAAGATTGGTTAAAAACCCTAATTGGATTAGAATAAGCCTAGGGAGGACGAAAATGACCTAAATGTTCAATCAATGACACAAATCACATATTGGATGCACAAGATTTGTTAAAAACCCTAATTGGATTAGAATAAGCCTAGGGAGGACGAAAATGACCTAAATGTTCAACCAATGACACAAAATCACATATTGGATGCACAAGATTGGTTAAAAACCCTAATTGGATTAGAATAAGCCTAGGGAGGACAAAAATGACCTAAATGTTCAACCAATGACACAAAATTACACAAAATCACATATTGGATACACAGGATTGGTTAAAAACCCTAATTGGATTAGAATAAGCCTAGGGAGGACGAAAATGACCTAAATGTTCAACCAATGACACAAAATCACATATTGGATGCACAAGATTGGTTAAAAACCCTAATTGGATTAGAATAAGCCTAGGGAGGACCAAAATGACCTAACTGTTCAACCAATGACACAAAATGCACAAAATCACATATTGGATGCACAAGATTGGTTAAAAACCCTAATTGGATTAGAATAAGCCTAGGGAGGACGAAAATGACCTAAATGTTCAACCAATGACACAAAATCACATATTGGATGCACAAGATTGGTTAAAAACCCTAATTGGATTAGAATAAGCCTAGGGAGGACGAAAATGACCTAAATGTTCAACCAATGACACAAAATCACATATTGGATGCACAAGATTGGTTAAAAACCCTAATTGGATTAGAATAAGCCTAGGGAGGACAAAAATGACCTAAATGTTCAACCAATTACACAAAATCACATATAGGATGCACAAGATAGGTTAAAAACCCTAATTGGATTAGAATAAGCCTAGGGAGGACGAAAATGACCTAAATGTTCAACCAATGACACAAAATCACATATTGGATGCACAAGATTGGTTAAAAACCCTAATTGGATTAGAATAAGCCTAGGAGGACGAAAATGACCTAAAAGTTCAACCAATGACACAAAATGACACAAAATCACATATTGGATGCACAAGATTGGTTAAAAACCCTAATTGGATTAGAATAAGCCTAGGGAGGACGAAAATGACCTAATTGGATTACAAATGACACAAAATGACACAAAATCACATATTGGATGGACAAGATTGGTTAAAAACCCTAATTGTATTAGAATAAGCCTTGGGAGGACGAATATGACCTAAATGTTCAACCAATGACACAAAATGACACAAAATCACATATTGGACTCACAAGATTGATTAAAAACCCTAATTGGATTAGAATAAGCCTAGGGAGGACGAAAATGACCTAAATGTTCAACCAATGACACAAAACGACACAAAATCACATATTGGATGCACAAGATTGGTTAAAAACCCTAATTGGGTTATAATAAGCCTAGGGAGGACGAAAATGACCTAAATGTTCAACCAATGACACAAAATGACACAAAATCACGTATTGGATGCCCAAGATTGGTTAAAAACCCTAATTGGATTAGAATAAGGCTAGGGAGGACGAAAATGACCTAAAAGTTCAACCAATGACACAAAATGACACAAAATCACATGGTGGATGCACAAGATTGGTTAAAAACCCTAATTTGATTAGAATAAGCCTAGGGAGGACGAAAATGACCTAAATGTTCAACCAATGACACAAAATGACACAAAATCACATATTGGATCCACAAGATTGGTTAAAAACCCTAATTGGATTAGAATAAGCCTAGGGAG
Source organism: Cicer yamashitae (assembly GCA_037974755.1). Classification (NCBI taxonomy): domain Eukaryota; kingdom Viridiplantae; phylum Streptophyta; class Magnoliopsida; order Fabales; family Fabaceae; genus Cicer; species Cicer yamashitae. Next base: position 26,324,696 of record JBBPBQ010000002.1, read on the forward strand.
GACGAAAATGACCTAATTGGATTACAGATGACACAAAATGACACAAAATCACATATTGGATGCACAAGATTGGTTAAAAACCCTAATTGGATTAGAATAAGCCTAGGGAAGACGAAAATGACCTAAATGTTAAACCAATGACACAAAATGACACAAAACCACATATTGGAAGCACAAGATTGGTTAAAAACCCTAATTGGATTAGAATAAGCCTAGGGAGGACGAAAATGACCTAATTGGATTATAGATGACACAAAATAACACAAAATCACATATTGGATGCACAAGATTGGTTAAAAACCCTAATTGGATTAGAATAAGCCTAGGGAGGACGAAGAAGACCTAAATGTTCAACCAATGACACAAAATAACATATTAGATGCACAAGATTGGTTACAAACCTTAATTGGATTAGAATATGCCTAGGGAGGACGAAAATGACCTAAATGTTCAACCAATGACACAAAATCACATATTGGATGCACAAGATTGGTTAAAAACCCTAATTGGATTAGAATATGCCTAGGGAGGACGAAAATGACCTAAATGTTCAACCATTGACACAAAATGACACAAAACCACATATTGGAAGCACAAGATTGGTTAAAAACCCTAATTGGATTAGAATAAGCCTAGGGAGGACGAAAATGACCTAATTGGATTACAGATGACACAAAATGACACAAAATCACATATTGGATGCACAAGATTGGTTAAAAACCCTAATTGGATTAGAATAAGCCTAGGTAGGACGAAAATGACCTAAATGTTCAACCAATGACACAAAATCACATATTGGATGCACAAGATTGGTTAAAAACCCTAATTGGATTAGAATAAGCCTAGGGAGGACAAAAATGACCTAAATGTTCAACCAATGAAACAAAATCACATATTGGATGCAAAGATTGGTTAAAAACCCTAATTGGATTAGAATAAGCCTAGGGAGGACGAAAATGACCTAAATGTTCAACCAATGACACAAAATGACACAAAATCACATATTGGATGCACAAGATTGGTTAAAAACCCTAATTGGATTGTAATAAGCCTAGGGAGGACGAAAATGACCTAATTGGATTACCAATGACATAAAATCACTTATCATATGCACAAGATTGGTTAAAAACCCTAATTGGATTAGAATAAGCCTAGGGAGGACGAAAATGACCTAAATGTTCAACCAATGACACAAAATGACACAAAATCACATATTGGATGCACAAGATTGGTTAAAAACCCTAATTGGATTAGAATAAGCCTAGGGAGGACGAAAATGACCTAATTGGATTACAGATGACACAAAATGAGACAAAATCACATATTGGATGCACAAGATTGGTTAAAAACCCTAATTGGATTAGAATAAGCCTAGGGAAGACGAAAATGACCTAAATGTTAAACCAATGACACAAAATGACACAAAATCACATATTGGATGCACAAGATAGGTTAAAAACCCTAATTGGATTAGAATAAGCCTAGGGAGGACGAAAATGACCTAAATGTTCAACCAATGACACAAAATGACACAAAATCACATATTGGATGCACAAGATTGGTTAAAAACCCTAAATGGATTAGAATAAGCCTAGGGAGGACGAAAATGAAGTAAATGTTCAACCAATGACACAAAATCACATATTGGATGCACAAGATTGGTTAAAAACCCTAATTGGATTAGAATAAGCCTAGGGAGGACGAAAATGACCTAAATGTTCAACCAATGACACAAAATCACATATTGGATGCACAAGATTGGTTAAAAACCCTAATTGGATTAGAATAAGCTTAGGGAGGACAAAAATGACCTAAGTATTCAACCAATGACACAAAATGACACAAAATCACATATTGGATGCACAAGATTGGTTAAAACCCTAATTGGATAAGAATAAGCCTAGGGAGGACGAAAATGACCTAAATGTTCAACCAATGACACAAAATCACATATTGGATGCACAAGATTGGTTAAAAACCCTAATTGGATTAGAATAAGCTTAGGGAGGACGAAAATGACCTAAATGTTCAACCAATGACACAAAATCACATATTGGATGCACAAGATTGGTTAAAAACCCTAACTGGATTAGAATAAGCCCAGGGAGGACAAAAATGACCTAAATGTTCAACCAATGACACAAAATCACATATTGGATGCACAAGATTTGTTAAAAACCCTAATTGGATTAGAATAAGCCTAGGGACGACAAAAATGACCTAAATGTTCAACCAATGACACAAAATGACACAAAATCACATATTGGATGCACAAGATTGGTTAAAAACCGTAATTGGATTAGAATAAGCCTAGGGAGGACGAAAATGACCTAAATGTTCTACCAATGACACAAAATGACACAAAATCACATATTGGATGCACAAGATTGGTTAAAAACCGTAATTGGATTAGAATAAGCCTAGGGAGGACGAAAATGACCTAAATGTTCAACCAATGACACAAAATGACACAAAATCACATATTGGATGCACAAGATAGGTTAAAAACCCTAATTGGATTAGAATAAGCCTAGGGAGGACGAAAATGACCTAAATGTTCAACCAATGACACAAAATGACACTAAATCACATATTGGATGCACAAGATTGGTTAAAAACCCTAATTGGATTAGAATAAGCCTAGGGAGGACGAAAATGACCTAAATGTTCAACCAATGACACAATATGACACAAAATCACATATTGGATGCACAAGATTGGTTAAAAACCCTAATTGGATTAGAATAAGCCTAGGGAGGACGAAAATGACCTAAATGTTCAACCAATGACACAAAATCACATATTGGATGCACAAGATTGGTTAAAAACCCTAATTGGATTAGAATATGCCTAGGGAGGACGAAAATGACCTAAATGTTCAACCAATGACACAAAATGACACCAAATCACATATTGGATGCACAAGATTGGTTAAAAACCCTAATTGGATTAGAATAAGCCTAGGGAGGACGAAAATGACCTAAATGATCAAACAATGACACAAAATCACATATTGGATGCACAAGATTGGTTAAAAACCCTAATTGGATTAGAATAAGCCTAGGGAGGACGAAAATGACCTAAATGTTCAACCAATGACACAAAATCACATATTGGATGCACAAGATTGGTTAAAAACCCTAATTGGATTAGAATAAGCCTAGGGAGGACGAAAATGACCTAAATGTTCAACCAATGACACACAATCACATATTGGATGCACAAGATTGGTTAAAAACCCTAATTGGATTAGAATAAGCCTAGGGAGGACGAAAATGACCTAAATGTTCAACCAATGACACAAAATCACATATTGGATGCACAAGATTGGTTAAAAACCCTAATTGGATTAGAATAAGCCTAGGGAGGACGAAAATGACCTAAATGTTCAACCAATGACACAAAATCACATATTGGATGCACAAGATTGGTTAAAAACCCTAATTGGATTAGAATAAGCCTATGGAGGATGAAAATGAACTAAATGTTCAACCAATGACACAAAATCACATATTGGATGCACAAGATTGGTTAAAAACCCTAATTGGATTAGAATAAGCCTAGGGAGGACAAAAATGACCTAAATGTTCAACCAATCACACAAAATGACACAAAATCACATATTGGATGCACAAGATTGGTTAAAAACCCTAATTGGATTAGAATAAGCCTAGGGAGGACGAAAATGACCTAAATGTTCAACCAATGACAAAAAATGACACAAAATCACACATTGGATGCACAAGATTGGTTAAAAACCCTAATTGGATTAGAATAAGCCTAGGGAGGACGAAAATGACCTAAATGTTCAACCAATGACACAAAATCACATATTGGATGCACAAGATTGGTTAAAAACCCTAATTGGATTAGAATAAGTCTAGGGAGGGCGAAAATGACCTCAATGTTTAACCAATGACACAAAATGACATATTGGATGCACAAGATTGGTTAAAAACCCTAATTGGTTAAAAACCCTAATTGGATTAGAATAAGCCTAGGGAGGACGAAAATGACCTAAATGTTCAACCAATGACACAAAATCACATATTGGATGCACAAGATTGGTTAAAAACCCTAATTGGATTAGAATAAGTCTAGGGAGGACCAAAATGACCTAAATGTTCAACCAATGACACAAAGTCACATATTGGATGCACAAGATTGGTTAAAAACCCTAATTGGATTAGAATAAGTCTATCGAGGACGAAAATGAACTTATTGGATTACCAATGACAGAAAATCACTTATTATATGCACAAGATTGGTTAAAGACCCTAATTGGATTAGAATAAGCCTAGGGAGGACGAAAATGACCTAAATGTGCAACCAATGACACAAAATCACATATTGGATGCACAAGATTGGTTAAAAACCCTAATTGGATTAGAATAAGACTAGGGAGGACGAAAATTACCTAAATGTGGAAACAATGACACAAAATCACATATTGGATGCACAAGATTGGTTAAAAACCCTAATTGGATTAGAATAAGTCTAGGGAGGACCAAAATGACCAAAATGTTCAACCAATGACACAAAGTCACATATTGGATGCACAAGATTGGTTAAAAACCCTAATTGGATTAGAATAAGTCTATCGAGGACGAAAATGAACTTATTGGATTACCAATGACAGAAAATCACTTATTATATGCACAAGATTGGTTAAAGACCCTAATTGGATTAGAATAAGCCTAGGGAGGACGAAAATGACCTAAATGTGCAACCAATGACACAAAATCACATATTGGATGCACAAGATTGGTTAAAAACCCTAATTGGATTAGAATAAGCCTAGGGATGACGAAAATGACCTAAATGTTCAACCAATGACACAACATGACACAAAATCACATATTGGATGCACAAGATAGGCTAAAAACCCTAATTGGATTAGAATAAGCCTAGGGAGGACGAAAATGACCTAAATGTTCAACCAATGACACAAAATCACATATTGGATGCACAAGATTGGTTAAAAACCCTAATTGGATTAGAATAAGCCTAGGGAGGACGAAAATGACCTAAATGTTCAACCAATGACACAAAATGACACAAAATCACATATTGGATCCACAAGATTGGTTAAAAACCATAATTGGATTAGAATAAGCCTAGGGAGGACGAAAATGACCTAATTGGATTACAGATGACACAAAATGACACAAAATCACATATTGGATGCACAAGATTGGTTAAAAATCCTAATTGGATTAGAATAAGCCTAGGGAGGACGAAGAAGACCTAAATGTTCAACCAATGACACAAAATAACATATTAGATGCACAAGATTGGTTACAAACCCTAATTGGATTAGAATATGCCTAGGGAGGACGAAAATGACCTAAATGTTCAACCAATGACACAAAATCACATATTGGATGCACAAGATTGGTTAAAAACCCTAATTGGATTAGAATATGCCTAGGGAGGACGAAAATGACCTAAATGTTCAACCAATGACACAAAATGACACAAAATCACATATTGGATCCACAAGATTGGTTAAAAACCCTAATTGGATTAGAATAAGCCTAGGGAGGACGAAAATGACCTAATTGGATTACAGATGACACAAAATGACACAAAATCACATATTGGATGCACAAGATTGGTTAAAAACCCTAATTGGATTAGAATAAGCCTAGGGAGGACGAAGAAGACCTAAATGTTCAACCAATGACACAAAATAACATATTAGATGCACAAGATTGGTTACAAACCCTAATTCGATTAGAATATGCCTAGGGAGGACGAAAATGACCTAAATGTTCAACCAATGACACAAAATCACATATTGGATGCACAAGATTGGTTAAAAACCCTAATTGGATTAGAATATGCCTAGGGAGGACAAAAATGACCTAAATGTTCAACAATTGACACAAAATGACACAAAATCACATAGTGGATGCACAAGATTGGTTAAAAACCCTAATTTGATTAGAATAAGCCTACGGAGGACGAAAATGACCTAAATGTTCAACCAATGACACAAAATCACATATTGGATCCACAAGATTGGTTAAAAACCCTAATTGGATTAGAATAAGCCTAGGGAGGACGAAAATGACCTAATTGGATTACAGATGACACAAAATGACACAAAATCACATATTGGATGCACAAGATTGGTTAAAAACCCTAATTGGATTAGAATAAGCCTAGGGAAGACGAAAATGACCTAAATGTTAAACCAATGACACAAAATGACACAAAACCACATATTGGAAGCACAAGATTGGTTAAAAACCCTAATTGGATTAGAATAAGCCTAGGGAGGACGAAAATGACCTAATTGGATTATAGATGACACAAAATAACACAAAATCACATATTGGATGCACAAGATTGGTTAAAAACCCTAATTGGATTAGAATAAGCCTAGGGAGGACGAAGAAGACCTAAATGTTCAACCAATGACACAAAATAACATATTAGATGCACAAGATTGGTTACAAACCTTAATTGGATTAGAATATGCCTAGGGAGGACGAAAATGACCTAAATGTTCAACCAATGACACAAAATCACATATTGGATGCACAAGATTGGTTAAAAACCCTAATTGGATTAGAATATGCCTAGGGAGGACGAAAATGACCTAAATGTTCAACCAATGACACAAAATGACACAAAATCACATATTGGATCCACAAGATTGGTTAAAAACCCTAATTGGATTAGAATAAGCCTAGGAAGGTCGAAAATGACCTAAATGTTCATCCAATGACACAAAATGACACAAAATCACATATTGGATGCCCAAGATTGGTTAAAAATCCTAATTGGATTAGAATAAGCCTAGGGAGGACAAAAATGACCTAATTGGATTACCAATGACACAAAATCACTTATTATATGCAAAAGAGTGGTTAAAAACCCTAATTGGATTAGAATAAGCCTAGGGAGGACGAAAATGACCTAAATGTTCAACCAATGACACAAAATCACATATTGGATGCACAAGATTGGTTAAAAACCCTAATTGGATTAGAATATGCCTAGGGAGGACGAAAATGACCTAAATGTTCAACCAATGACACAAAATGACACAAAATCTCATATTGGATGCACAAGATTGGTTAAAAACCCTAATTGGATTAGAATAAGCCTAGGGAGGACGAAAATGACCTAAATGTTCAACCAATGACACAAAATGACACAAAATCACATATTGGATGCACAAGATTGGTTAAAAACCCTAATTGGATTAGAATATGCCTAGGGAGGACCAAAATGACCTAAATGTTCAACCAATGACACATAATGACACAAAATCACATATTGGATGCACAAGATTGGTTAAAAACCCTAATTGGATTAGAATAAGCCTAGGGAGGACGAAAATGACCTAAATGTTCAACCAATGACACAAAATGACACAAAATCACATATTGGATGCACAAGATTGGTTAAAAACCCTAATTGGATTAGAATAAGCCGAGGGAGGACGAAAATGACCCAAATGTTCAACCAATGACACAAAATGACACAAAATCACATATTGGATGCACAAGATTGGTTAAAAACCCTAATTGGATTAGAATAAGCCTAGGGAGGACGAAAATGACCTAAATGTTCAACCAATGACACAAAATGACACAAAATCACATATTGGATGCACAAGATTGGTTAAAAACCCTAATTGGATTAGAATAAGCCTAGGGAGGACGAAAATGACCTAAATGTTCAACCAATGACACAAAACAACACATAATCACATATTGGATGCACAAGATTGGTTAAAAACCCTAATTGGATTAGAATAAGCCTGTGGAGGACGAAAATGACCTAAATGTTCAACCAATGACACAAAATCACATATTGGACGCACAAGATTGGTTAAAAACGCTAATTGGATTAGAATAAGCCTAGGGAGGACGAAAATGACCTAAATTTTCAACCAATGACACCAAATCACATATTGGATGCACAAGATTGGTTAAAAACCCTAATTGGATTAGAATAAGCCTAGGGAGGACGAAAATGACCTAAATGTTCAACCAATGACACAAAATGACACAAAATCACATATTGGATGCACAAGATTGGTTAAAAACCCTAATTGGATTAGAATAAGCCTAGGGAGGACGAAAATGACCTAAATGTTCAACCAATGACACAAAATGACACAAAATCACATATTGGATGCACAAGATTGGTTAAAAACCCTAATTTGATTAGAATAAGCCTAGGGAGGACGAAAACGACCTAAATGTTCAACTGATGACACAAAATGACACAAAATCACATATTGGATGCACAAGATTGGTTAAAAACCCTAATTGGATTAGAATAAGCCTAGGGAGGACGAAAATGACCTAAATGTTCAACAAATGACACAAAATGACACAAAATCACATATTGGATGCACAAGATTGGTTAAAAACCCTAATTGGATTAGAATAAGCCTAGGGAGGACAAAAATGACCTAAATATTTAACCAATGACAAAAAATCACATATTGGATGCACAAGATTGGTTAAAAACCCTAATTGGATTAGAATAAGCCTAGGGAGGACGAAAATGACCTAAATGTTCAACCAATGACACAAAATCACATATTGGATGCACAAGATTGGTTAAAAACCCTAATTGGATTAGAATAAGCCTAGGGAGGACGAAAATGACCTAAATGTTCAACCAATGACACAAAATGACATATTGGATGCACAAATTGGTTAAAAACCCTAATTGGATTAGAATAAGCCTAGGGAGGACGAAAATGACCTAAATGTTCAACCAATGACACAAAATCACATATTGGATGCACAAGATTGGTTAAAAACCCTAATTGGATTAGAATAAGTCTAGGGAGGGCGAAAATGACCTCAATGTTTAACCAATGACACAAAATGACATATTGGATGCACAAGATTGGTTAAAAACCCTAATTGGTTAAAAACCCTAATTGGATTAGAATAAGCCTAGGGAGGACGAAAATGACCTAAATGTTCAACCAATGACACAAAATCACATATTGGATGCACAAGATTGGTTAAAAACCCTAATTGGATTAGAATAAGTCTAGGGAGGACCAAAATGACCTAAATGTTCAACCAATGACACAAAGTCACATATTGGATGCACAAGATTGGTTAAAAACCCTAATTGGATTAGAATAAGTCTATCGAGGACGAAAATGAACTTATTGGATTACCAATGACAGAAAATCACTTATTATATGCACAAGATTGGTTAAAGACCCTAATTGGATTAGAATAAGCCTAGGGAGGACGAAAATGACCTAAATGTGCAACCAATGACACAAAATCACATATTGGATGCACAAGATTGGTTAAAAACCCTAATTGGATTAGAATAAGACTAGGGAGGACGAAAATTACCTAAATGTGGAAACAATGACACAAAATCACATATTGGATGCACAAGATTGGTTAAAAACCCTAATTGGATTAGAATAAGTCTAGGGAGGACCAAAATGACCAAAATGTTCAACCAATGACACAAAGTCACATATTGGATGCACAAGATTGGTTAAAAACCCTAATTGGATTAGAATAAGTCTATCGAGGACGAAAATGAACTTATTGGATTACCAATGACAGAAAATCACTTATTATATGCACAAGATTGGTTAAAGACCCTAATTGGATTAGAATAAGCCTAGGGAGGACGAAAATGACCTAAATGTGCAACCAATGACACAAAATCACATATTGGATGCACAAGATTGGTTAAAAACCCTAATTGGATTAGAATAAGCCTAGGGATGACGAAAATGACCTAAATGTTCAACCAATGACACAACATGACACAAAATCACATATTGGATGCACAAGATAGGCTAAAAACCCTAATTGGATTAGAATAAGCCTAGGGAGGACGAAAATGACCTAAATGTTCAACCAATGACACAAAATCACATATTGGATGCACAAGATTGGTTAAAAACCCTAATTGGATTAGAATAAGCCTAGGGAGGACGAAAATGACCTAAATGTTCAACCAATGACACAAAATGACACAAAATCACATATTGGATCCACAAGATTGGTTAAAAACCATAATTGGATTAGAATAAGCCTAGGGAGGACGAAAATGACCTAATTGGATTACAGATGACACAAAATGACACAAAATCACATATTGGATGCACAAGATTGGTTAAAAATCCTAATTGGATTAGAATAAGCCTAGGGAGGACGAAGAAGACCTAAATGTTCAACCAATGACACAAAATAACATATTAGATGCACAAGATTGGTTACAAACCCTAATTGGATTAGAATATGCCTAGGGAGGACGAAAATGACCTAAATGTTCAACCAATGACACAAAATCACATATTGGATGCACAAGATTGGTTAAAAACCCTAATTGGATTAGAATATGCCTAGGGAGGACGAAAATGACCTAAATGTTCAACCAATGACACAAAATGACACAAAATCACATATTGGATCCACAAGATTGGTTAAAAACCCTAATTGGATTAGAATAAGCCTAGGGAGGACGAAAATGACCTAATTGGATTACAGATGACACAAAATGACACAAAATCACATATTGGATGCACAAGATTGGTTAAAAACCCTAATTGGATTAGAATAAGCCTAGGGAGGACGAAGAAGACCTAAATGTTCAACCAATGACACAAAATAACATATTAGATGCACAAGATTGGTTACAAACCCTAATTCGATTAGAATATGCCTAGGGAGGACGAAAATGACCTAAATGTTCAACCAATGACACAAAATCACATATTGGATGCACAAGATTGGTTAAAAACCCTAACTGGATTAGAATATGCCTAGGGAGGACGAAAATGACCTAAATGTTCAACCAATGACACAAAATGACACAAAATCACATATTGGATGCAAAAGATTGGTTTAAAACCCTAATTGGATTAGAATAAGCCTAGGGAGGACGAAAATGACCTAAATGTTCAACCAATGACAGAAAATGACACAAAATGAAACAAAATCACATATTAGATGCACAAGATTGGTTAAAAACCCTAATTGGATTAGAATAAGCCTAGGGAGGACGAAAATGACCTAAATGTTCAACCAAGGACACAAAATTACACAAAATCACATATTGGAAGCAAAAGATTGGTTAAAAACCGTAATTGGATTAGAATAAGCCTAGGAGGACGAAAATTACCTAAAAGTTCAACCAATGACACAAAATGACACAAAATCACATATTGGATGCACAAGATTGGTTAAAAACCCTAATTGGATTAGAATAAGCCTAGGGAGGACGAAAATGACCAAAATGTTCAACCAATGACACAAAATGACACAAAATCACATATTGGATGCACAAGATTGGTTAAAAACCCTAATTGGATTAGAATAAGCCTAGAGAGGACGAAAATGACCTAAATGTGCAACCAATGACACAAAATCACATATTGGATGCACAAGATTGGTTAAAAACCCTAATTGGATTAGAATAAGCCTAGGGAGGACGAAAATGACCTAAATGTGCAACCAATGACACAAAATCACATATTGGATGCACAAGATTGGTTAAAAACCCTAATTGGATTAGAATAAGCCTCGCGAGGACGAAAATTACCTAATTGGATTACCGATGACAGAAAATCACTTATTATATGCACAAAATTGGTTAAAAATCCTAATTGGATTAGAATAAGCCTAGGGAGGACAAAAATGACCTAAATGTGCAACCAACGACACAAAATCACATATCGGATGCACAAGATTGGTTAAAAACCCTAATTGGATTAGAATAAGCCTAGGGAGGACGAAAATGACCTAAATGTTCAACCAATGACACAAAATCACATATTGGATGCACAAGATTGGTTAAAAACCCTAATTGGATTAGAATAAGCCTAGGGAGGACGATAATGACCTAAATGTGCAACCAATGACACAAAATCACATATTGGATGCACAAGATTGGTTAAAAACCCTAATTTGATTAGAATAAGCCTCGCGAGGACGAAAATTACCTAATTGGATTACCGATGACAGAAAATCACTTATTATATGCACAAAATTGGTTAAAAATCCTAATTGGATTAGAATAAGGCTAGGGAGGACAAAAATGACCTAAATGTGCAACCAACGACACAAAATCACATATCGGATGCACAAGATTGGTTAAAAACCCTAATTGGATTAGAATAAGCCTAGGGAGGACGAAAATGACCTAAATGTTCAACCAATGACACAAAATCACATATTGGATGCACAAGATTGGTTAAAAACCCTAATTGGATAGAATAAGCCTAGGGAGGACGAAAATGACCTAAATGTTCAACCAATGACACAAAATCACATATTGGATGCACAAGATTGGTTAAAAACCCTAATTGGATTAGAATAAGCCTAGGGAGGACAAAAATGACCTAAATGTTCAACCAATGAAACAAAATCACATATTGGATGCAAAGATTGGTTAAAAACCCTAATTGGATTAGAATAAGCCTAGGGAGGACGAAAATGACCTAAATGTTCAACCAATGACACAAAATGACACAAAATCACATATTGGATGCACAAGATTGGTTAAAAACCCTAATTGGATTAGAATAGGCCTAGGGAGGACGATAATGACCTAAATGTTATACCAATGACATAAAATGACACAAAATCACATATTGGATGCACAAGATTGGTTAAAAACCCTAATTGGATTAGAATAAGCCTAGGGAGGACGAAAATGACCTAAATGTTCAACCAATGACACAAAATGACACAAAATCACATATTGGATGCACAAGAATGGTTAAAAACCCTAATTGGATGAGAATAAGCCTAGGGAGGACGAAAATGACCTAAATGTTCAACCAATGACACAAAATCACATATTGGATGCACAAGATTGGTTAAAAACCCTAATTGGATTAGAATAAGCCTAGGGAGGACGAAAATGACCTAAATGTTCAACCAATGACACAAAATCACATATTGGATGCACAAGATTGGTTAAAAACCCTAATTGGATTAGAATAAGCCTAGGGAGGACGAAAATGACCTAAATGTTCAACCAATGACACAAAATGACACAAAATCACATATTGGATGCTCAATATTGGTTAAAAACCCTAATTGGATTAGAATAAGCCTAGGGAGGACGAAAATGACCTAAATGTTCAACCAATGACACAAAATCACATATTGGATGCACAAGATTGGTTAAAAACCCTAATTGGATTAGAATAAGCCTAGGGAGGACGAAAATGACCTAAATGTTCAACCAATGACACAAAATGCACAAAATCACATATTGGATGCACAAGATTGGTTAAAAACCCTAATTGGATTAGAATAAGCCTAGGGAGGACGAAAATGATCTAAATGTTCAAGCAATGAGACAAAATCACATATTGGATGCACAAGATTGGTTAAAAACCCTAATTGGATTAGAATAAGCCTAGGGAGGACGAAAATGACCTAAATGTTCAACCAATGACACAAAATCACATATTGGATGCACAAGATTGGTTAAAAACCCTAATTGGATTAGAATAAGCCTAGGGAGGACGAAAATGACCTAAATGTTCAACCAATGACACAAAATCACATATTGGATGCACAAGATTGGTTAAAAACCCTCATTGGATTAGAATAAGCCTAGGGAGGACGAAAATGACCTAAATGTTCAACCAATGACACAAAATCACATATTGGATGCACAAGATTGGTTAAAAACCCTAATTGGATTAGAATAAGCCTAGGGAGGACGAAAATGACCTAAATGTTCAACCAATGACACAAAATGACACAAAATCACATATTGGATGCATTAGATTGGTTAAAAATTCTAATTGGATTAGAATAAGCCTAGCGAGGACGAAAATGACCTAATTGAATTAACAATGACACAAAATCACTTATTATATGCACAAGATTGGTTAAAAACCCTAATTGGATTAGAATAAGCCTAGGGAGGACGAAAATGACCTAAATGTGCAACCAATGACACAAAATCACATATTGGATGCACAAGATTGGTTAAAAACCCTAATTGGATTAGAATAAGCCTAGCAGGACGAAAATGACCTAAATGTGCAACCAATGACACTAAATCACATATTCGATGCACAAGATTGGTTAAAAACCCTAATTGGATTAGAATAAGCCTAGGGAGTACGAAAATGACCTAAATGTGCAACCAATGACACAAAATCACATATTGGATGCACAAGATTGGTTAAAAACCCTAATTGGATTAGAATCTAGGGAGGACAAAAATGACCTAAATGTGCAACCAATGACACAAAATCATATATTGGATGCACAAGATTGGTTAAAAACCCTAATTGGATTAGAATAAGCCTAGCGAGGACGAAAATTACCTAATTGGATTACCGATGACAGAAAATCACTTATTATATGCACAAAATTGTCTAAAAACCCTAATTGGATTAGAATAAGCCTAGGGAGGACAAAAATAACCTAAATGTGCAACCAACGACACAAAATCACATATCGGATGCACAAGATTGGTTAAAAACCCTAATTGGATTAGAATAAGCCTAGGGAGGACGAAAATGACCTAAATGTTCAACCAATGACACAAAATCACATATTGGATGCACAAGATTGGTTAAAAACCCTAATTGGATTAGAATAAGCCTAGGGAGGACGAAAATGACCTAAATGTCGAACCAGTGACACAAAATCACATATTGGATGCACAAGATTGGTTAAAAACCCTAATTGGATTAGAATAAGCCTAGGGAGGACGAAAATGACCTAAATGTTCAACCAATGACACAAAATGACACAAAATCACACATTGGATGCACATGATTGGTTAAAAACCTTAATTGGATTAAAATAAGCCTAGGGAGGACGAAAATGACCTAAATGTTCAACCAATGACACAAAATGACACAAAATCACACATTAGATGCACAAGATTGGTTAAAAACCTTAATTGGATTAGAATAAGCCTAGGGAGGATGAAAATGACCTAAATGTTCAACCAATGACACAAAATGACACAAAATCACATATTGGATGCACAAGATTGGTTAAAAACCCTAATTGGATTAGAATAAGCCTATGGAGGACGAAAATGACCTAAATGTTCAACGAATGACACAAAATCACATATTGGATGCAAAAGATTGGTTAAAAACCCTAATTGGATTAGAATAAGCCTAGGGAGGACGAAAATGACCTAAATGTTCAACCAATGACACAAAATCACATATTGGATGCACAAGATTGGTTAAAAACCCTAATTGGATTAGAATAAGCCTAGGGAGGACGAAAATGACCTTAATGTTCAACCAATGACACAGAATCACATATTGGTTGCACAAGATTGGTTAAATACCCTAATTGGATTAGAATAAGCCTAGGGAGGACGAAAATGACCTAAATGTTCAACCAATGACACAAAATCACATATTGGATGCACAAGATTGGTTAAAAACCCTAATTGGATTAGAATAAGCCTAGGGAGGACGAAAATGACCTAAATGTTCAACCAATGACAGAAAATCACATATTGGATGCACGAGATTGGTTAAAAACCCTAATTGGATTAGAATAAGCCTAGGGAGGACGAAAATGACCTAAATGTTCAACCAATGACACAAAATCACATATTGGATGCACAAGATTGGTTAAAAACCCTAATTGGATTAGAATAAGCCTAGGGAGGACGAAAATGACCTAAATGTTCAACCAATGACACAAAATCACATATTGGATGCACAAGATTGGTTAAAAACCCTAATTGGATTAGAATAAGCCTAGGGAGGACCAAAATGACATAAATGTTCAACCAATGACACAAAATGCCATATTGGATGCACAAGATTGGTTAAAAACCCTAATTGGATTAGAATAAGCCTAGGGAGGACGAAAATGACCTAAATGTTCAACCAATGACACAAAATCACATATTGGATGCACAAGATTGGTTAAAAACCCTAATTGGATTAGAATAAGCCTAGGGAGGACGAATATGACATAAATGTTCAACCAATGATACAAAATCACATATTGGATGCACAAGATTGGTTAAAAACACTAATTGGATTAGAATAAGCCTAGGGAGGACGAAAATGACCTAAATTTTCAACCAATGACACAAAATGACACAAAATCACATATTGGATTCACAAGATTGGTTAAAAACGCTAATTGGATTAGAATAA
>JBBPBQ010000002.1:26340978-26383164 GCA_037974755.1 Cicer yamashitae
CTAATTGGATTAGAATAAGCCTAGGGAGGACGAAAATGACCTAAATTTTCAACCAATGACACAAAATGACACAAAATCACATATTGGATTCACAAGATTGGTTAAAAACGCTAATTGGATTAGAATAAACCTAGGGAGGACGAAAATGACCTAATGTTAAACCAATGACACAAAATCACATATTGGATGCACAAGATTGGTTAACAACCCTAATTGGATTAGAATAAGAATAAGGAGGACAAAAATGACCTAAATGTTCAACCAATGACACAAAATGACACAAAGTCACATATTGGATGCACAAGATTGGTTAAAAACCCTAATTGGTTTTGAATAAGCCTAGGGAGGACGAAAATGACCTAAATGTTCAACCAATGACACAAAATCACATATTGGATGCACAAGATTGGTTAAAAACCCTAATTGGATTAGAATAAGCCTAGGGAGGACGAAAATGACCTAAATGTTCAACCAATGACACAAAATGACACAAAATCACATATTGGATGCACAAGATTGGTTAAAAACCCTAATTGCATTGGAATAAGCCTAGGGAGGACGAAAATGACCTAAATGTTCAACCCATGACACAAAATGACACAAAATCACATATTGGATGCACAAGATTGGTTAAAAACCCTAATTGGATTAGAATAAGCCTAGGGAGAACGAAAATGACCTAAATGTTCAACCAATGACACAAAATGACACAAAATCACATATTGGATGCACAAGATTGGTTAAAAACCCTAATTGGATTGGAATAAGCCTAGGGAGGACGAAAATGACCTAAATGTTCAACCAATGACACAAAATGACAAAAAATCACATATTGGATGCACAAGATTGGTTAAAAACCCTAATTGGATTAGAATAAGCCTAGGGAGGACGAAAATGACCTAAATGTCAAACCAATGACACAAAATGACACAAAATCACGTATTGGATGCACAAGATTGGTTAAAAACCCTAATTGGATTAGAATAAGCCTAGGGAGGACGAAAATGACCTAAATGTTCAACCAATAACACAAAGTGACAAAAAATCACATATTGGATACACAAGATTGGTTAAAAACCCTAATTGGATTAGAATAAGCCTAGGGAGGACGAAAATGACCTAAATGTTCAACCAATGACACAAAATGACACAAAATCACATATTGGATGCACAAGATTGGTTAAAAACCCTAATTGGATTGGAATAAGCCTAGGGAGGACGAAAATGACGTAAATGTTCAACCAATGACACAAAATGACACAAAATCACATATTGGATGCACAAGATTGGTTAAAAACCCTAATTGGATTAGAATAAGCCTAGGGAGGACGAAAATGACCAAAATGTTCAACCAATGACACAAAATGACACAAAATCACATATTGGATGCACAAGATTAGTTAAAAACCCTAATTGGGTTAGAATAAGCCTAGGGAGGACGAAAATGACCTAAATGTTCAACCAATGACACAAAATGACACAAAATCACATATTGGATGCCCAAGATTGGTTAAAAACCCTAATTGGATTAGAATAAGCCTTGGGAGGACAAAAATGACCTAATTGGATTACCAATGACACAAAATCACTTATTATATGCAAAAGATTTGTTAAAAACCCTAATTGGATTAGAATAAGCCTAGGGAGGACAAAAATGAACTAAATGTTCAACCAATGACACAAAATCACATATTGGATGCACAAGATTGGTTAAAAACCCTAATTGGATTAGAATATGCCTAGCCTGGACGAAAATGACCTAAATGTTCAACCAATGACACAAAATGACACAAAATCACATATTGGATGCACAAGATTAGTTAAAAACCCTAATTAGATTAGAATAATCCTAGGAGGACGAAAATGACCTAAAAGTTCAACCAATTACACAAAATGACACAAAATCACATATTGGATGCACAAGATTGGTTAAACCCTAATTGGATTAGAATAAGCCTAGGGAGGACGAAAATGACCTAAATGTTCAACCAAGGACACAAAATTACATATTGGATGCACAAGATTGGTTAAAAACCCTAATTGGATTAGAATATGCCTAGGGAGGATGAAAATGACCTAAATGTTCAACCATTGACACAAAATGACACAAAACCACATATTGGAAGCACAAGATTGGTTAAAAACCCTAATTGGATTAGAATAAGCCTAAGGAGGACGAAAATGACCTAATTGGATTACAGATGACACAAAATGACACAAAATCACATATTGGATGCACAAGATTGCTTAAAAACCCTAATTGGATTAGAATAAGCCTAGGGAGGACGAAGAAGACCTAAATGTTCAACCAATGACACAAAATAACATATTAGATGCACAAGATTGGTTACAAACCCTAATTGGATTAGAATATGCCTAGGGAGGACGAAAATGACCTAAATGTTCAACCAATGACACAAAATCACATATTGGATGCACAAGATTGGTTAAAAACCCTAATTGGATTAGAATATGCCTAGGGAGGACGAAAATGACCTAAATGTTCAACCAATGACACAAAATGACACAAAATCACATATTGGATGCACAAGATTGGTTAAAAACCCTAAATGGATTAGAATAAGCCTAGGGAGGACGAAAATGACCTAAATGTTAAACCAATGACACAAAATGACACAAAATCACATATTGGATGCACAAGAGTGGTTTAAAACCCTAACTGGATTAGAATAAGCCTAGGGAGGACAAAGAAGACCTAAATGTTCAACCAATGACACAAAATCACATATTAAATGCACAAGATTGGTTACAAACCTTAATTGGATTAGAATATGCCTAGGGAGGACGAAAATGACCTAAATGTTCAACCAATGACACAAAATCACATATTGGATGCACAAGATTGGTTAAAAACCCTAATTGGATTAGAATATGCCTAGGGAGGACGAAAATGACCTAAATGTTCAACCAATGACACAAAATCACATATTGGATGCACAAGATTGGTTAAAAACCCTAATTGGATTAGAATATGCCTAGGGAGGATGAAAATGACCTAAATGTTCAACCAATGAGACAAAATCACATATTGGATGCACAAGAATTGTTAAAAACCCTAATTGGATTAGAATTAGCCTAGGGAGGACGAAAATGACCTAATTGGATTACAAATGACACAAAATGACACAAAATCACATATTGGATGCACAAGATTGGTTAAAAACCCTAATTGGATTAGAATAAGCCTAGGGAGGACGAAAATGACCTAAATGTTCAACCAATGACACAAAATGACACAAAATCACATATTGGATGCACAAGATTGGTTAAAAACCCTAATTGGATTAGAATAAGCCTAGGAGGACGAAAATGAACTAAAAGTTTAGCCAATGACACAAAATGACACAAAATCACATATTGGATGCACAAGATTGGTTAAAAACCCTAATTGGATTAGAATAAGCCTAGGGAGGACGAAAATGACCTAAATGTTCAACCAATGACACAAAATCACATATTGGATGCACAAGATTGGTTAAAAACCCTAATTGGATTAGAATAAGCCTAGGGAGGACGAAATTGATCTAAATGTTCAACCAATGAGACAAAATCACATATTGGATGCACAAGATTGGTTAAAAACACTAATTGGGTTAGAATAAGCCTAGGGAGGACGAAAATGACCTAAATGTTCAACCAATGACACAAAATCACATATTGGATGCACAAGATTGGTTAAAAACCCTAATTGGATTAGAATAAGCCTAGGGAGGACCAAAATGACCTAACTGTTCAACCAATGACACAAAATGCACAAAATCACATATTGGATGCACAAGATTGGTTAAAAACCCTAATTGGATTAGAATAAGCCTAGGGAGGACGAAAATGACCTAAATGTTCAACCAATGACACAAAATCACATATTGGATGCACAAGATTGGTTAAAAACCCTAATTGGATTAGAATAAGCCTAGGGAGGACGAAAATGACCTAAATGTTCAACCAATGACACAAAATCACATATTGGATGCACAAGATTGGTTAAAAACCCTAATTGGATTAGAATAAGCCTAGGGAGGACGAAAATGACCTAAATGTTCAACCAATGACAGAAAATCACATATTGGATGCACGAGATTGGTTAAAAACCCTAATTGGATTAGAATAAGCCTAGGGAGGACGAAAATGACCTAAATGTTCAACCAATGACACAAAATCACATATTGGATGCACAAGATTGGTTAAAAACCCTAATTGGATTAGAATAAGCCTAGGGAGGACGAAAATGACCTAAATGTTCAACCAATGACACAAAATCACATATTGGATGCACAAGATTGGTTAAAAACCCTCATTGGATTAGAATAAGCCTAGGGAGGACGAAAATGACCTAAATGTTCAACCAATGACACAAAATCACATATTGGATGCACAAGATTGGTTAAAAACCCTAATTGGATTAGAATAAGCCTAGGGAGGACGAAAATGACCTAAATGTTCAACCAATGACACAAAATGACACAAAATCACATATTGGATCCACAAGATTGGTTAAAAACCCTAATTGGATTAGAATAAGCCTAGGGAGGACGAAAATGACCTAATTGGATTACAGATGACACAAAATGACACAAAATCACATATTGGATGCACAAGATTGGTTAAAAACCCTAATTGGATTAGAATAAGCCTAGGGAGGACGAAGAAGACCTAAATAGAATAAGCCTAGGCAGGACGAAAATGACCGAAATGTTCATTCAATGACACAAAATCACTTAGTGGATGCACAAGATTGGTTAAAAACCCTAATTGGATTAGAATAACCCTAGGGAGGACGAAAACAACCAAACTGTTCAACCAATGACACAAAATCAATTATTGGAGGCACAAGATTGGTTAAAAACCATAATTGGAATAGAATAAGCCAAGGGAGGACGAAAATGACCTAAATGTTCAACCAAATACACAAAATCACTTATTGGATTCAAAAGATTGGTTAAAAACCCGAATTGGATTAGAATAAGCATAGGCAGGACGAAAATGACCGAAATGTTCAATCAATGACACAAAATCACTTAGTGGATGCACAAGATTGGTTAAAAACCCTAATTGGATTAGAATAACCCTAGGGAGGACGAAAACAACCAAAATGTTCAACCAATGACACAATCAATTATTGGAGGCACAAGATTGGTTAAAAACCATAATTGGAATAGAATAAGCCAAGGGAGGACGAAAATGACCTAAATGTTCAACCAAATACACAAAATCACTTATTGGATTCAAAAGATTGGTTAAAAACCCTAATTGGATTAAAATAAGCCTAGGGAGGACAAAAATGACCGAAATGTTCAATCAATGACAAAAAATCACTTATTGGATGCACAAGACTGGTTAAAAACCCTAATTGGATTAGAATAAGCCTAGGGAGGACGAAAATGACCTATATGTTTAACCCATGACACAAAATCACTTATTGGATGCACAAGATTGGTTAAAAACCCTAATTGGATTAGAATAACCCTAGAGAGGACGAAAACAACCAAAATGTTCAACCACTGACATAAAATCAATTATTGGAGGCACAAGATTGGTTAAAAACCCTAATTGGATTAGAATAAGCCTAGGGAGGACGAAAATGACCTAAATGTTCAACCAAATACACAAAATCACTTATTGGATTCAAAAGATTGGTTAAAAACCCTAATTGGATTAGAATAAGCCTAGGGAGGACGAAAATGACCTATATGTTCAACCAATGACACAAATTCACTTATTGGATTCAAAAGATTGGTTAAAAACCCTAATTGGATTAGAATAAGCCTAGGGAGGATGAAAATGACCGAAATGTTCAATCAATGACACAAAATCACTTATTGGATGCACAAGATTGGTTAAAAACCCTAATTGGATTAGAATAAGCCTAGGGAGGACGAAAATGACCTAAATGTTCAACCAAATACACAAAATCACTTATTGGATTCAAAAGATTGGTTAAAAACCCTAATTGGATTAGAATAAGCCTAGGGAGGACGAAAATGACCTAAATATTCAACCAAATACACAAAATCACTTATTGGATTCAAAAGATTGGTTAAAAACCCTAATTGGATTAGAATAAGCCTAGGGAGGACGAAAATGACCGAAATGTTCAATCAATGACACAAAATCACTTATTGGATGCACAAGATCGATTAAAAACCCTAATTGGATTAGAATAACCCTAGGGAGGACGAAAATGACCTAAATGTTCAACCAATGACACAAAATCACTAATTGGAGCACCAGATTGGTTAAAATCCCTAATTGGATTAGAATAAGCCTTGGGAGGACGAAAATGACCTAAATGTTCAACCAAATACACAAAATCACTTATTGGATTCAAAAGATTGGTTAAAAACCCTAATTGGATTAGAATAAGTCTAGGGAGGACGAAAATGACCTATATGTTTAACCCATGACACAAAATCACTTATTGGATGCACAAGATTGGTTAAAAACCCTAATTGGATTAGAATAACTCTTGGGAGGACGAAAACAACCAAATTGTTCAACCAATGACACAAAATCAATTATTGGAGGGACAAGATTGGTTAAAAACCCTAATTGGATTAGAATAAGCCTAGGGACGACAAAAATGACCTAAATGTTCAACCAAATACACAAAATCACTTATTGGATTCAAAACATTGGTTAAAAACCCTAATTGGATTAGAATAAGCCTAGGCAGGACGAAAATGACCGAAATGTTCAACCAATGACACAAAATCACTTATTGGATGCACAAGATCGATCAAAAACCCAAATTGGATTAGAATAAGCTTAGGGAGGACGAAAATGAGCTAAATGTTCTACCAATGACACAAAATCACTAATTGGAGCACAAGATTGGTTAAAATCTCTAATTGGATTAGAATAAGCGTTGGGAGGACGAAAATGACCTAAATGTTCAACCAAATACACAAAATCACTTATTGGATTCAAAAGATTGGTTAAAAACCCTAATTGGATTAGAATAAGCCTAGGGAGGACGAAAATGACCTAAATGTTCAATCAATGACACAAAATCACTTGTTGGATGCACAAGATCAGTTAAAAACCCTAATTGGATTAGAATAAGCCTAGGGACGACAAAAATGACCTAAATGTTCAACCAAATACACAAAATCACTTATTCGATTCAAAAGATTGGTTTAAAACCCTAATTGGATTAGAATAAGCCTAGGGAGGACGAAAATGACTGAAATGTTCAATCAATGACACAAAATCATTTATTGGATGCACAAGATTGGTTAAAAACCCTAATTGGATTAGAATAACCTTAGGGAGGACGAAAACAACCAAAATGTTCAACCAATGACACAAAATCAATTATTGGACGCACAAGATTGGTTTAAAACCATAATTGGATTAGAATAAGCCTAGGGAGGACGAAAATGACCTAAATGTTCAACCAAATACACAAAATCACTTATTGGATTCAAAAGATTGGTTAAAAACCCTAATTGGATTAGAATAAGCCTAGGGAGGACGAAAATGACCTAAATGTTCAATCAATGACACAAAATCACTTGTTGGATGCACAAGATCAGTTAAAAACCCTAATTGGATTAGAATAAGCCTTGGGTGGACGAAAATGACCTAAATGTTCAACCAAATACACAAAATCACTTGTTGGATTCAAAACATTAGTTAAAAACCCTAATTGGATTAGAATAAGCTTAGGGAGGACGAAAATGACCGAAATGTTCAACCAATGACACAAAATCACTTATTGGATGCACAAGATCGATTAAAAACCCTAATTGGATTAGAATATGCCTAGGGAGGACGAAAATGACCTAAATGTTCAATCAATGACACAAAATCAATTATTGGAGGCACAAGATTGGTTAAAAACCCTAATTGGATTAGAATAAGCCTAGGGAGGACGAAAATGACCTAAATGTTCAACCAAATACACAAAATCACTTATTGGATTCAAAAGATTGGTTAAAAACCCTAATTGGATAAGAATAAGCCTAGGGAGGACAAAAATGACCTAAATGTTCAATCAATGACACAAAATCACTTGTTGGATGCACAAGATCAGTTAAAAACCCTAATTGGATTAGAATAAGCCTTGGGAGGACGAAAATGACCTAAATGTTCAACAAAATACACAAAATCACTTGTTGGATTCAAAACATTGGTTAAAAACCCAAATTGGATTAGAATAAGCCTAGGCAGGACGAAAATGACTGAAATGTTCAACCAATGACACAAAATCACTTATTGGATGCACAAGATCGATCAAAAACCCTAATTGGATTAGAGTAAGCCTTGCGAGGACGAAAATGACCTAAATGTTCAACCAATGACACAAAATCACTAATTGGAGCACCAGATTGGTTAAAATCCCTAATTGGATTAGAATAAGCCTTGGGAGGACGAAAATGACCTAAATGTTCAACCAAATACACAAAATCACTTATTGGATTCAAAAGATTGGTTAAAAACCCTAATTGGATTAGAATAAGTCTAGGGAGGACGAAAATGACCTATATGTTTAACCCATGAGTCAAAATCACTTATTGGATGCACAAGATTGGTTAAAAACCCTAATTGGATTAGAATAACTCTTGGGAGGACGAAAACAACCAAATTGTTCAACCAATGACACAAAATCAATTATTGGAGGGACAAGATTGGTTAAAAACCCTAATTGGATTAGAATAAGCCTAGGGACGACAAAAATGACCTAAATGTTCAACCAAATACACAAAATCACTTATTGGATTCAAAACATTGGTTAAAAACCCTAATTGGATTAGAATAAGCCTAGGCAGGACGAAAATGACCGAAATGTTCAATCAATGACACAAAATCACTTAGTGGATGCACAAGATTGTTTAAAAACCCTAATTGGATTAGAATAACCCTAGGGAGGACGAAAACAACCAAAATGTTCAACCAATGACACAAAATCAATTATTGGAGGCACAAGATTGGTTAAAAACCATAATTGGAATAGAATAAGCCAAGGGAGGACGAAAATGACCTAAATGTTCAACCAAATACACAAAATCACTTATTGGATTCAAAAGATTGAATAAAAACCCTAATTGGATTAAAATAAGCCTAGGGAGGACAAAAATGACCGAAATGTTCAATCAATGACAAAAAATCACTTATTGGATGCACAAGACTGGTTAAAAACTCTAATTGGATTAGAATAAGCCTAGGGAGGACGAAAATGACCTATATGTTAAACCCATGACACAAAATCACTTATTGGATGCACAAGATTGGTTAAAAACCCTAATTGGATTAGAATAAGTCTAGAGAGGACGAAAACAACCAAAATGTTCAACCACTGACATAAAATCAATTATTGGAGGCACAAGATTGGTTAAAAACCCTAATTGGATTAGAATAAGCCTAGGGAGGACGAAAATGACCTAAATGTTCAACCAAATACACAAAATCACTTATTGGATTCAAAAGATTGGTTAAAAACCCTAATTGGATTAGAATAAGCCTAGGGAGGACGAAAATGACCTAAATGTTCAATCAATGACACAAAATCACTTGTTGGATGCACAAGATCAGTTAAAAACCCTAATTGGATTAGAATAAGCCTTGGGTGGACGAAAATGACCTAAATGTTCAACCAAATACACAAAATCACTTGTTGGATTCAAAACATTAGTTAAAAACCCTAATTGGATTAGAATAAGCCTAGGCAGGACGAAAATGACCGAAATGTTCAACCAATGACACAAAATCACTTATTGGATGCACAATATCGATTAAAAACCCTAATTGGATTAGAATATGCCTAGGGAGGACGAAAATGACCTAAATGTTCAATCAATGACACAAAATCAATTATTGGAGGCACAAGATTGGTTAAAAACCCTAATTGGATTAGAATAAGCCTAGGGAGGACGAAAATGACCTAAATGTTCAACGAAATACACAAAATCACTTATTGGATTCAAAAGATTGGTTAAAAACCCTAATTGGATAAGAATAAGCCTAGGGAGGACAAAAATGACCTAAATGTTCAATCAATGACACAAAATCACTTGTTGGATGCACAAGATCAGTTAAAAACCCTAATTGGATTAGAATAAGCCTTGGGAGGACGAAAATGACCTAAATGTTCAACAAAATACACAAAATCACTTGTTGGATTCAAAACATTGGTTAAAAACCCTAATTGGATTAGAATAAGCCTAGGCAGGACGAAAATGACTGAAATGTTCAACCAATGACACAAAATCACTTATTGGATGCACAAGATCGATCAAAAACCCTAATTGGATTAGAGTAAGCCTAGCGAGGACGAAAATGACCTAAATGTTCAACCAATGACACAAAATCACTAATTGGAGCACCAGATTGGTTAAAATCCCTAATTGGATTAGAATAAGCCTTGGGAGGACGAAAATGACCTAAATGTTCAACCAAATACACAAAATCACTTATTGGATTCAAAAGATTGGTTAAAAACCCTAATTGGATTAGAATAAGTCTAGGGAGGACGAAAATGACCTATATGTTTAACCCATGAGTCAAAATCACTTATTGGATGCACAAGATTGGTTAAAAACCCTAATTGGATTAGAATAACTCTTGGGAGGACGAAAACAACCAAATTGTTCAACCAATGACACAAAATCAATTATTGGAGGGACAAGATTGGTTAAAAACCCTAATTGGATTAGAATAAGCCTAGGGACGACAAAAATGACCTAAATGTTCAACCAAATACACAAAATCACTTATTGGATTCAAAACATTGGTTAAAAACCCTAATTGGATTAGAATAAGCCTAGGGAGGACGAAAATGACCTAAATGTTCAATCAATGACACAAAATCACTTGTTGGATGCACAAGATTGGTTAAAAACCCTAATTGGATTAGAATAAGCCTAGGGACGACAAAAATGACCTAAATGTTCAACCAAATACACAAAATCACTTATTGGATTCAAAAGATTGGTTAAAAACCCTAATTGGATTAGAATAAGCCTAGGGAGGACGAAAATGACCTAAATGTTCAATCAATGACACAAAATCACTTGTTGGATGCACAAGATCAGTTAAAAACCCTAATTGGATTAGAATAAGCCTTGGGTGGACGAAAATGACCTAAATGTTCAACCAAATACACAAAATCACTTGTTGGATTCAAAACATTAGTTAAAAACCCTAATTGGATTAGAATAAGCTTAGGGAGGACGAAAATGACCGAAATGTTCAACCAATGACACAAAATCACTTATTGGATGCACAAGATCGATTAAAAACCCTAATTGGATTAGAATATGCCTAGGGAGGACGAAAATGACCTAAATGTTCAATCAATGACACAAAATCAATTATTGGAGGCACAAGATTGGTTAAAAACCCTAATTGGATTAGAATAAGCCTAGGGAGGACGAAAATGACCTAAATGTTCAACCAAATACACAAAATCACTTATTGGATTCAAAAGATTGGTTAAAAACCCTAATTGGATAAGAATAAGCCTAGGGAGGACAAAAATGACCTAAATGTTCAATCAATGACACAAAATCACTTGTTGGATGCACAAGATCAGTTAAAAACCCTAATTGGATTAGAATAAGCCTTGGGAGGACGAAAATGACCTAAATGTTCAACAAAATACACAAAATCACTTGTTGGATTCAAAACATTGGATAAAAACCCTAATTGGATTAGAATAAGCCTAGGCAGGACGAAAATGACTGAAATGTTCAACCAATGACACAAAATCACTTATTGGATGCACAAGATCGATCAAAAACCCTAATTGGATTAGAGTAAGCCTAGCGAGGACGAAAATGACCTAAATGTTCAACCAATGACACAAAATCACTAATTGGAGCACCAGATTGGTTAAAATCCCTAATTGGATTAGAATAAGCCTTGGGAGGACGAAAATGACCTAAATGTTCAACCAAATACACAAAATCACTTATTGGATTCAAAAGATTGGTTAAAAACCCTAATTGGATTAGATTAAGTCTAGGGAGTACGAAAATGACCTATATGTTTAACCCATGACACAAAATCACTTATTGGATGCACAAGATTGGTTAAAAACCCTAATTGGATTAGAATAACTCTTGGGAGGACGAAAACAACCAAATTGTTCAACCAATGACACAAAATCAATTATTGGAGGGACAAGATTGGTTAAAAACCCTAATTGGATTAGAATAAGCCTAGGGACGACAAAAATGACCTAAATGTTCAACCAAATACACAAAATCACTTATTGGATTCAAAACATTGGTTAAAAACCCTAATTGGATTAGAATAAGCCTAGGCAGGACGAAAATGACCGAAATGTTCAACCAATGACACAAAATCACTTATTGGATGCACAAGATCGATCAAAAACCCAAATTGGATTAGAATAAGCTTAGGGAGGACGAAAATGACCTAAATGTTCAACCAATGACACAAAATCACTAATTGGAGCACCAGATTGGTTAAAATCTCTAATTGGATTAGAATAAGCGTTGGGAGGACGAAAATGACCTAAATGTTCAACCAAATACACAAAATCACTTATTGGATTCAAAAGATTGGTTAAAAACCCTAATTGGATTAGAATAAGCCTAGGGAGGACGAAAATGACCTAAATGTTCAATCAATGACACAAAATCACTTGTTGGATGCACAAGATCAGTTAAAAACCCTAATTGGATTAGAATAAGCCTAGGGACGACAAAAATGACCTAAATGTTCAACCAAATACACAAAATCACTTATTGGATTCAAAAGATTGGTTAAAAACCCTAATTGGATTAGAATAAGCCTAGGGAGGACGAAAATGACAGAAATGTTCAAACAATGACACAAAATCACTTATTGGATGCAAAAGATTGGTTAAAAACCCTAATTGGATTAGAATAACCCTAGGGAGGACGAAAACAACCAAAATGTTCAACCAATGATACAAAATCAATTATTGGAGGCACAAGATTGGTTAAAAACCCTAATTGGATTAGAATAAGCCTAGGGACGGCGAAAATGACCTAAATGTTCAACCAAAAACACAAAATCACTTATTGGATTCAAAAGATTGGTTAAAAACCCTAATTGGATTAGAATAAGCCTAGGGAGGACAAAAATGACCGAAATGTTCAATCAATGACACAAAATCACTTATTGGATGCACAAGATTGGTTAAAAACCCTAATTGGATTAGAATAACCCTAGGGAGGACGAAAACAACCAAAATGTTCAACCACTGACATAAAATCAATTATTGGAGGCACAAGATTGGTTAAAAACCCTAATTGGATTAGAATAAGCCTAGGGAGGACGAAAATGACCTAAATGTTCAACCAAATACACAAAATCACTTATTGGATTCAAAAGATTGGTTAAAAACCCTAATTGGATTAGAATAAGCCTAGGGAGGACGAAAATGACCTAAATATTCAACCAAATACACAAAATCACTTATTGGATTCAAAAGATTGGTTAAAAACCCTAATTGGATTAGAATAAGCCTAGGGAGGACGAAAATGACCGAAATGTTCAATCAATGACACAAAATCACTTATTGGATGCACAAGATCGATTAAAAACCCTAATTGGATTAGAATAACCCTAGGGAGGACGAAAATGACCTAAATGTTCAACCAATGACACAAAATCACTAATTGGAGCACCAGATTGGTTAAAATCCCTAATTGGATTAGAATAAGCCTTGGGAGGACGAAAATGACCTAAATGTTCAACCAAATACACAAAATCACTTATTGGATTCAAAAGATTGGTTAAAAACCCTAATTGGATTAGAATAAGTCTAGGGAGGACGAAAATGACCTATATGTTTAACCCATGACACAAAATCACTTATTGGATGCACAAGATTGGTTAAAAACCCTAATTGGATTAGAATAACTCTTGGGAGGACGAAAACAACCAAATTGTTCAACCAATGACACAAAATCAATTATTGGAGGGACAAGATTGGTTAAAAACCCTAATTGGATTAGAATAAGCCTAGGGACGACAAAAATGACCTAAATGTTCAACCAAATACACAAAATCACTTATTGGATTCAAAACATTGGTTAAAAACCCTAATTGGATTAGAATAAGCCTAGGCAGGACGAAAATGACCGAAATGTTCAACCAATGACACAAAATCACTTATTGGATGCACAAGATCGATCAAAAACCCAAATTGGATTAGAATAAGCTTAGGGAGGACGAAAATGAGCTAAATGTTCTACCAATGACACAAAATCACTAATTGGAGCACAAGATTGGTTAAAATCTCTAATTGGATTAGAATAAGCGTTGGGAGGACGAAAATGACCTAAATGTTCAACCAAATACACAAAATCACTTATTGGATTCAAAAGATTGGTTAAAAACCCTAATTGGATTAGAATAAGCCTAGGGAGGACGAAAATGACCTAAATGTTCAATCAATGACACAAAATCACTTGTTGGATGCACAAGATCAGTTAAAAACCCTAATTGGATTAGAATAAGCCTAGGGACGACAAAAATGACCTAAATGTTCAACCAAATACACAAAATCACTTATTCGATTCAAAATATTGGTTTAAAACCCTAATTGGATTAGAATAAGCCTAGGGAGGACGAAAATGACTGAAATGTTCAATCAATGACACAAAATCACTTATTGGATGCTCAAGATTGGTTAAAAACCCTAATTGGATTAGAATAACCCTAGGGAGGACGAAAACAACCAAAATGTTCAACCAATGACACAAAATCAATTATTGGAGGCACAAGATTGGTTAAAAACCATAATTGGATTAGAATAAGCCTAGGGAGGACGAAAATGACCGAAATGTTCAATCAATTACACAAAATCACTTATTGGATGCACAAGATTGGTTAAAAACCCTAATTGGATTAGAATAAGCCTAGGGAGGACGAAACTGACCTATATGTTTAACCCATGACACAAAATCACTTATTGGATGCACAAGATTGGTTAAAAACCCTAATTGGATTAGAATAACTCTATGGAGGACGCAAATGACCTAAATGTTCAACCAAATACACAAAATCACTTATTGGATTCAAAAGATTGGTTAAAAACCCTAATTGGATTAGAATAAGCCTAGGGAGGACGAAAATGACCGAAATGTTCAATCAATGACACAAAATCACTTATTGGATGCACAAGATCGATTAAAAACCCTAATTGGATTAGAATAACCCTAGGGAGGACGAAAATGACCTAAATGTTCAACCAATGACACAAAATCACTAATTGGAGCACCAGATTGGTTAAAATCCCTAATTGGATTAGAATAAGCCTTGGGAGGACGAAAATGACCTAAATGTTCAACCAAATACACAAAATCACTTATTGGATTCAAAAGATTGGTTAAAAACCCTAATTGGGTTAGAATAAGCCTAGGGAGGACGAAAATGACCGAAATGTTCAATCAATGACACAAAATCACTTATTGGATGCACAAGATTGGTTAAGAACCCTAATTGGATTAGAATAACCCTAGGGAGGACGAAAACAACCAAAATGTTCAACCAATGACACAAAATCAATTATTGGAGGCACAAGATTGGTTAAAAACCATAATTGGATTAGAATAAGCCTAGGGAGGACGAAAATGACCTAAATGTTCAACCAAATACACAAAATCACTTATTGGATTCAAAAGATTGGTTAAAAACCCGAATTGGATTAGAATAAGCCTAGGCAGGACGAAAATGACCGAAATGTTCAATCAATGACATAAAATCACTTATTGGATGCACAAGATTGGTTAAAAACCCTAATTGGATTAGAATAACCCTAGGGAGGACAAAAACAACCAAAATGTTCAACCAATGACACAAAATCAATTATTGGAGGCACAAGATTGGTTAAAAACCATAATTGGAATAGAATAAGCCAAGGGAGGACGAAAATGACCTAAATATTCAACCAAATACACAAAATCACTTATTGGATTCAAAAGATTGGTTAAAAACCCTAATTGGATTAGAATAAGCCTAGGGAGGACGAAAATGACCGAAATGTTCAATCAATGACACAAAATCACTTATTGGATGCACAAGATTGGTTAAAAACCCTAATTGGATTAGAATAAGCCTAGGGAGGACGAAACTGACCTATATGTTTAACCCATGACACAAAATCACTTATTGGATGCACAAGATTGGTTAAAAACCCTAATTGGATTAGAATAACTCTAGGGAGGACGAAAACAACCAAAATATTCAACCAATGACACAAAATCAATTATTGGAGGCACAAGATTGGTTAAAAACCCTAATTGGATTAGAATAAGCCTAGGGAGGACGAAAATGGCCTAAATGTTCAACCAAATACACAAAATCACTTATGGGATTCAAAAGATCTGTTAAAAACCCTAATGGATTAGAATAAGCCTAGGGAGGACGAAAATGACCGAAATGATCAATTAATGACACAAAATCACTTATTGGATGCACAAGATTGGTTAAAAACCCTAATTGGATTAGAATAAGCCTAGGGAGGACGAAACTGACCTATATGTTTAACCCATGACACAAAATCACTTATTGGATGCACAAGATTGGTTAAAAACCCTAATTGGATTAGAATAACTCTAGGGAGGACGAAAACAACCAAAATATTCAACCAATGACACAAAATCAATTATTGGAGGCACAAGATTGGTTAAAAACCCTAATTGGATTAGAATAAGCCTAGGGACGACAAAAATGACCTAAATGTTCAACCAAATACACAAAATCACTTATTGGATTCAAAAGATTGGTTAAAAACCCGAATTGGATTAGAATAAGCCTAGGCAGGACGAAAATGACCGAAATGTTCAATCAATGACACAAAATCACTTATTGGATGCACAAGATTGGTTAAAAACCCTAATTAGATTAGAATAACCCTAGGGAGGACGAAAACAACCAAAATGTTCAACCAATGACACAAAATCAATTATTGGAGGCACAAGATTGGTTAAAAACCATAATTGGAATAGAATAAGCCAAGGGAGGACGAAAATGACCTAAATGTTCAACCAAATACACAAAATCACTTATTGGATTCAAAAGATTGGTTAAAAACCCTAATTGTATTAGAATAAGCCTAGGGAGGACGAAAATGACCGAAATGTTCAATCAATGACACAAAATCACTTATTGGATGCACAAGATTGGTTAAAAACCCTAATTGGATTAGAATAAGCCTAGGGA
Organism: Cicer yamashitae; assembly: GCA_037974755.1. Classification (NCBI taxonomy): domain Eukaryota; kingdom Viridiplantae; phylum Streptophyta; class Magnoliopsida; order Fabales; family Fabaceae; genus Cicer; species Cicer yamashitae. The sequence goes on from JBBPBQ010000002.1 coordinate 26,358,163, forward strand.
GGACGCAAATGACCTAAATGTTCAACCAAATACACAAAATCACTTATTGGATTCAAAAGATTGGTTAAAAACCCTAATTGGATTAGAATAAGCCTAGGGAGGACGAAAATGACCTAAATGTTCAATCAATGACACAAAGCCACTTGTTGGATGCACAAGATCAGTTAAAAACCCTAATTGGATTAGAATAAGCCTAGGGACGACAAAAATGACCTAAATGTTCAACCAAATACACAAAATCACTTATTCGATTCAAAAGATTGGTTTAAAACCCTAATTGGATTAGAATAAGCCTAGGGAGGACGAAAATGACTGAAATGTTCAATCAATGACACAAAATCACTTATTGGATGCACAAGATTGGTTAAAAACCCTAATTGGATTAGAATAACCCTAGGGAGGACGAAAACAACCAAAATGTTCAACCAATGACACAAAATCAATTATTGGAGGCACAAGATTGGTTAAAAACCATAATTGGATTAGAATAAGCCTAGGGAGGACGAAAATGACCGAAATGTTCAATCAATTACACAAAATCACTTATTGGATGCACAAGATTGGTTAAAAACCCTAATTGGATTAGAATAAGCCTAGGGAGGACGAAACTGACCTATATGTTTAACCCATGACACAAAATCACTTATTGGATGCACAAGATTGGTAAAAAACCCTAATTGGATTAGAATAACTCTAGGCAGGACGAAAATGACCTAAATGTTCAACAAAATACACAAAATCACTTATTGGATTCAAAACATTGGTTAAAAACCCTAATTGGATTAGAATAAGCCTAGGCAGGACGAAAATGACTGAAATGTTCAACCAATGACACAAAATCACTTATTGGATGCACAAGATCGATCAAAAACCCTAATTGGATTAGAGTAAGCCTAGCGAGGACGAAAATGACCTAAATGTTCAACCAATGACACAAAATCACTAATTGGAGCACCATATTGGTTAAAATCCCTAATTGGATTAGAATAAGCCTTGGGAGGACGAAAATGACCTAAATGTTCAACCAAATACACAAAATCACTTATTGGATTCAAAAGATTGGTTAAAAACCCTAATTGGATTAGAATAAGTCTAGGGAGGACGAAAATGACCTATATGTTTAACCCATGACACAAAATCACTTATTGGATGCACAAGATTGGTTAAAAACCCTAATTGGATTAGAATAACTCTTGGGAGGACGAAAACAACCAAATTGTTCAACCAATGACACAAAATCAATTATTGGAGGGACAAGATTGGTTAAAAACCCTAATTGGATTAGAATAAGCCTAGGGACGACAAAAATGACCTAAATGTTCAACCAAATACATAAAATCACTTATTGGATTCAAAACATTGGTTAAAAACCCTAATTGGATTAGAATAAGCCTAGGCAGGACGAAAATGACTGAAATGTTCAACCAATGACACAAAATCACTTATTGGATACACAAGATCGATCAAAAACCCTAATTGGATTAGAGTAAGCCTAGCGAGGACGAAAATGACCTAAATGTTCAACCTATGACACAAAATCACTAATTAAAGCACCAGATTGGTTAAAATCCCTAATTGGATTAGAATAAGCCTTGGGAGGACGAAAATGACCTAAATGTTCAACCAAATACACAAAATCACTTATTGGATTCAAAAGATTGGTTAAAAACCCTAATTGGATTAGAATAAGTCTAGGGAGGACGAAAATGACCTATATGTTTAACCCATGACACAAAATCACTTATTGGATGCACAAGATTGGTTAAAAACCCTAATTGGATTAGAATAACTCTTGGGAGGACGAAAACAACCAAATTGTTCAACCAATGACACAAAATCAATTATTGGAGGGACAAGATTGGTTAAAAACCCTAATTGGATTAGAATAAGCCTAGGGACGACAAAAATGACCTAAATGTTCAACCAAATACACAAAATCACTTATTGGATTCAAAACATTGGTTAAAAACCCTAATTGGATTAGAATAAGCCTAGGCAGGACGAAAATGACCGAAATGTTCAATCAATGACACAAAATCACTTAGTGGATGCACAAGATTGTTTAAAAACCCTAATTGGATTAGAATAACCCTAGGGAGGACGAAAACAACCAAAATGTTCAACCAATGACACAAAATCAATTATTGGAGGCACAAGATTGGTTAAAAACCATAATTGGAATAGAATAAGCCAAGGGAGGACGAAAATGACCTAAATGTTCAACCAAATACACAAAATCACTTATTGGATTCAAAAGATTGGTTAAAAACCCTAATTGGATTAGAATAAGCCTAGGGAGGACGAAAATGACCGAAATGTTCAATCAACGACACAAAATCACTTATTGGATGCACAAGATTGGTTAAAAACCCTAATTGGATTAGAATAAGCCTAGGGAGGACGAAAATGACCTATATGTTCAACCAATGACACAAAATCATTTATTGGATGCACAAGATTGGTTAAAAACCCTAATTGGATTAGAATAAGCCTAGGGAGGACGAAAATGACCTAAATGTTCAACCAAATACACAAAATCACTTATTGGATTCAAAAGATTGGTTAAAAACCCTAATTGGATTAGAATAAGTCTAGGGAGGACGAAAATGACCTATATGTTTAACCCATGACACAAAATCACTTATTGGATGCACAAGATTGGTTAAAAACCCTAATTGGATTAGAATAACTCTTGGGAGGACGAAAACAACCAAATTGTTCAACCAATGACACAAAATCAATTATTGGAGGGACAAGATTGGTTAAAAACCCTAATTGGATTAGAATAAGCCTAGGGACGACAAAAATGACCTAAATGTTCAACCAAATACACAAAATCACTTATTGGATTCAAAACATTGGTTAAAAACCCTAATTGGATTAGAATAAGCCTAGGCAGGACGAAAATGACCGAAATGTTCAACCAATGACACAAAATCACTTATTGGATGCACAAGATCGATCAAAAACCCAAATTGGATTAGAATAAGCTTAGGGAGGACGAAAATGAGCTAAATGTTCTACCAATGACACAAAATCACTAATTGGAGCACAAGATTGGTTAAAATCTCTAATTGGATTAGAATAAGCGTTGGGAGGACGAAAATGACCTAAATGTTCAACCAAATACACAAAATCACTTATTGGATTCAAAAGATTGGTTAAAAACCCTAATTGGATTAGAATAAGCCTAGGGAGGACGAAAATGACCTAAATGTTCAATCAATGACACAAAATCACTTGTTGGATGCACAAGATCAGTTAAAAACCCTAATTGGATTAGAATAAGCCTAGGGACGACAAAAATGACCTAAATGTTCAACCAAATACCCAAAATCACTTATTCGATTCAAAAGATTGGTTTAAAACCCTAATTGGATTAGAATAAGCCTAGGGAGGACGAAAATGACTGAAATGTTCAATCAATGACACAAAATCACTTATTGGATGCACATGATTGGTTAAAAACCCTAATTGGATTAGAATAACCCTAGGGAGGACGAAAACAACCAAAATGTTCAACCAATGACACAAAATCAATTATTGGAGGCACAAGATTGGTTAAAAACCATAATTGCATTAGAATAAGCCTAGGGAGGACGAAAATGACCTAAATGTTCAACCAAATACACAAAATCACTTATGGGATTCAAAAGATCTGTTAAAAACCCTAATTGGATTAGAATAAGCATAGGGAGGACGAAAATGACCGAAATGTTCAATCAATGACTCAAAATCACTTATTGGATGCACAAGATTGGTTAAAAACCCTAATTGGAATAGAATAAGCCAAGGGAGGACGAAAATGACCGAAATGTTCAATCAATGACACAAAATCACTTATTGGATGCACAGGATTGGTTAAAAACCCTAATTGGATAAGAATAAGCCTAGGGAGGACAAAAATGACCTAAATGTTCAATCAATGACACAAAATCACTTGTTGGATGCACAAGATCAGTTAAAAACTCTAATTGGATTAGAATAAGCCTTGGGAGGACGAAAATGACCTAAATGTTCAACAAAATACACAAAATCACTTGTTGGATTCAAAACATTGGTTAAAAACCCGAATTGGATTAGAATAAGCCTAGGCAGGACGAAAATGACTGAAATGCTCAACCAATGACACAAAATCACTTATTGGATGCACAAGATCGATCAAAAACCCTAATTGGATTAGAGTAAGCCTAGCGAGGACGAAAATGACCTAAATGTTCAACCAATGACACAAAATCACTAATTGGAGCACCAGATTGGTTAAAATCCCTAATTGGATTAGAATAAGCCTTGGGAGGACGAAAATGACCTAAATGTTCAACCAAATACACAAAATCACTTATTGGATTCAAAAGATTGGTTAAAAACCCTAATTGGATTAGAATAAGTCTAGGGAGGACGAAAGTGACCTATATGTTTAACCCATGACACAAAATCACTTATTGGATGCACAAGATTGGTTAAAAACCCTAATTGGATTAGAATAACTCTTGGGAGGACGAAAACAACCAAATTGTTCAACCAATGACACAAAATCAATTATTGGAGGGACAAGATTGGTTAAAAACCCTAATTGGATTAGAATAAGCCTAGGGACGACAAAAATGACCTAAATGTTCAACCAAATACATAAAATCACTTATTGGATTCAAAACATTGGTTAAAAACCCTAATTGGATTAGAATAAGCCTAGGCAGGACGAAAATGACTGAAATGTTCAACCAATGACACAAAATCACTTATTGGATACACAAGATCGATCAAAAACCCTAATTGGATTAGAGTAAGCCTAGCGAGGACGAAAATGACCTAAATGTTCAACCTATGACACAAAATCACTAATTGGAGCACCAGATTGGTTAAAATCCCTAATTGGATTAGAATAAGCCTTGGGAGGACGAAAATGACCTAAATGTTCAACCAAATACACAAAATCACTTATTGGATTCAAAAGATTGGTTAAAAACCCTAATTGGATTAGAATAAGTCTAGGGAGGACGAAAATGACCTATATGTTTAACCCATGACACAAAATCACTTATTGGATGCACAAGATTGGTTAAAAACCCTAATTGGATTAGAATAACTCTTGGGAGGACGAAAACAACCAAATTGTTCAACCAATGACACAAAATCAATTATTGGAGGGACAAGATTGGTTAAAAACCCTAATTGGATTAGAATAAGCCTAGGGACGACAAAAATGACCTAAATGTTCAACCAAATACACAAAATCACTTATTGGATTCAAAAGATTGGTTAAAAACCCTAATTGGATTAGAATAAGCCTAGGGAGGACGAAAATGACCTAAATGTTCAATCAATGACACAAAATCACTTGTTGGATGCACAAGATCAGTTAAAAACCCTAATTGGATTAGAATAAGCCTAGGGACGACAAAAATGACCTAAATGTTCAACCAAATACACAAAATCACTTATTCGATTCAAAAGATTGGTTTAAAACCCTAATTGGATTAGAATAAGCCTAGGGAGGACGAAAATGACTGAAATGTTCAATCAATGACACAAAATCACTTATTGGATGCACAAGATTGGTTAAGAACCCTAGTTGGATTAGAATAACCCTAGGGAGGACGAAAACAACCAAAATGTTCAACCAATGACACAAAATCAATTATTGGAGGCACAAGATTGGTTAAAAACCATAATTGGATTAGAATAAGCCTAGGGTGGACGAAAATGACCTAAATGTTCAACCAAATACACAAAATCACTTATGGGATTCAAAAGATCTGTTAAAAACCCTAATTGGATTAGAATAAGCCTAGGGAGGACGAAAATGACCGAAATGTTCAATCAATGACACAAAATCACTTATTGGATGCACAAGATTGGTTAAAAACCCTAATTGGATTAGAATAAGCCTAGGGAGGACGAAAATGACCTATATGTTCAACCAATGACACAAAATCATTTATTAGATGCACAAGATTGGTTAAAAACCCTAATTGGATTAGAATAAGCCTAGGGAGGACGAAAATGACCTAAATGTTCAACCAAATACACAAAATCACTTATTGGATTCAAAAGATTGGTTAAAAACCCTAATTGGATTAGAATAAGCCTAGGGAGGACGAAAATGACCGAAATGTTCAACCAATGACACAAAATCACTAATTGGATGCACCAGATTGGTTAAAATCCCTAATTAGATTAGAATAAAGCTAGGGAGGACGAAAATGACCTAAATGTTCAATCAATGACACAAAATCACTTATTGGATGCACGAGATCAGTAACACACCCTAATTGGATTACAATAAACCTAGGAAGGACGAAAATGACCGAAATGTTAATCCAACGACACAAACACACTTATTGGATGCAGAAGATTGGTTAAAAACCCTAATTGGAATAGAATAAGCCTAGGGAGGACGAAAATGACCTAAATGTTCAACCAAGGACACAAAATCACTTATTGGATGCACACGATTGGTTGAAAACCCTAATTGGATTAGAATAAGCCTAGGGAGGACGAAAATGACCGAAATGTTCAATCAATGACACAAAATCACTTATTGGATGCACAAGATTGTTTAAAAACCCTAATTGGATTAGAATAAGCCTAGGGAGGACGAAAATGACCTAAATGTTCAACCAAATACACAAAATCACTTATTGGATTCAAAAGATTGGTTAAAAACCCTAATTGGATTAGAATAAACCTAGGGAGGACGAAAATGACTGAAATGTTCAATCAATGACACAAAATCACTTATTGGATGCACAAGATTGGTTAAAAACCCTAATTGGATTAGAATAAGCCTAGGGAGGACGAAAATGACCTATATGTTTAACCAATGACACAAAATCACTTATTGGATGCACAAGATTGGTTAAAAACCCTAATTGGATTAGAATAAGCCTAGGGAGGACGAAAATGACCTAAATGTTCAACCAAATACACAAAATCACTTATTGGATTCAAAAGATCGATTAAAAACCCTAATTGGATTAGAATAAGCCTAGGGAGGACGAAAATGACCTAAATGTTCAACCAAATACACAGAATCACTTATTGGATTCAAAAGATTGGTTAAAAGCCCTAATTGGATTAGAATAAGCCTAGGGAGGACGAAAATGACCTAAATGTTCAACCAAATACACAAAATCACTTATTGGATTCAAAAGATCGATTAAAAACCCTAATTGGATTAGAATAAGCCTAGGGAGGACGAAAATGACCTAAATGTTCAACCAAATACACAAAATCACTTATTGGATCCAAACGATTGCTTAAAAACCGTAATTGGATTAGAATAAGCCTAGGGACGACGAAAATGACCAAAATATTCAACCAATGACACAAAATCACTTATTGGATGCCCAATATCGATCAAAAACCCTAATTGGATTAGAATAAGCCTAGGGAGGACGAAAATGACCTAAATGTTCAACCAAATACACAAAATCACTTATTGGATTCAAAAGATTGGTTAAAAACCCTAATTGGATTAGAATAAGCCTAGGGAGGACGAAAATGACCTAAATGTTCAACCAAATACACAAAATCACTTATTGGATTCAAAAGATTGGTTAAAAACCCTAATTGGATTAGAATAAGCCTAGGGAGGATGAAAATGACCGAAATGTTCAATCAATGACACAAAATCACTTATTGGATGCACAAGATTGGTTAAAAACCCTAATTGGATTAGAATAAGCCTAGGGAGGACGAAAATGACCTAAATGTTCAACCAAATACACAAAATCACTTATTGGATTCAAAAGATTGGTTAAAAACCCTAATTGGATTAGAATAAGCCTAGGGAGGACGAAAATGACCGAAATGTTCAATCAATGACACAATATCACTTATTGGATGCACAAGATTGGTTAAAAACCCTAATTGGATTAGAATAACCCTAGGGAGGACGAAAACAACCAAAATGTTCAACCAATGACACAAAATCAATTATTGGAGGCACAAGATTGGTTAAAAACCATAATTGGAATAGAATAAGCCAAGGGAGGACGAAAATGACCTAAATGTTCAACCAAATACACAAAATCACTTATTGGATTCAAAAGATTGGTTAAAAACCCTAATTGGATTAGAATAAGCCTAGGGAGGACGAAAATGACCTAAATGTTCAATCAATGACACAAAGCCACTTGTTGGATGCACAAGATCAGTTAAAAACCCTAATTGGATTAGAATAAGCCTAGGGACGACAAAAATGACCTAAATGTTCAACCAAATACACAAAATCACTTATTCGATTCAAAAGATTGGTTTAAAACCCTAATTGGATTAGAATAAGCCTAGGGAGGACGAAAATGACTGAAATGTTCAATCAATGACACAAAATCACTTATTGGATGCACAAGATTGGTTAAAAACCCTAATTGGATTAGAATAACCCTAGGGAGGACGAAAACAACCAAAATGTTCAACCAATGACACAAAATCAATTATTGGAGGCACAAGATTGGTTAAAAACCATAATTGGATTAGAATAAGCCTAGGGAGGACGAAAATGACCTAAATGTTCAACCAAATACACAAAATCACTAATTGGAGCACCAGATTGGTTATAATCCCTAATTGGATTAGAATAAGCCTTGGGAGGACGAAAATGACCTAAATGTTCAACCAAATACACAAAATCACTTATTGGATTCAAAAGATTGGTTAAAAACCCTAATTGGATTAGAATAAGCCTAGGGAGGACGAAAATGACCGAAATGTTCAATCAATGACACAAAATCACTTATTAGATGCACAAGATTGGTTAAAAACCCTAATTGGATTAGAATAAGCCTAGGGAGGACGAAAATGACCTATATGTTTAACCCATGACACAAAATCACTTATTGGATGCACAAGATTGGTTAAAAACCCTAATTGGATTAGAATAACCCTAGGGAGGACGAAAACAACCAAAATGTTCAACCAATGACACAAAATCAATTATTGGAGGCAAAAGATTGGTTAAAAACCCTAATTGGATTAGAATAAGCCTAGGGAGGACGAAAATGACCTAAATGTTCAACCAAATACACAAAATCACTTATTGGATTCAAAAGATTGGTTAAAAACCCTAATTGGATTAGAATAAGCCTAGGGAAGATGAAAATGACCGAAATGTTCAATCAATGACACAAAATCACTTATTGGATGCACAAGATTGGTTAAAAACCCTAATTGGATTAGAATAAGCCTAGGGAGGACGAAAATGACCTAAATGTTCAACCAAATACACAAAATCACTTATTGGATTCAAAAGATTGGTTAAAAACCCTAATTGGATTAGAATAAGTCTAGGGAGGACGAAAATGACCTATATGTTTAACCCATGACACAAAATCACTTATTGGATGCACAAGATTGGTTAAAAACCCTAATTGGATTAGAATAACTCTTGGGAGGACGAAAACAACCAAATTGTTCAACCAATGACACAAAATCAATTATTGGAGGGACAAGATTGGTTAAAAACCCTAATTGGATTAGAATAAGCCTAGGGACGACAAAAATGACCTAAATGTTCAACCAAATACACAAAATCACTTATTGGATTCAAAACATTGGTTAAAAACCCTAATTGGATTAGAATAAGCCTAGGCAGGACGAAAATGACCGAAATGTTCAACCAATGACACAAAATCACTTATTGGATGCACAAGATCGATCAAAAACCCAAATTGGATTAGAATAAGCTTAGGGAGGACGAAAATGAGCTAAATGTTCTACCAATGACACAAAATCACTAATTGGAGCACAAGATTGGTTAAAATCTCTAATTGGATTAGAATAAGCGTTGGGAGGACGAAAATGACCTAAATGTTCAACCAAATACACAAAATCACTTATTGGATTCAAAAGATTGGTTAAAAACCCTAATTGGATTAGAATAAGCCTAGGGAGGACGAAAATGACCTAAATGTTCAATCAATGACACAAAATCACTTGTTGGATGCACAAGATCAGTTAAAAACCCTAATTGGATTAGAATAAGCCTAGGGACGACAAAAATGACCTAAATGTTCAACCAAATACACAAAATCACTTATTCGATTCAAAAGATTGGTTTAAAACCCTAATTGGATTAGAATAAGCCTAGGGAGGACGAAAATGACTGAAATGTTCAACCAAATACACATAATCACTTATTGGATTCAAAAGATTGGTTAAAAACCCTAATTTGATTAGAATAAGCCTAGGGAGGACAAAAATGACCGAAATGTTCAATCAATGACACAAAATCACTTATTGGATGCACAAGACTGGTTAAAAACCCTAATTGGATTAGAATAAGCCTAGGGAGGACGAAAATGACCTATATGTTTAACCCATGACACAAAATCACTTATTAGATGCACAAGATTGGTTAAAAACCCTAATTGGATTAGAATAACCCTAGGGACGACGAAAACAACCAAAATGTTCAACCACTGACATAAAATCCATTATTGGAGGCACAAGATTGGTTAAAAACCCTAATTGGATTAGGATAAGCCTAGGGAGGACGAAAATGACCTAAATGTTCAACCAAATACACAAAATCACTTATTGGATTCAAAAGATTGGTTAAAAACCCTAATTGGATTAGAATAAGCCTAGGGAGGACGAAAATGACCGAAATGTTCAATCAATGACACAAAATCACTTATTGGATGCACAAGATTGGTTAAAAACCCTAATTGGATTAGAATAAGCCTAGGGAGGACGAAAAAAACCAAAATGTTCAACCAATGACACAAAATCAATTATTGGAGGCAAAAGATTGGTTAAAAACCCTAATTGAATTAGAATAAGCCTAGGGAGCACGAAAATGACCTAAATGTTCAACCAAATACACAAAATCACTTATTGGATTCAAAAGATTGGTTAAAAACCCTAATTGGATTAGAATAAGCCTAGGGAGGACGAAAATGACCTAAATGTTCAATCAATGACACAAAATCACTTATTGGATGCACAAGATTGGTTAAAAACCCTAATTGGATTAGAATAACCCTAGGGAGGACAAAAACAACCAAAATGTTCAACCAATGACACAAAATCAATTATTGGAGGCACAAGATTGGTTAAAAACCATAATTGGAATAGAATAAGCCAAGGGAGGACGAAAATGACCTAAATATTCAACCAAATACACAAAATCACTTATTGGATTCAAAAGATTGGTTAAAAACCCTAATTGGATTAGAATAAGCCTAGGGAGGACGAAAATGACCGAAATGTTCAATCAATGACACAAAATCACTTATTGGATGCACAAGATTGGTTAAAAACCCTAATTGGATTAGAATAAGCCTAGGGAGGACGAAACTGACCTATATGTTTAACCCATGACACAAAATCACTTATTGGATGCACAAGATTGGTTAAAAACCCTAATTGGATTAGAATAACTCTAGGGAGGACGCAAATGACCTAAATGTTCAACCAAATACACAAAATCACTTATGGGATTCAAAAGATCTGTTAAAAACCCTAATGGATTAGAATAAGCCTAGGGAGGACGAAAATGACCGAAATGTTCAATCAATGACACAAAATCACTTATTGGATGCACAAGAATGGTTAAAAACCCTAATTGGATTAGAATAAGCCTAGGGAGGACGAAACTGACCTATATGTTTAACCCATGACACAAAATCACTTATTAGATGCACAAGATTGGTTAAAAACCCTAATTGGATTAGAATAACCCTAGGGAGGACGAAAATAACCTAAATGTTCAACCAAATACACAAAATCACTTATTGGATTCAAAAGATTGGTTAAAAACCCTAATTGGATTAGAATAAGCCTAGGGAGGACGAAAATGACCGAAATGTTCAATCAATGACACAATATCACTTATTGGATGCACAAGATTAGTTAAAAACCCTAATTGGATTAGATTAACCCTAGGGAGGACGAAAACAACCAAAATGTTCAACCAATGACACAAAATCAATTATGGGAGGCACAAGATTTGTTAAAAACCCTAATTGGATTAGAATAAGCCTAGGGAGGACGAAAATGGCCTAAATGTTCAACCAAATACAGAAAATCACTTATGGGATTTAAAAGATCTGTTAAAAACCCTAATTGGATTAGAATAAGCCTAGGGAGGACGAAAATGACCTAAATGTTCAATCAATGACACAAAATCAATTATTGGAGGCACAAGATTGGTTAAAAACCCTAATTGGATTAGAATAAGCCTAGGGAGGACGAAAATGACCTAAATGTTCAACCAAATACACAAAATCACTTATTGGATTCAAAAGATTGGTTAAAAACCCTAATTGGATAAGAATAAGCCTAGGGAGGACAAAAATGACCTAAATGTTCAATCAATGACACAAAATCACTTGTTGGATGCACAAGATCAGTTAAAAACCCTAATTGGATTAGAATAAGCATTGGGAGGACGAAAATGACCTAAATGTTCAACAAAATACACAAAATCACTTGTTGGATTCAAAACATTGGTTAAAAACCCTAATTGGATTAGAATAAGCCTAGGCAGGATGAAAATGACTGAAATGTTCAACCAATGACACAAAATCACTTATTGGATGCACAAGATCGATCAAAAACCCTAATTGGATTAGAGTAAGCCGAGCGAGGACGAAAATGACCTAAATATTCAACCAATGACACAAAATCACTAATTGGAGCACCAGATTGGTTAAAATCCCTAATTGGATTAGAATAAGCCTTGGGAGGACGAAAATGACGTAAATGTTTAACCAAATACACAAAATCACTTATTCGATTCAAAAGATTGGTTTAAAACCCTAATTGGATTAGAATAAGCCTAGGGAGGACGAAAATGACTGAAATGTTCAACCAATGACACAAAATCACTTATTGGATGCACAAGATCGATTAAAAACCCTAATTGGATTAGAATAACCCTAGGGAGGACGAAAACAACCAAAATGTTCAACCAATGACACAAAATCAATTATTGGAGGCACAAGATTGGTTAAAAACCATAATTGGATTAGAATAAGCCTAGGGAGGACGAAAATGACCTAAATGTTCAACCAAATACACAAAATCACTAATTGGAGCACCAGATTGGTTATAATCCCTAATTGGATTAGAATAAGCCTTGGGAGGACGAAAATGACCTAAATGTTCAACCAAATACACAAAATCACTTATTGGATTCAAAAGATTGGTTAAAAACCCTAATTGGATTAGAATAAGTCTAGGGAGGACGAAAATGACCTATATGTTTAACCCATGACACAAAATCACTTATTGGATGCACAAGATTGGTTAAAAACCCTAATTGGATTAGAATAACTCTTGGGAGGACGAAAACAACCAAATTGTTCAACCAATGACACAAAATCAATTATTGGAGGGACAAGATTGGTTAAAAACCCTAATTGGATTAGAATAAGCCTAGGGACGACAAAAATGACCTAAATGTTCAACCAAATACACAAAATCACATATTGGATTCAAAACATTGGTTAAAAACCCTAATTGGATAAGAATAAGCCTAGGCAGGACGAAAATGACCGAAATGTTCAACCAATGACACAAAATCACTTATTGGATGCACAAGATCGATCAAAAACCCAAATTGGATTAGAATAAGCTTAGGGAGGACGAAAATGAGCTAAATGTTCTACCAATGACACAAAATCACTAATTGGAGCACAAGATTGGTTAAAATCTCTAATTGGATTAGAATAAGCGTTGGGAGGACGAAAATGACCTAAATGTTCAACCAAATACACAAAATCACTTATTGGATTCAAAAGATTGGTTAAAAACCCTAATTGGATTAGAATAAGCCTAGGGAGGACGAAAATGACCTAAATGTTCAATCAATGACACAAAATCACTTGTTGGATGCACAAGATCAGTTAAAAACCCTAATTGGATTAGAATAAGCCTAGGGACGACAAAAATGACCTAAATGTTCAACCAAATACACAAAATCACTTATTCGATTCAAAAGATTGGTTTAAAACCCTAATTGGATTAGAATAAGCCTAGGGAGGACGAAAATGACTGAAATGTTCAATCAATGACACAAAATCACTTATTGGATGCACATGATTGGTTAAAAACCCTAATTGGATTAGAATAACCCTAGGGAGGACGAAAACAACCAAAATGTTCAACCAATGACACAAAATCAATTATTGGAGGCACAAGATTGGTTAAAAACCATAATTGCATTAGAATAAGCCTAGGGAGGACGAAAATGACCTAAATGTTCAACCAAATACACAAAATCACTTATGGGATTCAAAAGATCTGTTAAAAACCCTAATTGGATTGGAATAAGCATAGGGAGGACGAAAATGACCGAAATGTTCAATCAATGACTCAAAATCACTTATTGGATGCACAAGATTGGTTAAAAACCCTAATTGGATTAGAATAAGCCTAGGGAGGACGAAACTGACCTATATGTTTAACCCATGACACAAAATCACTTATTGGATGCACAAGATTGGTTAAAAACCCTAATTGGATTAGAATAATTCTAGGGAGGACGAAAACAACCAAAATGTTCAACCAATGACACAAAATCAATTATTGGAGGCACAAGATTGGTTAAAAACCCTAATTGGATTAGAATAAGCCTAGGGAGGACGAAAATGACCTAAATGTTCAACCAAATACACAAAATCACTTGTTGGATTCAAAATATTGGTTAAAAACCCTAATTGGATTAGAATAAGCCTAGGCAGGACGAAAATGACCGAAATGTTCAACCAATGACACAAAATCACTTATTGGATGCACAAGATTGGTTAAAAACCCTAATTGCATTAGAATAAGCCTAGGGAGGACGAAAATGACCGAAATGTTCAATCAATGACACAAAATCACTTATTGGATGCACAGGATTGGTTAAAAACCCTAATTGGATTAGTATAACCCTAGGGAGGACGAAAACAACCAAAATGTTCAACCAATGACACAAAATCAATTATTGGAGGCACAAGATTGGTTAAAAACCATAATTGGATTAGAATAAGCTTAGGGAGGACGAAAATGACCTAAATGTTCAACCAAATACACAAAATCACTTGTTGGATTCAAAATATTGGTTAAAAACCCTAATTGGATTAGAATAAGCCTAGGCAGGACGAAAATGACCGAAATGTTCAACCAATGACACAAAATCACTTATTGGATGCACAAGATCGATCAAAAACCCTAATTGGATTAGAATAAGCCTAGGGAGGACAAAAATGACCTAAATGTTCAACCAATGACACAAAATCACTAATTGGAGCACCAGATTGGTTAAAATCCCTAATTGGATTAGAATAAGCCTTGGGAGGACGAAAATGACCTTAATGTTCAACCAAATACACAAAATCACTTATTGGATTCAAAAGATTGGTTAAAAACTCTAATTGGATTAGAATAAGCCAAGGGAGGACGAAAATGAGCTATATGTTTAACCCATGACACAAAATCACTTATTGGATGCACAAGATTGGTTACAAACCCTAATTGGATTAGAATAACTCTTGGGAGGACGAAAACAACCAAAATGTTCAACCAATGACACAAAATCAATTATTGGAAGCACAAGATTGGTTAAAAACCCTAATTGGATTAGAATAAGCCTAGGGAGGACGAAAATGACCTAAATGTTCAACCAAATACACAAAATCACTTATTGGATTCAAAAAATTGGTTAAAAACCCTAATTGGATTAGAATAAGCCTAGGGAGGAGAAAAATGACCGAAATGTTCAATCAATGACACAAAATCACTTATTGGATGCATAAGACTGGTTAAAAACCCTAATTGGATTAGAATAAGCATAGGGAGGACGAAAATGACCTATATGTTTAACCCATGACACAAAATCACTTATTGGATGCACAAGATTGGTTAAAAACCCTAATTGGATTAGAATAACCCTAGAGAGGACGAAAACAACCAAAATGTTCAACCACTGACATAAAATCAATTATTGGAGGCACAAGATTGGTTAAAAACCCTAATTGGATTAGAATAAGCCTAGGGAGGAAGAAAATGACCTAAATGTTCAACCAAATACACAAAATCACTTATTGGATTCAAAAGATTAGTTAAAAAACCCTAATTGGATTAGAATAAGCCTTGGGTGGACGAAAATGACCTAAATGTTCAACCAAATACACAAAATCACTTGTTGGATTCAAAACATTAGTTAAAAACCCTAATTGGATTAGAATAAGCCTAGGCAGGACGAAAATGACCGAAATGTTCAACCAATGACACAAAATCACTTATTGGATGCACAAGATCGATTAAAAACCCTAATTGGATTAGAATAAGCCTAGGGAGGACGAAAATGACCTAAATGTTCAATCAATGACACAAAATCAATTATTGGAGGCACAAGATTGGTTAAAAACCCTAATTGGATTAGAATAAGCCTAGGGAGGACGAAAATGACCTAAATGTTCAACCAAATACACAAAATCACTTATTGGATTCAAAAGATTGGTTAAAAACCCTAATTGGATAAGAATAAGCCTAGGGAGGACAAAAATGACCTAAATGTTCAATCAATGACACAAAATCACTTGTTGGATGCACAAGATCAGTTAAAAACCCTAATTGGATTAGAATAAGCATTGGGAGGACGAAAATGACCTAAATGTTCAACAAAATACACAAAATCACTTGTTGGATTCAAAACATTGGTTAAAAACCCTAATTGGATTAGAATAAGCCTAGGCAGGATGAAAATGACTGAAATGTTCAACCAATGACACAAAATCACTTATTGGATGCACAAGATCGATCAAAAACCCTAATTGGATTAGAGTAAGCCGAGCGAGGACGAAAATGACCTAAATATTCAACCAATGACACAAAATCACTAATTGGAGCACCAGATTGGTTAAAATCCCTAATTGGATTAGAATAAGCCTTGGGAGGACGAAAATGACGTAAATGTTTAACCAAATACACAAAATCACTTATTCGATTCAAAAGATTGGTTTAAAACCCTAATTGGATTAGAATAAGCCTAGGGAGGACGAAAATGACTGAAATGTTCAACCAATGACACAAAATCACTTATTGGATGCACAAGATCGATTAAAAACCCTAATTGGATTAGAATAACCCTAGGGAGGACGAAAACAACCAAAATGTTCAACCAATGACACAAAATCAATTATTGGAGGCACAAGATTGGTTAAAAACCATAATTGGATTAGAATAAGCCTAGGGAGGACGAAAATGACCTAAATGTTCAACCAAATACACAAAATCACTAATTGGAGCACCAGATTGGTTATAATCCCTAATTGGATTAGAATAAGCCTTGGGAGGACGAAAATGACCTAAATGTTCAACCAAATACACAAAATCACTTATTGGATTCAAAAGATTGGTTAAAAACCCTAATTGGATTAGAATAAGTCTAGGGAGGACGAAAATGACCTATATGTTGAACCCATGACACAAAATCACTTATTGGATGCACAAGATTGGTTAAAAACCCTAATTGGATTAGAATAACTCTTGGGAGGACGAAAACAACCAAATTGTTCAACCAAATACACAAAATCAATTATTGGAGGGACAAGATTGGTTAAAATCCCTAATTGGATTAGAATAAGCCTAGGGAGGAGAAAAATGACCGAAATGTTCAATCAATGACACAAAATCACTTATTGGATGCATAAGACTGGTTAAAAACCCTAATTGGATTAGAATAAGCATAGGGAGGACGAAAATGACCTATATGTTTAACCCATGACACAAAATCACTTATTGGATGCACAAGATTGGTTAAAAACCCTAATTGGATTAGAATAACCCTAGAGAGGACGAAAACAACCAAAATGTTCAACCACTGACATAAAATCAATTATTGGAGGCACAAGATTGGTTAAAAACCCTAATTGGATTAGAATAAGCCTAGGGAGGACGAAAATGACCTAAATGTTCAACCAAATACACAAAATCACTTATTGGATTCAAAAGATTGGTTAAAAACCCTAATTGGATTAGAATAAGCCTAGGGAGGAGAAAAATGACCGAAATGTTCAATCAATGACACAAAATCACTTATTGGATGCATAAGACTGGTTAAAAACCCTAATTGGATTAGAATAAGCATAGGGAGGACGAAAATGACCTATATGTTTAACCCATGACACAAAATCACTTATTGGATGCACAAGATTGGTTAAAAACCCTAATTGGATTAGAATAACCCTAGAGAGGACGAAAACAACCAAAATGTTCAACCACTGACATAAAATCAATTATTGGAGGCACAAGATTGGTTAAAAACCCTAATTGGATTAGAATAAGCCTAGGGAGGACGAAAATGACCTAAATGTTCAACCAAATACACAAAATCACTTATTGGATTCAAAAGATTAGTTAAAAAACCCTAATTGGATTAGAATAAGCCTTGGGTGGACGAAAATGACCTAAATGTTCAACCAAATACACAAAATCACTTGTTGGATTCAAAACATTAGTTAAAAACCCTAATTGGATTAGAATAAGCCTAGGCAGGACGAAAATGACCGAAATGTTCAACCAATGACACAAAATCACTTATTGGATGCACAAGATCGATTAAAAACCCTAATTGGATTAGAATAAGCCTAGGGAGGACGAAAATGACCTAAATGTTCAATCAATGACACAAAATCAATTATTGGAGGCACAAGATTGGTTAAAAACCCTAATTGGATTAGAATAAGCCTAGGGAGGACGAAAATGACCTAAATGTTCAACCAAATACACAAAATCACTTATTGGATTCAAAAGATTGGTTAAAAACCCTAATTGGATAAGAATAAGCCTAGGGAGGACAAAAATGACCTAAATGTTCAATCAATGACACAAAATCACTTGTTGGATGCACAAGATCAGTTAAAAACCCTAATTGGATTAGAATAAGCATTGGGAGGACGAAAATGACCTAAATGTTCAACAAAATACACAAAATCACTTGTTGGATTCAAAACATTGGTTAAAAACCCTAATTGGATTAGAATAAGCCTAGGCAGGATGAAAATGACTGAAATGTTCAACCAATGACACAAAATCACTTATTGGATGCACAAGATCGATCAAAAACCCTAATTGGATTAGAGTAAGCCGAGCGAGGACGAAAATGACCTAAATATTCAACCAATGACACAAAATCACTAATTGGAGCACCAGATTGGTTAAAATCCCTAATTGGATTAGAATAAGCCTTGGGAGGACGAAAATGACGTAAATGTTTAACCAAATACACAAAATCACTTATTCGATTCAAAAGATTGGTTTAAAACCCTAATTGGATTAGAATAAGCCTAGGGAGGACGAAAATGACTGAAATGTTCAACCAATGACACAAAATCACTTATTGGATGCACAAGATCGATTAAAAACCCTAATTGGATTAGAATAACCCTAGGGAGGACGAAAACAACCAAAATGTTCAACCAATGACACAAAATCAATTATTGGAGGCACAAGATTGGTTAAAAACCATAATTGGATTAGAATAAGCCTAGGGAGGACGAAAATGACCTAAATGTTCAACCAAATACACAAAATCACTTATTGGATTCAAAAGATTGGTTAAAAACCCGAATTGGATTAGAATAAGCCTAGGCAGGACGAAAATGACCGAAATGTTCAATCAATGACATAAAATCACTTATTGGATGCACAAGATTGGTTAAAAACCCTAATTGGATTAGAATAACCCTAGGGAGGACAAAAACAACCAAAATGTTCAACCAATGACACAAAATCAATTATTGGAGGCACAAGATTGGTTAAAAACCATAATTGGAATAGAATAAGCCAAGGGAGGACGAAAATGACCTAAATATTCAACCAAATACACAAAATCACTTATTGGATTCAAAAGATTGGTTAAAAACCCTAATTGGATTAGAATAAGCCTAGGGAGGACGAAAATGACCGAAATGTTCAATCAATGACACAAAATCACTTATTGGATGCACAAGATTGGTTAAAAACCCTAATTGGATTAGAATAAGCCTAGGGAGGACGAAACTGACCTATATGTTTAACCCATGACACAAAATCACTTATTGGATGCACAAGATTGGTTAAAAACCCTAATTGGATTAGAATAACTCTAGGGAGGACGAAAACAACCAAAATGTTCAACCAATGACACAAAATCAATTATTGGAGGCACAAGATTTGTTAAAAACCCGAATTGGATTAGAATAAGCCTAGGGAGGACGAAAATGGCCTAAATGTTCAACCAAATACACAAAATCACTTATGGGATTCAAAAGATCTGTTAAAAACCCTAATGGATTAGAATAAGCCTAGGGAGGACGAAAATGACCGAAATGTTCAATCAATGACACAAAATCACTTATTGGATGCACAAGATTGGTTAAAAACCCTAATTGGATTAGAATAAGCCTAGGGAGGACGAAACTGACCTATATGTTTAACCCATGACACAAAATCACTTATTAGATGCACAAGATTGGTTAAAAACCCTAATTGGATTAGAATAACCCTAGGGAGGACGAAAATAACCTAAATGTTCAACCAAATACACAAAATCACTTATTGGATTCAAAAGATTGGTTAAAAACCCTAATTGGATTAGAATAAGCCTAGGGAGGACGAAAATGACCGAAATGTTCAATCAATGACACAAAATCACTTATTGGATGCACAAGATTGGTTAAAAACCCTTATTGGATTAGAATAAGCCTAGGGAGGACGAAAATGACCTATATGTTCAACCAATGACACAAAATCATTTATTAGATGCACAAGATTGGTTAAAAACCCTAATTGGATTAGAATAAGCCTAGGGAGGACGAAAATGACCTAAATGTTCAACCAAATACACAAAATCCCTTATTGGATTCAAAAGATTGGTTAAAAACCCTAATTGGATTAGAATAAGCCTAGGGAGGACGAAAATGACCGAAATGTTCAATCAATGACACAAAATCACTTATTGGATGCACAAGATTGGTTAAAAACCCTAATTGGATTAGAATAGGCCTAGGGAGGACGAAAATGACCTATATGTTCAACCAATGACACAAAATCATTTATTAGATGCACAAGATTCGTTAAAAACCCTAATTGGATTAGAATAAGCCTAGGGAGGACGAAAATGACCTAAATGTTCAACAAAATACACAAAATCACTTATTGGATTCAAAAGATTGGTTAAAAACCCTAATTGGATTAGAATGAGCCTAGGCAGGACGAAAATGACCGAAATGTTCAACCATTGACACAAAATCACTTATTGGATGCACAAGTTCGATTAAAAACCCTAATTGGATTAGAATAAGCCTAGGGAGGACGAAAATGACCTAAATGTTCAATCAATGACACAAAATCACTTATTGGATGCACAAGATTGGTTAAAAACCCTAATTGGATTAGAATAACCCTAGGGAGGACAAAAACAACCAAAATGTTCAACCAATGACACAAAATCAATTATTGGAGGCACAAGATTGGTTAAAAACCATAATTGGAATAGAATAAGCCAAGGGAGGACGAAAATGACCTAAATATTCAACCAAATACACAAAATCACTTATTGGATTCAAAAGATTGGTTAAAAACCCTAATTGGATTAGAATAAGCCTAGGGAGGACGAAAATGACCTAAATGTTCAATCAATGACACAAAATCAATTATTGGAGGCACAAGATTGGTTAAAAACCCTAATTGGATTAGAATAAGCCTAGGGAGGACGAAAATGACCTAAATGTTCAACCAAATACACAAAATCACTTATTGGATTCAAAAGATTGGTTAAAAACCCTAATTGGATAAGAATAAGCCTAGGGAGGACAAAAATGACCTAAATGTTCAATCAATGACACAAAATCACTTGTTGGATGCACAAGATCAGTTAAAAACCCTAATTGGATTAGAATAAGCATTGGGAGGACGAAAATGACCTAAATGTTCAACAAAATACACAAAATCACTTGTTGGATTCAAAACATTGGTTAAAAACCCTAATTGGATTAGAATAAGCCTAGGCAGGATGAAAATGACTGAAATGTTCAACCAATGACACAAAATCACTTATTGGATGCACAAGATCGATCAAAAACCCTAATTGGATTAGAGTAAGCCTAGCGAGGACGAAAATGACCTAAATATTCAACCAATGACACAAAATCACTAATTGGAGCACCAGATTGGTTAAAATCCCTAATTGGATTAGAATAAGCCTTGGGAGGACGAAAATGACCTAAATGTTTAACCAAATACACAAAATCACTTATTCGATTCAAAAGATTGGTTTAAAACCCTAATTGGATTAGAATAAGCCTAGGGAGGACGAAAATGACTGAAATGTTCAACCAATGACACAAAATCACTTATTGGATGCACAAGATCGATTAAAAACCCTAATTGGATTAGAATAACCCTAGGGAGGACGAAAACAACCAAAATGTTCAACCAATGACACAAAATCAATTATTGGAGGCACAAGATTGGTTAAAAACCATAATTGGATTAGAATAAGCCTAGGGAGGACGAAAATGACCTAAATGTTCAACCAAATACACAAAATCACTAATTGGAGCACCAGATTGGTTATAATCCCTAATTGGATTAGAATAAGCCTTGGGAGGACGAAAATGACCTAAATGTTCAACCAAATACACAAAATCACTTATTGGATTCAAAAGATTGGTTAAAAACCCTAATTGGATTAGAATAAGTCTAGGGAGGACGAAAATGACCTATATGTTTAACCCATGACACAAAATCACTTATTGGATGCACAAGATTGGTTAAAAACCCTAATTGGATTAGAATAACTCTTGGGAGGACGAAAACAACCAAATTGTTCAACCAATGACACAAAATCAATTATTGGAGGGACAAGATTGGTTAAAAACCCTAATTGGATTAGAATAAGCCTAGGGACGACAAAAATGACCTAAATGTTCAACCAAATACACAAAATCACTTATTGGATTCAAAAGATTGGTTAAAAACCCTAATTGGATTAGAATAAGCCTAGGGAGGACGAAAATGACCTAAATGTTCAATCAATGACACAAAATCACTTGTTGGATGCACAAGATCAGTTAAAAACCCTAATTGGATTAGAATAAGCCTAGGGACGACAAAAATGACCTAAATGTTCAACCAAATACACAAAATCACTTATTCGATTCAAAAGATTGGTTTAAAACCCTAATTGGATTAGAATAAGCCTAGGGAGGACGAAAATGACTGAAATGTTCAATCAATGACACAAAATCACTTATTGGATGCACAAGATTGGTTAAGAACCCTAATTGGATTAGAATAACCCTAGGGAGGACGAAAACAACCAAAATGTTCAACCAATGACACAAAATCAATTATTGGAGGCACAAGATTGGTTAAAAACCATAATTGGATTAGAATAAGCCTAGGGAGGACGAAAATGACCTAAATGTTCAACCAAATACACAAAATCACTTATTGGATTCAAAAGATTGGTTAAAAACCCGAATTGGATTAGAATAAGCCTAGGCAGGACGAAAATGACCGAAATGTTCAATCAATGACATAAAATCACTTATTGGATGCACAAGATTGGTTAAAAACCCTAATTGGATTAGAATAACCCTAGGGAGGACAAAAACAACCAAAATGTTCAACCAATGACACAAAATCAATTATTGGAGGCACAAGATTGGTTAAAAACCATAATTGGAATAGAATAAGCCAAGGGAGGACGAAAATGACCTAAATATTCAACCAAATACACAAAATCACTTATTGGATTCAAAAGATTGGTTAAAAACCCTAATTGGATTAGAATAAGCCTAGGGAGGACGAAAATGACCGAAATGTTCAATCAATGACACAAAATCACTTATTGGATGCACAAGATTGGTTAAAAACCCTAATTGGATTAGAATAAGCCTAGGGAGGACGAAACTGACCTATATGTTTAACCCATGACACAAAATCACTTATTGGATGCACAAGATTGGTTAAAAACCCTAATTGGATTAGAATAACTCTAGGGAGGACGAAAACAACCAAAATATTCAACCAATGACACAAAATCAATTATTGGAGGCACAAGATTGGTTAAAAACCCTAATTGGATTAGAATAAGCCTAGGGAGGACGAAAATGGCCTAAATGTTCAACCAAATACACAAAATCACTTATGGGATTCAAAAGATCTGTTAAAAACCCTAATGGATTAGAATAAGCCTAGGGAGGACGAAAATGACCGAAATGTTCAATCAATGACACAAAATCACTTATTGGATGCACAAGATTGGTTAAAAACCCTAATTGGATTAGAATAAGCCTAGGGAGGACGAAACTGACCTATATGTTTAACCCATGACACAAAATCACTTATTAGATGCACAAGATTGGTTAAAAACCCTAATTGGATTAGAATAACCCTAGGGAGGACGCAAATGACCTAAATGTTCAACCAAATACACAAAATCACTTATTGGATTCAAAAGATTGGTTAAAAACCCTAATTGGATTAGAATAAGCCTAGGGAGGACGAAAATGACCGAAATGTTCAATCAATGACACAAAATCACTTATTGGATGCACAAGATTGGTTAAAAACCCTAATTGGATTAGAATAAGCCTAGGGAGGACGAAAATGACCTATATGTTCAACCAAATACACAAAATCACTTATTGGATTCAAAAGATTGGTTAAAAACCCTAATTGGATTAGAATAAGCCTAGGGAGGACGAAAATGACCGAAATGTTCAATCAATGACACAAAATCACTTATTGGATGCACAAGATTGGTTAAAAACCCTAATTGGATTAGAATAAGCCTAGGGAGGACGAAAATGACCTAAATGTTCAATCAATGACACAAAATCACTTATTGGATGCACAAGATTGGTTAAAAACCCTAATTGGATTAGAATAACCCTAGGGAGGACAAAAACAACCAAAATGTTCAACCAATGACACAAAATCAATTATTGGAGGCACAAGATTGGTTAAAAACCATAATTGGAATAGAATAAGCCAAGGGAGGACGAAAATGACCTAAAT
>JBBPBQ010000002.1:26384408-26404682 GCA_037974755.1 Cicer yamashitae
GAAAATGACCTAAATGTTCAACCAAATACACAAAATCACTAATTGGAGCACCAGATTGGTTATAATCCCTAATTGGATTAGAATAAGCCTTGGGAGGACGAAAATGACCTAAATGTTCAACCAAATACACAAAATCACTTATTGGATTCAAAAGATTGGTTAAAAACCCTAATTGGATTAGAATAAGTCTAGGGAGGACGAAAATGACCTATATGTTGAACCCATGACACAAAATCACTTATTGGATGCACAAGATTGGTTAAAAACCCTAATTGGATTAGAATAACTCTTGGGAGGACGAAAACAACCAAATTGTTCAACCAAATACACAAAATCAATTATTGGAGGGACAAGATTGGTTAAAATCCCTAATTGGATTAGAATAAGCCTAGGGAGGAGAAAAATGACCGAAATGTTCAATCAATGACACAAAATCACTTATTGGATGCATAAGACTGGTTAAAAACCCTAATTGGATTAGAATAAGCATAGGGAGGACGAAAATGACCTATATGTTTAACCCATGACACAAAATCACTTATTGGATGCACAAGATTGGTTAAAAACCCTAATTGGATTAGAATAACCCTAGAGAGGACGAAAACAACCAAAATGTTCAACCACTGACATAAAATCAATTATTGGAGGCACAAGATTGGTTAAAAACCCTAATTGGATTAGAATAAGCCTAGGGAGGACGAAAATGACCTAAATGTTCAACCAAATACACAAAATCACTTATTGGATTCAAAAGATTGGTTAAAAACCCTAATTGGATTAGAATAAGCCTAGGGAGGACGAAAATGACCTAAATATTCAACCAAATACACAAAATCACTTATTGGATTCAAAAGATTGGTTAAAAACCCTAATTGGATTAGAATAAGCCTAGGGAGGACGAAAATGACCGAAATGTTCAATCAATGACACAAAATCACTTATTGGATGCACAAGATTGGTTAAAAACCCTAATTGGATTAGAATAAGCCTAGGGAGGACGAAACTGACCTATATGTTTAACCCATGACACAAAATCACTTATTGGATGCACAAGATTGGTTAAAAACCCTAATTGGATTAGAATAACTCTAGGGAGGACGCAAATGACCTAAATGTTCAACCAAATACACAAAATCACTTATGGGATTCAAAAGATCTGTTAAAAACCCTAATGGATTAGAATAAGCCTAGGGAGGACGAAAATGACCGAAATGTTCAATCAATGACACAAAATCACTTATTGGATGCACAAGAATGGTTAAAAACCCTAATTGGATTAGAATAAGCCTAGGGAGGACGAAACTGACCTATATGTTTAACCCATGACACAAAATCACTTATTAGATGCACAAGATTGGTTAAAAACCCTAATTGGATTAGAATAACCCTAGGGAGGACGAAAATAACCTAAATGTTCAACCAAATACACAAAATCACTTATTGGATTCAAAAGATTGGTTAAAAACCCTAATTGGATTAGAATAAGCCTAGGGAGGACGAAAATGACCGAAATGTTCAATCAATGACACAATATCACTTATTGGATGCACAAGATTGGTTAAAAACCCTAATTGGATTAGATTAACCCTAGGGAGGACGAAAACAACCAAAATGTTCAACCAATGACACAAAATCAATTATGGGAGGCACAAGATTTGTTAAAAACCCTAATTGGATTAGAATAAGCCTAGGGAGGACGAAAATGGCCTAAATGTTCAACCAAATACAGAAAATCACTTATGGGATTTAAAAGATCTGTTAAAAACCCTAATTGGATTAGAATAAGCCTAGGGAGGACGAAAATGACCTAAATGTTCAATCAATGACACAAAATCAATTATTGGAGGCACAAGATTGGTTAAAAACCCTAATTGGATTAGAATAAGCCTAGGGAGGACGAAAATGACCTAAATGTTCAACCAAATACACAAAATCACTTATTGGATTCAAAAGATTGGTTAAAAACCCTAATTGGATAAGAATAAGCCTAGGGAGGACAAAAATGACCTAAATGTTCAATCAATGACACAAAATCACTTGTTGGATGCACAAGATCAGTTAAAAACCCTAATTGGATTAGAATAAGCATTGGGAGGACGAAAATGACCTAAATGTTCAACAAAATACACAAAATCACTTGTTGGATTCAAAACATTGGTTAAAAACCCTAATTGGATTAGAATAAGCCTAGGCAGGATGAAAATGACTGAAATGTTCAACCAATGACACAAAATCACTTATTGGATGCACAAGATCGATCAAAAACCCTAATTGGATTAGAGTAAGCCGAGCGAGGACGAAAATGACCTAAATATTCAACCAATGACACAAAATCACTAATTGGAGCACCAGATTGGTTAAAATCCCTAATTGGATTAGAATAAGCCTTGGGAGGACGAAAATGACGTAAATGTTTAACCAAATACACAAAATCACTTATTCGATTCAAAAGATTGGTTTAAAACCCTAATTGGATTAGAATAAGCCTAGGGAGGACGAAAATGACTGAAATGTTCAACCAATGACACAAAATCACTTATTGGATGCACAAGATCGATTAAAAACCCTAATTGGATTAGAATAACCCTAGGGAGGACGAAAACAACCAAAATGTTCAACCAATGACACAAAATCAATTATTGGAGGCACAAGATTGGTTAAAAACCATAATTGGATTAGAATAAGCCTAGGGAGGACGAAAATGACCTAAATGTTCAACCAAATACACAAAATCACTAATTGGAGCACCAGATTGGTTATAATCCCTAATTGGATTAGAATAAGCCTTGGGAGGACGAAAATGACCTAAATGTTCAACCAAATACACAAAATCACTTATTGGATTCAAAAGATTGGTTAAAAACCCTAATTGGATTAGAATAAGTCTAGGGAGGACGAAAATGACCTATATGTTGAACCCATGACACAAAATCACTTATTGGATGCACAAGATTGGTTAAAAACCCTAATTGGATTAGAATAACTCTTGGGAGGACGAAAACAACCAAATTGTTCAACCAATGACACAAAATCAATTATTGGAGGGACAAGATTGGTTAAAAACCCTAATTGGATTAGAATAAGCCTAGGGACGACAAAAATGACCTAAATGTTCAACCAAATACACAAAATCACTTATTGGATTCAAAACATTGGTTAAAAACCCTAATTGGATTAGAATAAGCCTAGGCAGGACGAAAATGACCGAAATGTTCAACCAATGACACAAAATCACTTATTGGATGCACAAGATCGATCAAAAACCCAAATTGGATTAGAATAAGCTTAGGGAGGACGAAAATGACCTCAATGTTCTACCAATGACACAAAATCACTAATTGGAGCACAAGATTGGTTAAAATCTCTAATTGGATTAGAATAAGCGTTGGGAGGACGAAAATGACCTAAATATTCAACCAAATACACAAAATCACTTATTGGATTCAAAAGATTGGTTAAAAACCCTAATTGGATTAGAATAAGCCTAGGGAGGACGAAAATGACCTAAATGTTCAATCAATGACACAAAATCACTTGTTGGATGCACAAGATCAGTTAAAAACCCTAATTGGATTAGAATAAGCCTAGGGACGACAAAAATGACCTAAATGTTCAACCAAATACACAAAATCACTTATTCGATTCAAAAGATTGGTTTAAAACCCTAATTGGATTAGAAGAAGCCTAGGGAGGACGAAAATGACTGAAATGTTCAATCAATGACACAAAATCACTTATTGGATGCACATGATTGGTTAAAAACCCTAATTGGATTAGAATAACCCTAGGGAGGACGAAAACAACCAAAATGTTCAACCAATGACACAAAATCAATTATTGGAGGCACAAGATTGGTTAAAAACCATAATTGGATTAGAATAAGCCTAGGGAGGACGAAAATGACCTAAATGTTCAACCAAATACACAAAATCACTAATTGGAGCACCAGATTGGTTATAATCCCTAATTGGATTAGAATAAGCCTTGGGAGGACGAAAATGACCTAAATGTTCAACCAAATACACAAAATCACTTATTGGATTCAAAAGATTGGTTAAAAACCCTAATTGGATTAGAATAAGTCTAGGGAGGACGAAAATGACCTATATGTTGAACCCATGACACAAAATCACTTATTGGATGCACAAGATTGGTTAAAAACCCTAATTGGATTAGAATAACTCTTGGGAGGACGAAAACAACCAAATTGTTCAACCAAATACACAAAATCAATTATTGGAGGGACAAGATTGGTTAAAATCCCTAATTGGATTAGAATAAGCCTAGGGAGGAGAAAAATGACCGAAATGTTCAATCAATGACACAAAATCACTTATTGGATGCATAAGACTGGTTAAAAACCCTAATTGGATTAGAATAAGCATAGGGAGGACGAAAATGACCTATATGTTTAACCCATGACACAAAATCACTTATTGGATGCACAAGATTGGTTAAAAACCCTAATTGGATTAGAATAACCCTAGAGAGGACGAAAACAACCAAAATGTTCAACCACTGACATAAAATCAATTATTGGAGGCACAAGATTGGTTAAAAACCCTAATTGGATTAGAATAAGCCTAGGGAGGAAGAAAATGACCTAAATGTTCAACCAAATACACAAAATCACTTATTGGATTCAAAAGATTAGTTAAAAAACCCTAATTGGATTAGAATAAGCCTTGGGTGGACGAAAATGACCTAAATGTTCAACCAAATACACAAAATCACTTGTTGGATTCAAAACATTAGTTAAAAACCCTAATTGGATTAGAATAAGCCTAGGCAGGACGAAAATGACCGAAATGTTCAACCAATGACACAAAATCACTTATTGGATGCACAAGATCGATTAAAAACCCTAATTGGATTAGAATAAGCCTAGGGAGGACGAAAATGACCTAAATGTTCAATCAATGACACAAAATCAATTATTGGAGGCACAAGATTGGTTAAAAACCCTAATTGGATTAGAATAAGCCTAGGGAGGACGAAAATGACCTAAATGTTCAACCAAATACACAAAATCACTTATTGGATTCAAAAGATTGGTTAAAAACCCTAATTGGATAAGAATAAGCCTAGGGAGGACAAAAATGACCTAAATGTTCAATCAATGACACAAAATCACTTGTTGGATGCACAAGATCAGTTAAAAACCCTAATTGGATTAGAATAAGCATTGGGAGGACGAAAATGACCTAAATGTTCAACAAAATACACAAAATCACTTGTTGGATTCAAAACATTGGTTAAAAACCCTAATTGGATTAGAATAAGCCTAGGCAGGATGAAAATGACTGAAATGTTCAACCAATGACACAAAATCACTTATTGGATGCACAAGATCGATCAAAAACCCTAATTGGATTAGAGTAAGCCTAGCGAGGACGAAAATGACCTAAATATTCAACCAATGACACAAAATCACTAATTGGAGCACCAGATTGGTTAAAATCCCTAATTGGATTAGAATAAGCCTTGGGAGGACGAAAATGACGTAAATGTTTAACCAAATACACAAAATCACTTATTCGATTCAAAAGATTGGTTTAAAACCCTAATTGGATTAGAATAAGCCTAGGGAGGACGAAAATGACTGAAATGTTCAACCAATGACACAAAATCACTTATTGGATGCACAAGATCGATTAAAAACCCTAATTGGATTAGAATAACCCTAGGGAGGACGAAAACAACCAAAATGTTCAACCAATGACACAAAATCAATTATTGGAGGCACAAGATTGGTTAAAAACCATAATTGGATTAGAATAAGCCTAGGGAGGACGAAAATGACCTAAATGTTCAACCAAATACACAAAATCACTAATTGGAGCACCAGATTGGTTATAATCCCTAATTGGATTAGAATAAGCCTTGGGAGGACGAAAATGACCTAAATGTTCAACCAAATACACAAAATCACTTATTGGATTCAAAAGATTGGTTAAAAACCCTAATTGGATTAGAATAAGTCTAGGGAGGACGAAAATGACCTATATGTTGAACCCATGACACAAAATCACTTATTGGATGCACAAGATTGGTTAAAAACCCTAATTGGATTAGAATAACTCTTGGGAGGACGAAAACAACCAAATTGTTCAACCAATGACACAAAATCAATTATTGGAGGGACAAGATTGGTTAAAAACCCTAATTGGATTAGAATAAGCCTAGGGACGACAAAAATGACCTAAATGTTCAACCAAATACACAAAATCACTTATTGGATTCAAAACATTGGTTAAAAACCCTAATTGGATTAGAATAAGCCTAGGCAGGACGAAAATGACCGAAATGTTCAACCAATGACACAAAATCACTTATTGGATGCACAAGATCGATCAAAAACCCAAATTGGATTAGAATAAGCTTAGGGAGGACGAAAATGACCTCAATGTTCTACCAATGACACAAAATCACTAATTGGAGCACAAGATTGGTTAAAATCTCTAATTGGATTAGAATAAGCGTTGGGAGGACGAAAATGACCTAAATATTCAACCAAATACACAAAATCACTTATTGGATTCAAAAGATTGGTTAAAAACCCTAATTGGATTAGAATAAGCCTAGGGAGGACGAAAATGACCTAAATGTTCAATCAATGACACAAAATCACTTGTTGGATGCACAAGATCAGTTAAAAACCCTAATTGGATTAGAATAAGCCTAGGGACGACAAAAATGACCTAAATGTTCAACCAAATACACAAAATCACTTATTCGATTCAAAAGATTGGTTTAAAACCCTAATTGGATTAGAAGAAGCCTAGGGAGGACGAAAATGACTGAAATGTTCAATCAATGACACAAAATCACTTATTGGATGCACATGATTGGTTAAAAACCCTAATTGGATTAGAATAACCCTAGGGAGGACGAAAACAACCAAAATGTTCAACCAATGACACAAAATCAATTATTGGAGGCACAAGATTGGTTAAAAACCATAATTGGATTAGAATAAGCCTAGGGAGGACGAAAATGACCTAAATGTTCAACCAAATACACAAAATCACTTATTGGATTCAAAAGATTGGTTAAAAACCCTAATTGGATTAGAATAAGCCTAGGGAGGACGAAAATGACCGAAATGTTCAATCAATGACACAAAATCACTAATTGGAGCACCAGATTGGTTAAAATCCTTAATTGGATTAGAATAAGCCTTGGGAGGACGAAAATGACCTAAATGTTAAACCAAATACACAAAATCACTTATTGGATTCAAAAGATTGGTTAAAAACCCTAATTGGATTAGAATAAGCCTAGGCAAGACGAAAATGACCTATATGTTCAATCAATGACACAAAATCACTTATTGGATGCACAAGATTGGTTAAAAACCCTAATTGGATTAGAATAAGCCTAGGGAGGACGAAACTGACCTATATGTTTAACCCATGACACAAAATCACTTATTAGATGCACAAGATTGGTTAAAAACCCTAATTGGATTAGAATAACCCTAGGGAGGACGAAAACAACCAAAATGTTCAACCAATGACACAAAATCAATTATTGGAGGCACAAGATTGGTTAAAAACCCTAATTGGATTAGAATAAGCCTAGGGAGGACGAAAATAACCTAAACGCTCAACCAAATACACAAAATCACTTATTGGATTCAAAAGATTGGTTAAAAACCCTAATTGGATTAGAATAAGCCTAGGGAGTACGAAAATGACCAAAATGTTCAATCAATGACACAATATCACTTATTGGATGCACAAGATTGGTTAAAAACCCTAATTGGATTAGATTAACCCTAGGGAGGACGAAAACAACCAAAATGTTCAACCAATGACACAAAATCAATTATTGGAGGCACAAGATTTGTTAAAAACCCTAATTGGATTAGAATAAGCCTAGGGAGGACGAAAATGGCCTAAATGTTTAACCAAATACACAAAATCACTTATGGGATTCAAAAGATCTGTTTAAAACCCTAATTGGATTACAATAAGCCTAGGGAGGACGAAAATGACCGAAATGTTCAATTAATGACACAAAATCACTTATTGGATGCACAAGATTGGTTAAAAACCCTAATTGGATTAGAATAAGCCTAGGGAGGACGAAAATGACCTATATGTTTAACCCATGACACAAAATCAATTATTGGATGCACAAGATTGGTTAAAAACCCTAATTGGATTAGAATAACTCTAGGGAGGACGAAAACAACCAAAATGTTCAACCACTGACATAAAATCCATTATTGGAGACACAAGATTGGTTAAAAACCCTAGTTGGATTAGGATAAGCCTAGGGAGGACGAAAATGACCTAAATGTTCAACCAAATACACAAAATCACTTATTGGATTCAAAAGATTGGTTAAAAACCCTAATTGGATTAGAATAAGCCTAGGGAGGACGAAAATGACCTAAATGTTCAACCAAATACACAAAATCACTTATTGGATTCAAAAGATTGGTTAAAAACCCTAATTGGATTAGAATAAGCCTAGGGAGGACGAAAATGACCTAAATATTCAACCAAATACACAAAATCACTTATTGGATTCAAAAGATTGGTTAAAAACCCTAATTGGATTAGAATAAGCCTAGGGAGGACGAAAATGACCGAAATGTTCAATCAATGACACAAAATCACTTATTGGATGCACAAGATTGGTTAAAAACCCTAATTGGATTAGAATAAGCCTAGGGAGGACGAAACTGACCTATATGTTTAACCCATGACACAAAATCACTTATTGGATGCACAAGATTGGTTAAAAACCCTAATTGGATTAGAATAACTCTAGGGAGGACGCAAATGACCTAAATGTTCAACCAAATACACAAAATCACTTATGGGATTCAAAAGATCTGTTAAAAACCCTAATGGATTAGAATAAGCCTAGGGAGGACGAAAATGACCGAAATGTTCAATCAATGACACAAAATCACTTATTGGATGCACAAGAATGGTTAAAAACCCTAATTGGATTAGAATAAGCCTAGGGAGGACGAAACTGACCTATATGTTTAACCCATGACACAAAATCACTTATTAGATGCACAAGATTGGTTAAAAACCCTAATTGGATTAGAATAACCCTAGGGAGGACGAAAATAACCTAAATGTTCAACCAAATACACAAAATCACTTATTGGATTCAAAAGATTGGTTAAAAACCCTAATTGGATTAGAATAAGCCTAGGGAGGACGAAAATGACCGAAATGTTCAATCAATGACACAATATCACTTATTGGATGCACAAGATTGGTTAAAAACCCTAATTGGATTAGATTAACCCTAGGGAGGACGAAAACAACCAAAATGTTCAACCAATGACACAAAATCAATTATGGGAGGCACAAGATTTGTTAAAAACCCTAATTGGATTAGAATAAGCCTAGGGAGGACGAAAATGGCCTAAATGTTCAACCAAATACAGAAAATCACTTATGGGATTTAAAAGATCTGTTAAAAACCCTAATTGGATTAGAATAAGCCTAGGGAGGACGAAAATGACCTAAATGTTCAATCAATGACACAAAATCAATTATTGGAGGCACAAGATTGGTTAAAAACCCTAATTGGATTAGAATAAGCCTAGGGAGGACGAAAATGACCTAAATGTTCAACCAAATACACAAAATCACTTATTGGATTCAAAAGATTGGTTAAAAACCCTAATTGGATAAGAATAAGCCTAGGGAGGACAAAAATGACCTAAATGTTCAATCAATGACACAAAATCACTTGTTGGATGCACAAGATCAGTTAAAAACCCTAATTGGATTAGAATAAGCATTGGGAGGACGAAAATGACCTAAATGTTCAACAAAATACACAAAATCACTTGTTGGATTCAAAACATTGGTTAAAAACCCTAATTGGATTAGAATAAGCCTAGGCAGGATGAAAATGACTGAAATGTTCAACCAATGACACAAAATCACTTATTGGATGCACAAGATCGATCAAAAACCCTAATTGGATTAGAGTAAGCCGAGCGAGGACGAAAATGACCTAAATATTCAACCAATGACACAAAATCACTAATTGGAGCACCAGATTGGTTAAAATCCCTAATTGGATTAGAATAAGCCTTGGGAGGACGAAAATGACGTAAATGTTTAACCAAATACACAAAATCACTTATTCGATTCAAAAGATTGGTTTAAAACCCTAATTGGATTAGAATAAGCCTAGGGAGGACGAAAATGACTGAAATGTTCAACCAATGACACAAAATCACTTATTGGATGCACAAGATCGATTAAAAACCCTAATTGGATTAGAATAACCCTAGGGAGGACGAAAACAACCAAAATGTTCAACCAATGACACAAAATCAATTATTGGAGGCACAAGATTGGTTAAAAACCATAATTGGATTAGAATAAGCCTAGGGAGGACGAAAATGACCTAAATGTTCAACCAAATACACAAAATCACTAATTGGAGCACCAGATTGGTTATAATCCCTAATTGGATTAGAATAAGCCTTGGGAGGACGAAAATGACCTAAATGTTCAACCAAATACACAAAATCACTTATTGGATTCAAAAGATTGGTTAAAAACCCTAATTGGATTAGAATAAGTCTAGGGAGGACGAAAATGACCTATATGTTGAACCCATGACACAAAATCACTTATTGGATGCACAAGATTGGTTAAAAACCCTAATTGGATTAGAATAACTCTTGGGAGGACAATAATGACCGAAATGTTCAATCAATGACACAAAATCACTTATTGGATTCACAAGACTGGTTAAAAACCCTAATTGGATTAGAATAAGCCTAGGGAGGACGAAAATGACCGAAATGTTCAATCAATGACACAATATCACTTATTGGATGCACAAGATTGGTTAAAAACCCTAATTGGATTAGATTAACCCTAGGGAGGACGAAAACAACCAAAATGTTCAACCAATGACACAAAATCAATTATGGGAGGCACAAGATTTGTTAAAAACCCTAATTGGATTAGAATAAGCCTAGGGAGGACGAAAATGGCCTAAATGTTCAACCAAATACACAAAATCACTTATGGGATTCAAAAGATCTGTTAAAAACCCTAATTGGATTAGAATAAGCCTAGGGAGGACGAAAATGACCGAAATGTTCAATTAATGACACAAAATCACTTATTGGATGCACAAGATTGGTTAAAAACCCTAATTGGATTAGAATAACCCTAGGGAGGACGAAAACAACCTATATGTTTAACCCATGACACAAAATCACTTATTGGATGCACAAGATTGGTTAAAAACCCTAATTGGATTAGAATAACTCTAGGGAGGACGAAAACAACCGAAATGTTCAATCAATGACACAAAATCACTTATTGGATGCACAAGATTGGTTAAAAACCCTAATTGGATTAGAATAAGCCTAGGGAGGACGAAACTGACCTATATGTTTAACCCATGACACAAAATCACTTATTAGATGCACAAGATTGGTTAAAAACCCTAATTGGATTAGAATAACCCTAGGGAGGACGAAAATAACCTAAATGTTCAACCAAATACACAAAATCACTTATTGGATTCAAAAGATTGGTTAAAAACCCTAATTGGATTAGAATAAGCCTAGGGAGGACGAAAATGACCGAAATGTTCAATCAATGACACAATATCACTTATTGGATGCACAAGATTAGTTAAAAACCCTAATTGGATTAGATTAACCCTAGGGAGGACGAAAACAACCAAAATGTTCAACCAATGACACAAAATCAATTATGGGAGGCACAAGATTTGTTAAAAACCCTAATTGGATTAGAATAAGCCTAGGGAGGACGAAAATGGCCTAAATGTTCAACCAAATACAGAAAATCACTTATGGGATTTAAAAGATCTGTTAAAAACCCTAATTGGATTAGAATAAGCCTAGGGAGGACGAAAATGACCTAAATGTTCAATCAATGACACAAAATCAATTATTGGAGGCACAAGATTGGTTAAAAACCCTAATTGGATTAGAATAAGCCTAGGGAGGACGAAAATGACCTAAATGTTCAACCAAATACACAAAATCACTTATTGGATTCAAAAGATTGGTTAAAAACCCTAATTGGATAAGAATAAGCCTAGGGAGGACAAAAATGACCTAAATGTTCAATCAATGACACAAAATCACTTGTTGGATGCACAAGATCAGTTAAAAACCCTAATTGGATTAGAATAAGCATTGGGAGGACGAAAATGACCTAAATGTTCAACAAAATACACAAAATCACTTGTTGGATTCAAAACATTGGTTAAAAACCCTAATTGGATTAGAATAAGCCTAGGCAGGATGAAAATGACTGAAATGTTCAACCAATGACACAAAATCACTTATTGGATGCACAAGATCGATCAAAAACCCTAATTGGATTAGAGTAAGCCGAGCGAGGACGAAAATGACCTAAATATTCAACCAATGACACAAAATCACTAATTGGAGCACCAGATTGGTTAAAATCCCTAATTGGATTAGAATAAGCCTTGGGAGGACGAAAATGACGTAAATGTTTAACCAAATACACAAAATCACTTATTCGATTCAAAAGATTGGTTTAAAACCCTAATTGGATTAGAATAAGCCTAGGGAGGACGAAAATGACTGAAATGTTCAACCAATGACACAAAATCACTTATTGGATGCACAAGATCGATTAAAAACCCTAATTGGATTAGAATAACCCTAGGGAGGACGAAAACAACCAAAATGTTCAACCAATGACACAAAATCAATTATTGGAGGCACAAGATTGGTTAAAAACCATAATTGGATTAGAATAAGCCTAGGGAGGACGAAAATGACCTAAATGTTCAACCAAATACACAAAATCACTAATTGGAGCACCAGATTGGTTATAATCCCTAATTGGATTAGAATAAGCCTTGGGAGGACGAAAATGACCTAAATGTTCAACCAAATACACAAAATCACTTATTGGATTCAAAAGATTGGTTAAAAACCCTAATTGGATTAGAATAAGCCTAGGGAGGACGAAAATGACCGAAATGTTCAATCAATGACACAAAATCACTTATTGGATGCACAAGATTGGTTAAGAACCCTAATTGGATTAGAATAACCCTAGGGAGGACGAAAACAACCAAAATGTTCAACCAATGACACAAAATCAATTATTGGAGGCACAAGATTGGTTAAAAACCATAATTGGATTAGAATAAGCCTAGGGAGGACGAAAATAACCTAATTGTTCAACCAAATACACAAAATCACTTATTGGATTCAAAAGATTGGTTAAAAACCCTAATTGGATTAGAATAAGCCTAGGGAGGACGAAAATGACCGAAATGTTCAATCAATGACACAAAATCACTTATTGGATGCACAAGATTGGTTAAAAACCCTAATTGGATTAGAATAACTCTAGGGAGGACGAAAACAACCAAAATGTTCATCCAATGATACAAAATCAATTATTGGAGGCACAAGATTGGTTAAAAACCCTAATTGGATTAGAATAAGCCTAGGGACGACAAAAATGACCTAAATGTTCAACCAAATACACAAAATCACTTATTGGATTCAAAAGATTGGTTAAAAACCCTAATTGGATTAGAATAAGCCTAGGGAGGACGAAAATGACCGAAATGTTCAATCAATGACACAAAATCACTTATTGGATGCACAAGATTGGTTAAAAACCCTAATTGGATTAGAATAAGCCTAGGGAGGACGAAAATGACCTATATGTTCAACCAAATACACAAAATCACTTATTGGATTCAAAAGATTGGTTAAAAACCCTAATTGGATTAGAATAAGCCTAGGGAGGACGAAAATGACCGAAATGTTCAATCAATGACACAAAATCACTTATTGGATGCACAAGATTGGTTAAAAACCCTAATTGGATTAGAATAAGCCTAGGGAGGACGAAAATGACCTAAATGTTCAACCAAATACACAAAATCACTTATTGGATTCAAAAGATTGGTTAAAAACCCTAATTGGATTAGAATAAGCCTAGGAAGGACGAAAATGACCGAAATGTTCAATCAATGACACAAAATCACTTATTGGATGCACAAGATTGGTTAAAAACCCTAATTGGATTAGAATAACCCTAGGGAGGACGAAAACAACCAAAATGTTCAACCAATGACACAAAATCAATTATTGGAGGCACAAGATTGGTTAAGAACCATAATTGGATTAGAATAAGCCTAGGGAGGACGAAAATGACCTAAATGTTCAACCAAATACACAAAATCACTTATTGGATTCAAAAGATTGGTTAAAAACCCGAATTGGATTAGAATAAGCCTAGGCAGGACGAAAATGACCGAAATGTTCAATCAATGACACAAAATCACTTATTGGATGCACAAGATTGGTTAAAAACCCTAATTGGATTAGAATAACTCTAGGGAGGACGAAAACAACAAAAATGTTCAACAAATGACACAAAATCAATTATTGGAGGCACAAGATTGGGTAAAAACCCTAATTGGATTAGAATAAGCCTAGGGAGGACGAAAATGGCCTAAATGTTCAACCAAATACACAAAATCACTTATGGGATTCAAAAGATCTGTTAAAAACCCTAATGGATTAGAATAAGCCTAGGGAGGACGAAAATGACCGAAATGATCAATTAATGACACAAAATCACTTATTGGATGCACAAGATTGGTTAAAAACCCTAATTGGATTAGAATAAGCCTAGGGAGGACGAAACTGACCTATATGTTTAACCCATGACACAAAATCACTTATTGGATGCACAAGATTGGTTAAAAACCCTAATTGGATTAGAATAACTCTAGGGAGGACGAAAACAACCAAAATATTCAACCAATGACACAAAATCAATTATTGGAGGCACAAGATTGGTTAAAAACCCTAATTGGATTAGAATAAGCCTAGGGACGACAAAAATGACCTAAATGTTCAACCAAATACACAAAATCACTTATTGGATTCAAAAGATTGGTTAAAAACCCGAATTGGATTAGAATAAGCCTAGGCAGGACGAAAATGACCGAAATGTTCAATCAATGACATAAAATCACTTATTGGATGCACAAGATTGGTTAAAAACCCTAATTGGATTAGAATAACCCTAGGGAGGACAAAAACAACCAAAATGTTCAACCAATGACACAAAATCAATTATTGGAGGCACAAGATTGGTTAAAAACCATAATTGGAATAGAATAAGCCAAGGGAGGACGAAAATGACCTAAATATTCAACCAAATACACAAAATCACTTATTGGATTCAAAAGATTGGTTAAAAACCCTAATTGGATTAGAATAAGCCTAGGGAGGACGAAAATGACCGAAATGTTCAATCAATGACACAAAATCACTTATTGGATGCACAAGATTGGTTAAAAACCCTAATTGGATTAGAATAAGCCTAGGGAGGACGAAACTGACCTATATGTTTAACCCATGACACAAAATCACTTATTGGATGCACAAGATTGGTTAAAAACCCTAATTGGATTAGAATAACTCTAGGGAGGACGAAAACAACCAAAATATTCAACCAATGACACAAAATCAATTATTGGAGGCACAAGATTGGTTAAAAACCCTAATTGGATTAGAATAAGCCTAGGGAGGACGAAAATGGCCTAAATGTTCAACCAAATACACAAAATCACTTATGGGATTCAAAAGATCTGTTAAAAACCCTAATGGATTAGAATAAGCCTAGGGAGGACGAAAATGACCGAAATGTTCAATCAATGACACAAAATCACTTATTGGATGCACAAGATTGGTTAAAAACCCTAATTGGATTAGAATAAGCCTAGGGAGGACGAAACTGACCTATATGTTTAACCCATGACACAAAATCACTTATTAGATGCACAAGATTGGTTAAAAACCCTAATTGGATTAGAATAACCCTAGGGAGGACGCAAATGACCTAAATGTTCAACCAAATACACAAAATCACTTATTGGATTCAAAAGATTGGTTAAAAACCCTAATTGGATTAGAATAAGCCTAGGGAGGACGAAATTGACCGAAATGTTCAATCAATGACACAATATCACTTATTGGATGCACAAGATTGGTTAAAAACCCTAATTGGATTAGAATAACCCTAGGGAGGACGAAAACAACCAAAATGTTCAACCAAATACACATAATCACTTATTGGATTCAAAAGATTGGTTAAAAACCCTAATTGGATTAGAATAAGCCTAGGGAGGACAATAATGACCGAAATGTTCAATCAATGACACAAAATCACTTATTGGATTCACAAGAATGGTTAAAAACCCTAATTGGATTAGAATAAGCCTAGGGAGGACGAAACTGACCTATATGTTTAACCCATGACACAAAATCACTTATTGGATGCACAAGATTGGTTAAAAACCCTAATTGGATTAGAATATCTCTAGGGAGGACGAAAACAACCAAAATGTTCAACCAATGACACAAAATCAATTATTGGAGGCACAAGATTGGTTAAAAACCCTAATTGGATTAGAATAAGCCTAGGGACGACAAAAATGACCTAAATGTTCAACCAAATACACAAAATCACTTATTGGATTCAAAAGATTGGTTAAAAACCCGAATTGGATTAGAATAAGCCTAGGCAGGACGAAAATGACCGAAATGTTCAATCAATGACACAAAATCACTTATTGGATGCACAAGATTGGTTAAAAACCCTAATTGGATTAGAATAACTCTAGGGAGGACGAAAACAACCAAAATGTTCAACCAATGACACAAAATCAATTATTGGAGGCACAAGATTGGTTAAAAACCTTAATTGGATTAGAATAAGCCTAGGGACGACAAAAATGACCTAAATGTTCAACCAAATACACAAAATCACTTATTGGATTCAAAAGATTGGTTAAAAACCCTAATTGGATTAGAATAAGCCTAGGGAGGACGAAAATGACCGAAATGTTCAATCAATGACACAAAATCACTTATTAGATGCACAAGATTGGTTAAAAACCCTAATTGGATTAGAATAACCCTAGGGAGGACGAAAACAACCAAAATGTTCAACCAATGACACAAAATCAATTATTGGAGGCACAAGATTGGTTAAAAACCCTAATTGGATTAGGATAAGCCTAGGGAGGACGAAAATGACCTAAATGTTCAACCAAATACACATAATCACTTATTGGATTCAAAAGATTGGTTAAAAACCCTAATTGGATTAGAATAAGCCTAGGGAGGACGAAAATGACCTAAATGTTCAATCAATGACACAAAATCACTTGTTGGATGCACAAGATCAGTTAAAAACCCTAATTGGATTAGAATAAGCCTAGGGACGACAAAAATGACCTAAATGTTCAACCAAATACACAAAATCACTTATTCGATTCAAAAGATTGGTTTAAAACCCTAATTGGATTAGAATAAGCCTAGGGAGGACGAAAATGACTGAAATGTTCAATCAATGACACAAAATCATTTATTGGATGCACAAGATTGGTTAAAAACCCTAATTGGATTAGAATAACCCTAGGGAGGACGAAAACAACCAAAATGTTCAACCAATGACACAAAATCAATTATTGGAGGCACAAGATTGGTTAAAAACCCAAATTGGATTAGAATAAGCCTAGGGAGGACGAAAATGACCTAAATGTTCAACCAAAAACACAAAATCACTTATTGGATTCAAAAGATTGGTTAAAAACCCTAATTGGATTAGAATAAGCCTAGGGAGGACAAAAATGACCGAAATGTTCAATCAATGACACAAAATCACTTATTGGATGCACAAGATTGGTTAAAAACCCTAATTGGATTAGAATAACCCTAGGGAGGACGAAAACAACCAAAATGTTCAACCACTGACATAAAATCAATTATTGGAGGCACAAGATTGGTTAAAAACCCTAATTGGATTAGAATAAGCCTAGGGAGGACGAAAATGACCTAAATGTTCAACCAAATACACAAAATCACTTATTGGATTCAAAAGATTGGTTAAAAACCCTAATTGGATTAGAATAAGCCTAGGGAGGACGAAAATGACCTAAATATTCAACCAAATACACAAAATCACTTATTGGATTCAAAAGATTGGTTAAAAACCCTAATTGGATTAGAATAAGCCTAGGGAGGACGAAAATGACCGAAATGTTCAATCAATGACACAAAATCACTTATTGGATGCACAAGATTGGTTAAAAACCCTAATTGGATTAGAATAAGCCTAGGGAGGACGAAACTGACCTATATGTTTAACCCATGACACAAAATCACTTATTGGATGCACAAGATTGGTTAAAAACCCTAATTGGATTAGAATAACTCTAGGGAGGACGCAAATGACCTAAATGTTCAACCAAATACACAAAATCACTTATGGGATTCAAAAGATCTGTTAAAAACCCTAATGGATTAGAATAAGCCTAGGGAGGACGAAAATGACCGAAATGTTCAATCAATGACACAAAATCACTTATTGGATGCACAAGAATGGTTAAAAACCCTAATTGGATTAGAATAAGCCTAGGGAGGACGAAACTGACCTATATGTTTAGCCCATGACACAAAATCACTTATTAGATGCACAAGATTGGTTAAAAACCCTAATTGGATTAGAATAACCCTAGGGAGGACGAAAACAACCAAAATGTTCAACCAATGACACAAAATCAATTATGG
Source organism: Cicer yamashitae (assembly GCA_037974755.1). Taxonomy (NCBI): domain Eukaryota; kingdom Viridiplantae; phylum Streptophyta; class Magnoliopsida; order Fabales; family Fabaceae; genus Cicer; species Cicer yamashitae. The sequence goes on from JBBPBQ010000002.1 coordinate 26,403,037, forward strand.
GAGGCACAAGATTTGTTAAAAACCCTAATTGGATTAGAATAAGCCTAGGGAGGACGAAAATGGCCTGAATGTTCAACCAAATACACAAAATCACTTATGGGATTCAAAAGATCTGTTAAAAACCCTAATTGGATTAGAATAAGCCTAGGGAGGACGAAAATGACCGAAATGTTCAATTAATGACACAAAATCACTTATTGGATGCACAAGATTGGTTAAAAACCCTAATTGGATTAGAATAAGTCTAGGGAGGACGAAAATGACCTATATGTTTAACCCATGACACAAAATCACTTATTGGATGCACAAGATTGGTTAAAAACCCTAATTGGATTAGAATAACTCTTGGGAGGACGAAAACAACCAAATTGTTCAACCAAATTGTTCAACCAATAACACAAAATCAATTATTGGAGGGACAAGATTGGTTAAAAACCCTAATTGGATTAGAATAAGCCTAGGGACGACAAAAATGACCTAAATGTTCAACCAAATACACAAAATCACTTATTGGATTCAAAAGATTGGTTAAAAACCCGAATTGGATTAAAATAAGCCTAGGCAGGACGAAAATGACCGAAATGTTCAATCAATGACATAAAATCACTTATTGGATGCACAAGATTGGTTAAAAACCCTAATTGGATTAGAATAACCCTAGGGAGGACAAAAACAACCAAAATGTTCAACCAATGACACAAAATCAATTATTGGAGGCACAAGATTGGTTAAAAACCATAATTGGAATAGAATAAGCCAAGGGAGGACGAAAATGACCTAAATGTTCAACCAAATACACAAAATCACTTATTGGATTCAAAAGATTGGTTAAAAACCCTAATTGGATTAGAATAAGCCTAGGGAGGACGAAAATGACCGAAATGTTCAATCAATGACACAAAATCACTTATTGGATGCACAAGATTGGTTAAAAACCCTAATTGGATTAAAATAAGCCTAGGGAGGACGAAACTGACCTATATGTTTAACCCATGACACAAAATCACTTATTGGATGCACAAGATTGGTTAAAAACCCTAATTGGATTAGAATAACTCTAGGGAGGACGCAAATGACCTAAATGTTCAACCAAATACACAAAATCACTTATGGGATTCAAAAGATCTGTTAAAAACCCTAATGGATTAGAATAAGCCTAGGGAGGACGAAAATGACCGAAATGTTCAATCAATGACACAAAATCACTTATTGGATGCACAAGAATGGTTAAAAACCCTAATTGGATTAGAATAAGCCTAGGGAGGACGAAACTGACCTATATGTTTAGCCCATGACACAAAATCACTTATTAGATGCACAAGATTGGTTAAAAACCCTAATTGGATTAGAATAACCCTAGGGAGGACGAAAACAACCAAAATGTTCAACCAATGACACAAAATCAATTATTGGAGGCACAAGATTGGTTAAAAACCCTAATTGGATTAGAATAAGCCTAGGGAGGACGAAAATAACCTAAACGCTCAACCAAATACACAAAATCACTTATTGGATTCAAAAGATTGGTTAAAAACCCTAATTGGATTAGAATAAGCCTAGGGAGTACGAAAATGACCAAAATGTTCAATCAATGACACAATATCACTTATTGGATGCACAAGATTGGTTAAAAACCCTAATTGGAT
>JBBPBQ010000002.1:26406428-26424863 GCA_037974755.1 Cicer yamashitae
TGACCTATATGTTTAACCCATGACACAAAATCACTTATTGGATGCACAAGATTGGTTAAAAACCCTAATTGGATTAGAATAACCCTAGGGAGGACGCAAATGACCTAAATGTTCAACCAAATACACAAAATCACTTATTGGATTCAAAAGATTGGTTAAAAACCCTAATTGGATTAGAATAAGCCTAGGGAGGACGAAATTGACCGAAATGTTCAATCAATGACACAATATCACTTATTGGATGCACAAGATTGGTTAAAAACCCTAATTGGATTAGAATAACCCTAGGGAGGACGAAAACAACCAAAATGTTCAACCAAATACACATAATCACTTATTGGATTCAAAAGATTGGTTAAAAACCCTAATTGGATTAGAATAAGCCTAGGGAGGACAATAATGACCGAAATGTTCAATCAATGACACAAAATCACTTATTGGATTCACAAGACTGGTTAAAAACCCTAATTGGATTAGAATAAGCCTAGGGAGGACGAAAATGACCTATATGTTTAACCCATGACACAAAATCACTTATTGGATGCACAAGATTGGTTAAAAACCCTAATTGGATTAGAATAACTCTTGGGAGGACGAAAACAACCAAATTGTTCAACCAATGACACAAAATCAATTATTGGAGGTACAAGATTGGTTAAAAATCCTAATTGGATTAGAATAAGCCTAGGGACGACAAAAATGACCTAAATGTTCAACGAAATACACAAAATCACTTATTGGATTCAAAAGATTGGTTAAAAACCCTAATAGGATTAGAATAAGCCTAGGGAGGACGAAAATGACCGAAATGTTCAATCAATGACACAAAATCACTTATTGGATGCACAAGATCGATTAAAAACCCTAATTGGATTAGAATAACGCTAACGAGGACGAAAATGACGTAAATGTTCAACCAATGATACAAAATCACTAATTGGAGCACCAGATTGGTTAAAATCCCTAATTGGATTAGAATAAGCGTTTGGAGGACGAAAATGACCTAAATGTTCAACCAAATACACAAACTCACTTATTGGATTCAAAAGATTGGTTAAAAATCCTAATTGGATTAGAATAAGCCTAGGGAGGACGAAAATGACCTATATGTTTAACCCATGACACAAAATCACTTATTGGATGCACAAGATTGGTTAAAAACCCTAATTGGATTAGAATAACTCTATGGAGGACGAAAACAACCAAAATGTTCAACCAATGACACAAAATCAATTATTGGAGGCACAAGATCAGTTAAAAACCCTAATTGGATTAGAATAAGCCTAGGGACGACAAAAATGACCTAAATGTTCAACCAAATACACAAAATCACTTATTCGATTCAAAAGATTGGTTTAAAACCCTAATTGGATTAGAATAAGCCTAGGGAGGACGAAAATGACTGAAATGTTCAATCAATGACACAAAATCACTTATTGGATGCACAAGATTGGTTAAGAACCCTAATTGGATTAGAATAACCGTAGGGAGGACGAAAACAACCAAAATGTTCAACCAATGACACAAAATCAATTATTGGAGGCACAAGATTGGTTAAAAACCATAATTGGATTAGAATAAGCCTAGGGTGAACGAAAATGACCTAAATGTTCAACCAAATACACAAAATCACTTATTGGATTCAAAAGATTGGTTAAAAACCCTAATTGGATTAGAATAAGCCTAGGGAGGACGAAAATGACCGAAATGTTCAATCAATGACACAAAATCACTTATTGGATGCACAAGATCGATTAAAAACCCTAATTGGATTAGAATAACCCTAGGGAGGACGAAAATGACCTAAATGTTCAACCAATGACACAAAATCACTAATTGGAGCACTAGATTGGTTAAAATCCCTAATTGGATTAGAATAAGCGTTGGGAGGACGAAAATGACCTAAATGTTCAACCAAATACACAAAATCACTTATTGGATTCAAAGGATTGGTTAAAAACCCTAATTGGATTAGAATAAGCCTAGGGAGGACGAAAATGACCTATATGTTTAACCCATGACACAAAATCACTTATTGGATGCACAAGATTGGTTAAAAACCCTAATTGGATTAGAATAACTCTAGGGAGGACGAAAACAACCAAAATGTTCAACCAATGACACAAAATCAATTATTGGAGGCACAAGATTGGTTAAAAACCTTAATTGGATTAGAATAAGCCTAGGGACGACAAAAATGACCTAAATGTTCAACCAAATACACAAAATCACTTATTGGATTCAAAAGATTGGTTAAAAACCCTAATTGGATTAGAATAAGCCTAGGAATGACGAAAATGACCGAAATGTGCAATCAATGACACAAAATCACTTATTGGATGCACAAGATTGGTTAAAAACCCTAATTGGATTAGAATAACCCTAGGGAGGACGAAAACAACCAAAATGTTCAACCAATGACACAAAATCAATTATTGGAGGCACAAGATTGGTTTAAAACCATAATTGGATTAGAATAAGCCTAGGGAGGACGAAAATGACCTAAATGTTCAACCAAATACACATAATCACTTATTGGATTCAAAAGATTGGTTAAAAACCCTAATTTGATTAGAATAAGCCTAGGGAGGACAAAAATGACCGAAATGTTCAATCAATGACACAAAATCACTTATTGGATGCACAAGACTGGTTAAAAACCCTAATTGGATTAGAATAAGCCTAGGGAGGACGAAAATGACCTATATGTTTAACCCATGACACAAAATCACTTATTAGATGCACAAGATTGGTTAAAAACCCTAATTGGATTAGAATAACCCTAGGGAGGACGAAAACAACCAAAATGTTCAACCAATGACACAAAATCAATTATTGGAGGCACAAGATTGGTTAAAAACCCTAATTGGATTAGAATAAGCCTAGGGAGGACGAAAATGGCCTAAATGTTCAACCAAATACACAAAATCACTTATGGGATTCAAAAGATCTGTTAAAAACCCTAATGGATTAGAATAAGCCTAGGGAGGACGAAAATGACCGAAATGTTCAATTAATGACACAAAATCACTTATTGGATGCACAAGATTGGTTAAAAACCCTAATTGGATTAGAATAAGCCTAGGGAGGACGAAACTGACCTATATGTTTAACCCATGACACAAAATCACTTATTGGATGCACAAGATTGGTTAAAAACCCTAATTGGATTAGAATAACTCTAGGGAGGACGAAAACAACCAAAATATTCAACCAATGACACAAAATCAATTATTGGAGGCACAAGATTGGTTAAAAACCCTAATTGGATTAGAATAAGCCTAGGGACGACAAAAATGACCTAAATGTTCAACCAAATACACAAAATAACTTATTGGATTCAAAAGATTGGTTAAAAACCCGAATTGGATTAGAATAAGCCTAGGCAGGACGAAAATGACCGAAATGTTCAATCAATGACACAAAATCACTTATTGGATGCACAAGATTGGTTAAAAACCCTAATTGGATTAGAATAACCCTAGGGAGGACGAAAACAATCAAAATGTTCAACCAATGACACAAAATCAATTATTGGAGGCACAAGATTGGTTAAAAACCATAATTGGAATAGAATAAGCCAAGGGAGGACGAAAATGACCTAAATGTTCAACCAAATACACAAAATCACTTATTGGATTCAAAAGATTGGTTAAAAACCCTAATTGGATTAGAATAAGCCTAGGGAGGACGAAAATGACCTAAATGTTCAATCAATGACACAAAATCACTTATTGGATGCACAAGATTGGTTAAAAACCCTAATTGGATTAGAATAACCCTAGGGAGGACAAAAACAACCAAAATGTTCAACCAATGACACAAAATCAATTATTGGAGGCACAAGATTGGTTAAAAACCATAATTGGAATAGAATAAGCCAAGGGAGGACGAAAATGACCTAAATATTCAACCAAATACACAAAATCACTTATTGGATTCAAAAGATTGGTTAAAAACCCTAATTGGATTAGAATAAGCCTAGGGAGGACGAAAATGACCGAAATGTTCAATCAATGACACAAAATCACTTATTGGATGCACAAGATTGGTTAAAAACCCTAATTGGATTAGAATAAGCCTAGGGAGGACGAAACTGACCTATATGTTTAACCCATGACACAAAATCACTTATTGGATGCACAAGATTGGTTAAAAACCCTAATTGGATTAGAATAACTCTAGGGAGGACGCAAATGACCTAAATGTTCAACCAAATACACAAAATCACTTATGGGATTCAAAAGATCTGTTAAAAACCCTAATGGATTAGAATAAGCCTAGGGAGGACGAAAATGACCGAAATGTTCAATCAATGACACAAAATCACTTATTGGATGCACAAGAATGGTTAAAAACCCTAATTGGATTAGAATAAGCCTAGGGAGGACGAAACTGACCTATATGTTTAACCCATGACACAAAATCACTTATTAGATGCACAAGATTGGTTAAAAACCCTAATTGGATTAGAATAACCCTAGGGAGGACGAAAATAACCTAAATGTTCAACCAAATACACAAAATCACTTATTGGATTCAAAAGATTGGTTAAAAACCCTAATTGGATTAGAATAAGCCTAGGGAGGACGAAAATGACCGAAATGTTCAATCAATGACACAATATCACTTATTGGATGCACAAGATTGGTTAAAAACCCTAATTGGATTAGATTAACCCTAGGGAGGACGAAAACAACCAAAATGTTCAACCAATGACACAAAATCAATTATGGGAGGCACAAGATTTGTTAAAAACCCTAATTGGATTAGAATAAGCCTAGGGAGGACGAAAATGGCCTAAATGTTCAACCAAATACAGAAAATCACTTATGGGATTTAAAAGATCTGTTAAAAACCCTAATTGGATTAGAATAAGCCTAGGGAGGACGAAAATGACCTAAATGTTCAATCAATGACACAAAATCAATTATTGGAGGCACAAGATTGGTTAAAAACCCTAATTGGATTAGAATAAGCCTAGGGAGGACGAAAATGACCTAAATGTTCAACCAAATACACAAAATCACTTATTGGATTCAAAAGATTGGTTAAAAACCCTAATTGGATAAGAATAAGCCTAGGGAGGACAAAAATGACCTAAATGTTCAATCAATGACACAAAATCACTTGTTGGATGCACAAGATCAGTTAAAAACCCTAATTGGATTAGAATAAGCATTGGGAGGACGAAAATGACCTAAATGTTCAACAAAATACACAAAATCACTTGTTGGATTCAAAACATTGGTTAAAAACCCTAATTGGATTAGAATAAGCCTAGGCAGGATGAAAATGACTGAAATGTTCAACCAATGACACAAAATCACTTATTGGATGCACAAGATCGATCAAAAACCCTAATTGGATTAGAGTAAGCCGAGCGAGGACGAAAATGACCTAAATATTCAACCAATGACACAAAATCACTAATTGGAGCACCAGATTGGTTAAAATCCCTAATTGGATTAGAATAAGCCTTGGGAGGACGAAAATGACGTAAATGTTTAACCAAATACACAAAATCACTTATTCGATTCAAAAGATTGGTTTAAAACCCTAATTGGATTAGAATAAGCCTAGGGAGGACGAAAATGACTGAAATGTTCAACCAATGACACAAAATCACTTATTGGATGCACAAGATCGATTAAAAACCCTAATTGGATTAGAATAACCCTAGGGAGGACGAAAACAACCAAAATGTTCAACCAATGACACAAAATCAATTATTGGAGGCACAAGATTGGTTAAAAACCATAATTGGATTAGAATAAGCCTAGGGAGGACGAAAATGACCTAAATGTTCAACCAAATACACAAAATCACTAATTGGAGCACCAGATTGGTTATAATCCCTAATTGGATTAGAATAAGCCTTGGGAGGACGAAAATGACCTAAATGTTCAACCAAATACACAAAATCACTTATTGGATTCAAAAGATTGGTTAAAAACCCTAATTGGATTAGAATAAGCCTAGGGAGGACGAAAATGACCGAAATGTTCAATCAATGACACAAAATCACTTATTAGATGCACAAGATTGGTTAAAAACCCTAATTGGATTAGAATAACCCTAGGGAGGACGAAAACAACCAAAATGTTCAACCAATGACACAAAATCAATTATTGGAGGCACAAGATTGGTTAAAAACCCTAATTGGATTAGGATAAGCCTAGGGAGGACGAAAATGACCTAAATGTTCAACCAAATACACATAATCACTTATTGGATTCAAAAGATTGGTTAAAAACCCTAATTGGATTAGAATAAGCCTAGGGAGGACGAAAATGACCTAAATGTTCAATCAATGACACAAAATCACTTGTTGGATGCACAAGATCAGTTAAAAACCCTAATTGGATTAGAATAAGCCTAGGGACGACAAAAATGACCTAAATGTTCAACCAAATACACAAAATCACTTATTCGATTCAAAAGATTGGTTTAAAACCCTAATTGGATTAGAATAAGCCTAGGGAGGACGAAAATCAGTGAAATGTTCAATCAATGACACAAAATCACTTATTGGATGCACAAGATTGGTTAAAAACCCTAATTGGATTAGAATAACCCTAGGGAGGACGAAAACAACCAAAATGTTCAACCAATGACACAAAATCAATTATTGGAGGCACAAGATTTGTTAAAAACCCTAATTGGATTAGGATAAGCCTAGGGAGGACGAAAATGGCCTAAATGTTCAACCAAATACACAAAATCACTTATGGGATTCAAAAGATCTGTTAAAAACCCTAATGGATTAGAATAAGCCTAGGGAGGACGAAAATGACCGAAATGTTCAATTAATGACACAAAATCACTTATTGGATGCACAAGATTGGTTAAAAACCCTAATTGGATTAGAATAAGCCTAGGGAGGACGAAACTGACCTATATGTTTAACCCATGACACAAAATCACTTATTGGATGCACATGATTGGTTAAAAACCCTAATTGGATTAGAATAACCCTAGGGAGGACTAAAACAACCAAAATGTTCAACCAATGACACAAAATCAATTATTGGAGGCACAAGATTGGTTTAAAACCATACTTGCATTAGAATAAGCCTAGGGAGGACGAAAATGACCTAAATGTTTAACCAAATACACATAATCACTTATTGGATTCAAAAGATTGGTTAAAAACCCTAATTGGATTAGAATAAGCCTAGGGAGGACAAAAATGACCGAAATGTTCAATCAATGACACAAAATCACTTATTGGATGCACAAGACTGGTTAAAAACCCTAATTGGATTAGAATAAGCCTAAGGAGGACGAAAATGACCTATATGTTTAACCCATGACACAAAATTACTTATTGGATGCACAAGATTGGTTAAAAACCCTAATTGGATTAGAATAACCCCAGGAACGACGAAAACAACCAAAATGTTCAACCACTGACATAAAATCCATTATTGAAGGCACAAGATTGGTTAAAAACCCTAATTGGATTAGGATAAGCCTAGGGAGGACGAAAATGACCTAAATGTTCAACCAAATACACAAAATCACTTATTGGATTCAAAAGATTGGTTAAAAACCCTAATTGGATTAGAATAAGCCTAGGGAGGACGAAAATGACCTAAATGTTCAATCAATGACACAAAATCACTTGTTGGATGCACAAGATCAGTTAAAAACCCTAATTGGATTAGAATAAGCCTAGGGACGACAAAAATGACCTAAATGTTCAACCAAATACACAAAATCACTTATTCGATTCAAAAGATTGGTTTAAAACCCTAATTGGATTAGAATAAGCCTAGGGAGGGCGAAAATGACTGAAATGTTCAATCAATGACACAAAATCACTTATTGGATGCACAAGATTGGTTAAGAACCCTAATTGGATTAGAATAACCCTAGGGAGGACGAAAACAACCAAAATGTTCAACCAATGACACAAAATCAATTATTGGAGGCACAAGATTGGTTAAAAACCATAATTGGATTAGAATAAGCCTAGGGTGGACGAAAATGACCTAAATGTTCAACCAAATACACAAAATCACTTATTGGATTCAAAAGATTGGTTAAAAACCCTAATTGGATTAGAATAAGCCTAGGGAGGACGAAAATGACCGAAATGTTCAATCAATGACACAAAATCACTTATTGGATGCACAAGATCGATTAAAAACCCTAATTGGATTAGAATAACCCTAGGGAGGACGAAAATGACCTAAATGTTCAACCAATGACACAAAATCACTAATTGGAGCACTAGATTGGTTAAAATCCCTAATTGGATTAGAATAAGCGTTGGGAGGACGAAAATGACCTAAATGTTCAACCAAATACACAAAATCACTTATTGGATTCAAAGGATTGGTTAAAAACCCTAATTGGATTAGAATAAGCCTAGGGAGGACGAAAATGACCTATATGTTTAACCCATGACACAAAATCACTTATTGGATGCACAAGATTGGTTAAAAACCCTAATTGGATTAGAATAACTCTAGGGAGGACGAAAACAACCAAAATGTTCAACCAATGACACAAAATCAATTATTGGAGGCACAAGATTGGTTAAAAACCTTAATTGGATTAGAATAAGCCTAGGGACGACAAAAATGACCTAAATGTTCAACCAAATACACAAAATCACTTATTGGATTCAAAAGATTGGTTAAAAACCCTAATTGGATTAGAATAAGCCTAGGGATGACGAAAATGACCGAAATGTGCAATCAATGACACAAAATCACTTATTGGATGCACAAGATTGGTTAAAAACCCTAATTGGATTAGAATAACCCTAGGGAGGACGAAAACAACCAAAATGTTCAACCAATGACACAAAATCAATTATTGGAGGCACAAGATTGGTTTAAAACCATAATTGCATTAGAATAAGCCTAGGGAGGACGAAAATGACCTAAATGTTCAACCAAATACACATAATCACTTATTGGATTCAAAAGATTGGTTAAAAACCCTAATTGGATTAGAATAAGCCTAGGGAGGACAAAAATGACCGAAATGTTCAATCAATGACACAAAATCACTTATTGGATGCACAAGACTGGTTAAAAACCCTAAATGGATTAGAATAAGCCTAAGGAGGACGAAAATGACCTATATGTTTAACCCATGACACAAAATCACTTATTGGATGCACAACATTGGTTAAAAACCCTAATTGGATTAGAATAACCCTAGGAACGACGAAAACAACGAAAATGTTCAACCACTGACATAAAATCCATTATTGAAGGCACAAGATTGGTTAAAAACCCTAATTGGATTAGGATAAGCCTAGGGAGGACGAAAATGACCTAAATGTTCAACCAAATACACAAAATCACTTATTGGATTCAAAAGATTGGTTAAAAACCCTAATTGGATTAGAATAAGCCTAGGGAGGACGAAAATGACCTAAATGTTCAATCAATGACACAAAATCACTTGTTGGATGCACAAGATCAGTTAAAAACCCTAATTGGATTAGAATAAGCCTAGGGACGACAAAAATGACCTAAATGTTCAACCAAATACACAAAATCACTTATTCGATTCAAAAGATTGGTTTAAAACCCTAATTGGATTAGAATAAGCCTAGGGAGGACGAAAATGACTGAAATGTTCAATCAATGACACAAAATCATTTATTGGATGCACAAGATTGGTTAAAAACCCTAATTGGATTAGAATAACCTTAGGGAGGACGAAAACAACCAAAATGTTCAACCAATGACACAAAATCAATTATTGGACGCACAAGATTGGTTTAAAACCATAATTGGATTAGAATAAGCCTAGGGAGGACGAAAATGACCTAAATGTTCAACCAAATACACATAATCACTTATTGGATTCAAAAGATTGGTTAAAAACCCTAATTGGATTAGAATAAGCCTAGGGAGGACGAAACTGACCTATATGTTTAACCCATGACACAAAATCACTTATTGGATGCACAAGATTGGTTAAAAACCCTAATTGGATTAGAATAACTCTAGGGAGGACGAAAACAACCAATATATTCAACCAATGACACAAAATCAATTATTGGAGGCACAAGATTGGTTAAAAACCCTTACTGAATTAGAATAAGCCTAGGGACGACAAAAATGACTTAAATGTTCAACCAAATACACAAAATCACTTATTGGATTCAAAAGATTGGTTAAAAACCCGAATTGGATTAGAATAAGCCTAGGCAGGACGAAAATGACCGAAATGTTCAATCAATGACACAAAATCACTTATTGGATGCACAAGATTGGTTAAAAACCCTAATTGGATTAGAATAACCCTAGAGAGGACGAAAACAACCAAAATGTTCAACCAATGACACAAAATCAATTATTGGAGGCACAAGATTGGTTAAGAACCATAATTGGATTAGAATAAGCCTAGGGAGGACGAAAATGACCTAAATGTTCAACCAAATACACAAAATCACTTATTGGATTCAAAAGATTGGTTAAAAACCCTAATTGGATTAGAATAAGCCTAGGGAGGACGAAAATGACCGAAATGTTCAATCAATGACACAAAATCACTTATTGGATGCACAAGACTGGTTAAAAACCCTAATTGGATTAGAATAAGCCTAGGGAGGACGAAAATGACCTATATGTTTAACCCATGACACAAAATCACTTATTAGATGCACAAGATTGGTTAAAAACCCTAATTGGATTAGAATAACCCTAGGGACGACGAAAACAACCAAAATGTTCAACCACTGACATAAAATCCATTATTGGAGGCACAAGATTGGTTAAAAACCCTAATTGGATTAGGATAAGCCTAGGGAGGACGAAAATGACCTAAATGTTCAACCAAATACACAAAATCACTTATTGGATTCAAAAGATTGGTTAAAAACCCTAATTGGATTAGAATAAGCCTAGGGAGGACGAAAATGACCGAAATGTTCAATCAATGACACAAAATCACTTATTGGATGCACAAGATTGGTTAAAAACCCTTATTGGATTAGAATAAGCCTAGGGAGGACGAAAATGACCTATATGTTCAACCAATGACACAAAATCATTTATTAGATGCACAAGATTGGTTAAAAACCCTAATTGGATTAGAATAAGCCTAGGGAGGACGAAAATGACCTAAATGTTCAACCAAATACACAAAATCCCTTATTGGATTCAAAAGATTGGTTAAAAACCCTAATTGGATTAGAATAAGCCTAGGGAGGACGAAAATGACCGAAATGTTCAATCAACGACACAAAATCACTTATTGGATGCACAAGATTGGTTAAAAACCCTAATTGGATTAGAATAAGCCTAGGGAGGACGAAAATGACCTATATGTTCAACTAATGACACAAAATTATTTATTAGATGCACAAGATTGGTTAAAAACCCTAATTGGATAAGAATAAGCCTAGGGAGGACGAAAATGACCTAAATGTTCAATTAATGACACAAAATCACTTATTGGATGCACAAGATTGGTTAAAAACCCTAATTGGATTAGAATAACCCTAGGGAGGACGAAAACAACCAAAATGTTCAACCAATGACACAAAATCAATTATTGGAGGCACAAGATTGGTTAAAAACCCTAATTGGATTAGAATAAGCCTAGGGAGGACGAAAATGACCTAAATGTTCAACCAAAAACACAAAATCACTTATTGGATTCAAAAGATTGGTTAAAAACACTAATTAGATTAGAATAAGCCTAGGGAGGACAAAAATGACCGAAATGTTCAATCAATGACACAAAATCACTTATTGGATGCACAAGATTGGTTAAAAACCCTAATTGGATTAGAATAAGCCTAGGGAGGACGAAAATGACCTATATGTTTAACCCATGACACAAAATCAATTATTGGATGCACAAGATTGGTTAAAAACCCTAATTGGATTAGAATAACCCTAGGGAGGACGAAAATGACCTAAATGTTCAACCAAATACACAAAATCACTTATTGGATTCAAAAGATTGGTTAAAAACCCTAATTGGATTAGAATAAGCCTAGGGAGGACGAAAATGACCGAAATGTTCAATCAATGACACAAAATCACTTATTAGATGCACAAGATTGGTTAAAAACCCTAATTGGATTAGAATAACCCTAGGGAGGACGAAAACAACCAAAATGTTCAACCAATGACACAAAATCAATTATTGGAGGCACAAGATTGGTTAAAAACCCTAATTGGATTAGGATAAGCCTAGGGAGGACGAAAATGACCTAAATGTTCAACCAAATACACATAATCACTTATTGGATTCAAAAGATTGGTTAAAAACCCTAATTGGATTAGAATAAGCCTAGGGAGGACGAAAATGACCTAAATGTTCAATCAATGACACAAAATCACTTGTTGGATGCACAAGATCAGTTAAAAACCCTAATTGGATTAGAATAAGCCTAGGGACGACAAAAATGACCTAAATGTTCAACCAAATACACAAAATCACTTATTCGATTCAAAAGATTGGTTTAAAACCCTAATTGGATTAGAATAAGCCTAGGGAGGACGAAAATGACTGAAATGTTCAATCAATGACACAAAATCACTTATTGGATGCACAAGATTGGTTAAGAACCCTAATTGGATTAGAATAACCCTAGGGAGGACGAAAACAACCAAAATGTTCAACCAATGACACAAAATCAATTATTGGAGGCACAAGATTGGTTAAAAACCATAATTGGATTAGAATAAGCCTAGGGTGGACGAAAATGACCTAAATGTTCAACCAAATACACAAAATCACTTATTGGATTCAAAAGATTGGTTAAAAACCCTAATTGGATTAGAATAAGCCTAGGGAGGACGAAAATGACCTAAATGTTCAATCAATGACACAAAATCACTTATTGGATGCACAAGATTGGTTAAAAACCCTAATTGGATTAGAATAACCCTAGGGAGGACAAAAACAACCAAAATGTTCAACCAATGACACAAAATCAATTATTGGAGGCACAAGATTGGTTAAAAACCATAATTGGAATAGAATAAGCCAAGGGAGGACGAAAATGACCTAAATATTCAACCAAATACACAAAATCACTTATTGGATTCAAAAGATTGGTTAAAAACCCTAATTGGATTAGAATAAGCCTAGGGAGGACGAAAATGACCGAAATGTTCAATCAATGACACAAAATCACTTATTGGATGCACAAGATTGGTTAAAAACCCTAATTGGATTAGAATAAGCCTAGGGAGGACGAAACTGACCTATATGTTTAACCCATGACACAAAATCACTTATTGGATGCACAAGATTGGTTAAAAACCCTAATTGGATTAGAATAACCCTAGGGAGGACGCAAATGACCTAAATGTTCAACCAAATACACAAAATCACTTATTGGATTCAAAAGATTGGTTAAAAACCCTAATTGGATTAGAATAAGCCTAGGGAGGACGAAAATGACCGAAATGTTCAATCAATGACACAAAATCACTTATTGGATGCACAAGATTGGTTAAAAACCCTAATTGGATTAGAATAAGCCTAGGAAGGACGAAATG
This sequence comes from Cicer yamashitae, assembly GCA_037974755.1. Lineage (NCBI taxonomy): Eukaryota > Viridiplantae > Streptophyta > Magnoliopsida > Fabales > Fabaceae > Cicer > Cicer yamashitae. The sequence goes on from JBBPBQ010000002.1 coordinate 26,419,922, forward strand.
ACCTATATGTTCAACCAATGACACAAAATCATTTATTAGATGCACAAGATTGGTTAAAATCCCTAATTGGATTAGAATAAGCCTAGGGAGGACGAAAATGACCTATATGTTTAACCCATGACACAAAATCACTTATTGGATGCACAAGATTGGTAAAAAACCCTAATTGGATTAGAATAACCCTAGGGAGGACGAAAACAACCAAAATGTTCAACCAATGACACAAAATCAATTATTGGAGGCAAAATATTGGTTAAAAACCCTAATTGGATTAGAATAAGCCTAGGGAGGATGAAAATGACCTAAATGTTCAACCAAATACACAAAATCACTTATTGGATTCAAAAGATTGGTTAAAAACCCTAATTGGATTAGAATAAGCCTAGGGAGGACGAAAATGACCTAAATGGTCAATCAATGACACAAAATCACTTATTGGATGCACAAGATTAGTTAAAAACCCTAATTGGATTAGAATAAGCCTAGGGAGGACGAAAATGACCGAAATGTTCAACTAATGACACAAAATTATTTATTGGATGCACAAGATTGGTTAAAAATCCTAATTGGATTAGAATAAGCCTAGGGAGGACGAAAATGACCTAAATGTTCAACCAAATACACAAAATCACTTATTGGATTCAAAAGATTGGTTAAAAACCCTAATTGGATTAGAATAAGCCTAGGGAGGACAAAAATGACCGAAATGTTCAATCAATGACACAAAATCACTTATTGGATGCACAAGACTGGTTAAAAACCCTAATTGGATTAGAATAAGCCTAAGGAGGACGAAAATGACCTATATGTTTAACCCATGACACAAAATTACTTATTGGATGCACAAGATTGGTTAAAAACCCTAATTGGATTAGAATAACCCCAGGAACGACGAAAACAACCAAAATGTTCAACCACTGACATAAAATCCATTATTGAAGGCACAAGATTGGTTAAAAACCCTAATTGGATTAGGATAAGCCTAGGGAGGACGAAAATGACCTAAATGTTCAACCAAATACACAAAATCACTTATTGGATTCAAAAGATTGGTTAAAAACCCTAATTGGATTAGAATAAGCCTAGGGAGGACGAAAATGACCGAAATGTTCAATCAATGACACAAAATCACTTATTAGATGCACAAGATTGGTTAAAAACCCTAATTGGATTAGAATAAGCCTAGGGAGGACGAAAATGACCTATATGTTTAACCCATGACACAAAATCACTTATTGGATGCACAAGATTGGTAAAAAACCCTAATTGGATTAGAATAACCCTAGGGAGGACGAAAACAACCAAAATGTTCAACCAATGACACAAAATCAATTATTGGAGGCAAAATATTGGTTAAAAACCCTAATTGGATTAGAATAAGCCTAGGGAGGATGAAAATGACCTAAATGTTCAACCAAATACACAAAATCACTTATTGGATTCAAAAGATTGGTTAAAAACCCTAATTGGATTAGAATAAGCCTAGGGAGGACGAAAATGACCTAAATGTTCAATCAATGACACAACATCACTTATTGGATGCACAAGATTAGTTAAAAACCCTAATTGGATTAGAATACGCATAGTGAGGACGAAAACAACCAAAATGTTCAACTAATGACACAAAATTATTTATTGGATGCACAAGATTGGTTAAAAACCCTAATTGGATTAGAATAAGCCTAGGGAGGACGAAAATGACCTAAATGCTCAACCAAATACACAAAATCCCTTATTGGATTCAAAAGATCGGTTAAAACCCCTAATTGGATTAGAATAAGCCTAGGGAGGACGAAAATGACCTAAATGTTCAACCAAATACACAAAATCCCTTATTGGATTCAAAAGATTGGTTAAAAACCCTAATTGGATGAGAATAAGCCTAGGGAGGACGAAAATGACCTAAATATTGAACAAAATACACAAAATCACTTATTGGATTCAAAAGATTGGTTAAAAACCCTAATTGGATTAGAATAAGCCTAGGGAGGACGAAAATGACCGAAATGTTCAATCAATGACACAAAATCACTTATTGGATGCACAAGATTGGTTAAAAACCCTAATTGGATTAGAATAAGCCTAGGGAGGACGAAAATGACCGAAATGTTCAATCAATGACACAAAATCACTTATTGGATGCACAAGATCGATTAAAAACCCTAATTGGATTAGAATAACCCTAGGGAGGACGAAAATGACCTAAATGTTCAACCAATGACACAAAATCACTAATTGGAGCACTAGATTGGTTAAAATCCCTAATTGGATTAGAATAAGCGTTGGGAGGACGAAAATGACCTAAATGTTCAACCAAATACACAAAATCACTTATTGGATTCAAAAGATTGGTTAAAAACCCTAATTGGATTAGAATAAGCCTAGGGAGGACGAAAATGACCTATATGTTTAACCCATGACACAAAATCACTTATTGGATGCACAAGATTGGTTAAAAACCCTAATTGGATTAGAATAACTCTAGGGAGGACGAAAACAACCAAAATGTTCAACCAATGACACAAAATCAATTATTGGAGGCACAAGATTGGTTAAAAACCTTAATTGGATTAGAATAAGCCTAGGGACGACAAAAATGACCTAAATGTTTAACCAAATACACAAAATCACTTATTGGATTCAAAAGATTGGTTAAAAACCCTAATTGGATTAGAATAAGCCTAGGGAGGACGAAAATGACCGAAATGTGCAATCAATGACACAAAATCACTTATTGGATGCACAAGATTGGTTAAAAACCCTAATTGGATTAGAATAACCCTAGGGAGGACGAAAACAACCAAAATGTTCAACCAATGACACAAAATCAATTATTGGAGGCACAAGATTGGTTTAAAACCATAATTGGATTAGAAGAAGCCTAGGGAGGACGAAAATGACCTAAATGTTCAACCAAATACACATAATCACTTATTGGATTCAAAAGATTGGTTAAAAACCCTAATTTGATTAGAATAAGCCTAGGGAGGACAAAAAAGACCGAAATGTTCAATCAATGACACAAAATCACTTATTGGATGCACAAGACTGGTTAAAAACCCTAATTGGATTAGAATAAGCCTAGGGAGGACGAAAATGACCTATATGTTTAACCCATGACACAAAATCACTTATTAGATGCACAAGATTGGTTAAAAACCCTAATTGGATTAGAATAACCCTAGGGACGACGAAAACAACCAAAATGTTCAACCACTGACATAAAGTCCATTATTGGAGGCACAAGATTGGTTAAAAACCCTAATTGGATTAGGATAAGCCTAGGGAGGACGAAAATGACCTAAATGTTCAACCAAATACACAAAATCACTTATTGGATTCAAAAGATTGGTTAAAAACCCTAATTGGATTAGAATAAGCCTAGGGAGGACGAAAATGACCGAAATGTTCAATCAATGACACAAAATCACTTATTGGATGCACAAGATTGGTTAAAACCCTAATTGGATTAGAATAACCCTAGGGAGGACGAAAACAACCAAAATGTTCAACCAATGACACAAAATCAATTATTGGACGCACAAGATTGGTTTAAAACCATAATTGGATTAGAATAAGCCTAGGGAGGACGAAAATGACCTAAATGTTCAACCAAATACACATAATCACTTATTGGATTCAAAAGATTGGTTAAAAACCCTAATTGGATTAGAATAAGCCTAGGGAGGACGAAACTGACCTATATGTTTAACCCATGACACAAAATCACTTATTGGATGCACAAGATTGGTTAAAAACCCTAATTAGATTAGAATAACTCTAGGGAGGACGAAAACAACCAATATATTCAACCAATGACACAAAATCAATTATTGGAGGCACAAGATTGGTTAAAAACCCTTACTGAATTAGAATAAGCCTAGGGACGACAAAAATGACTTAAATGTTCAACCAAATACACAAAATCACTTATTGGATTCAAAAGATTGGTTAAAAACCCGAATTGGATTAGAATAAGCCTAGGCAGGACGAAAATGACCGAAATGTTCAATCAATGACACAAAATCACTTATTGGATGCACAAGATTGGTTAAAAACCCTAATTGGATTAGAATAACCCTAGAGAGGACGAAAACAACCAAAATGTTCAACCAATGACACAAAATCAATTATTGGAGGCACAAGATTGGTTAAGAACCATAATTGGATTAGAATAAGCCTAGGGAGGACGAAAATGACCTAAATGTTCAACCAAATACACAAAATCACTTATTGGATTCAAAAGATTGGTTAAAAACCCTAATTGGATTAGAATAAGCCTAGGGAGGACGAAAATGACCGAAATGTTCAATCAATGACACAAAATCACTTATTGGATGCACAAGATCGATTAAAAACCCTAATTGGATTAGAATAACCCTAGGGAGGACGAAAACAACCAAAATGTTCAACCAATGACACAAAATCACTTATTGGATGCACAAGATTGGTTAAAAACCCTAATTGGATTAGAATAACCCTAGGGAGGACGAAAACAACCAAAATGTTCAACCAATGACACAAAATCAATTATTGGAGGCACAAGATTGGTTTAAAACCATAATTGCATTAGAATAAGCCTAGGGAGGACGAAAATGACCTAAATGTTCAACCAAATACACATAATCACTTATTGGATTCAAAAGATTGGTTAAAAACCCTAATTGGATTAGAATAAGCCTAGGGAGGACAAAAATGACCGAAATGTTCAATCAATGACACAAAATCACTTATTGGATGCACAAGACTGGTTAAAAACCCTAAATGGATTAGAATAAGCCTAAGGAGGACGAAAATGACCTATATGTTTAACCCATGACACAAAATCACTTATTGGATGCACAACATTGGTTAAAAACCCTAATTGGATTAGAATAACCCTAGGAACGACGAAAACAACGAAAATGTTCAACCACTGACATAAAATCCATTATTGAAGGCA
>JBBPBQ010000002.1:26424873-26465637 GCA_037974755.1 Cicer yamashitae
TAGGGAGGACGAAAACAACCAAAATGTTCAACCAATGACACAAAATCAATTATTGGACGCACAAGATTGGTTTAAAACCATAATTGGATTAGAATAAGCCTAGGGAGGACGAAAATGACCTAAATGTTCAACCAAATACACATAATCACTTATTGGATTCAAAAGATTGGTTAAAAACCCTAATTGGATTAGAATAAGCCTAGGGAGGACGAAACTGACCTATATGTTTAACCCATGACACAAAATCACTTATTGGATGCACAAGATTGGTTAAAAACCCTAATTGGATTAGAATAACTCTAGGGAGGACGAAAACAACCAATATATTCAACCAATGACACAAAATCAATTATTGGAGGCACAAGATTGGTTAAAAACCCTTACTGAATTAGAATAAGCCTAGGGACGACAAAAATTACTTAAATGTTCAACCAAATACACAAAATCACTTATTGGATTCAAAAGATTGGTTAAAAACCCGAATTGGATTAGAATAAGCCTAGGCAGGACGAAAATGACCGAAATGTTCAATCAATGACACAAAATCACTTATTGGATGCACAAGATTGGTTAAAAACCCTAATTGGATTAGAATAACCCTAGAGAGGACGAAAACAACCAAAATGTTCAACCAATGACACAAAATCAATTATTGGAGGCACAAGATTGGTTAAGAACCATAATTGGATTAGAATAAGCCTAGGGAGGACGAAAATGACCTAAATGTTCAACCAAATACACAAAATCACTTATTGGATTCAAAAGATTGGTTAAAAACCCTAATTGGATTAGAATAAGCCTAGGGAGGACGAAAATGACCGAAATGTTCAATCAATGACACAAAATCACTTATTGGATGCACAAGATTAGTTAAAAACCCTAATTGGATTAGAATAAGCCTAGAGAGGACGAAAACAACCAAAATGTTCAACTAATGACACAAAATTATTTATTGGATGCACAAGATTGGTTATAAACCCTAATTGGATTAGAATAAGCCTAGGGAGGACGAAAATGACCTAAATGTTCAACCAAATACACAAAATCACTTATTGGATTCAAAAGATTGGTTAAAAACCCTAATTGGATTAGAATAAGCCTAGGGAGGACGAAAATGACCGAAATGTTCAAACAATGACACAAAATCACTTATTGGATGCACAAGATTGGTTAAAAACCCTAATTGGATTAGAATAACCCTAGGGAGGACGAAAACAACCAAAATGTTCAACCAATGACACAAAATCAATTATTGCAGGCACAAGATTGGTTAAAAACCATAATTGGATTAGAATAAGCCTAGGGAGGACGAAAATGACCTAAATGTTCAACCAAATACACAAAATCGCTTATTGGATTCAAAAGATTGGTTAAAAACCCTAATTGGATTAGAATAAGCCTAGGGAGGACGAAAATGACCTATATGTTTAACCCATGACACAAAATCACTTATTGGATGCACAAGATTGGTTAAAAACCCTAATTGGATTAGAATAACCCTAGGGAGGACGAAAACAACTAAAATGTTCAACCAATGACACAAAATCAATTATTGCAGGCACAAGATTGGTTAAAAACCATAATTGGATTAGAATAAGCCTAGGGAGGACGAAAATGACCTAAATGTTCAACCAAATACACAAAATCACTTATTGGATTCAAAAGATTGGTTAAAAACCCTAATTGGATTAGAATAAGCCTAGGGAGGACGAAAATGACCTAAATGTTCAATCAATGACACAAAATCACTTATTGGATGCACAAGATTAGTTAAAAACCCTAATTGGATTAGAATAAGCCTAGGGATGACGAAAATGACCGAAATGTTCAACTAATGACACAAAATTATTTATTGGATGCACAAGATTGGTTAAAAATCCTAATTGGATTAGAATAAGCCTAGGGAGGACGAAAATGACCGAAATGTTCAATCAATGACACAAAATCACTTATTGGATGCACAAGATTGGTTAAAAACCCTAATTGGATTAGAATAAGCCTAGGGAGGACGAAACTGACCTATATGTTTAACCCATGACACAAAATCACTTATTGGATGCACAAGATTGGTTAAAAACCCTAATTGGATTAGAATAACTCTAGGGAGGACGAAAACAACCAATATATTCAACCAATGACACAAAATCAATTATTGGAGGCACAAGATTGGTTAAAAACCCTAATTGGATTAGAATAAGCCTAGGGACGACAAAAATGACCCAAATGTTCAACCAAATACACAAAATCACTTATTGGATTCAAAAGATTGGTTAAAAACCCGAATTGGATTAGAATAAGCCTAGGCAGGACGAAAATGACCGAAATGTTCAATCAATGACACAAAATCACTTATTGGATGCACAAGATTGGTTAAAAACCCTAATTGGATTAGAATAACTCTAGGGAGGACGAAAACAACAAAAATGTTCAACAAATGACACAAAATCAATTATTGGAGGCACAAGATTGGGTAAAAACCCTAATTGGATTAGAATAAGCCTAGGGAGGACGAAAATGGCCTAAATGTTCAACCAAATACACAAAATCACTTATGGGATTCAAAAGATCTGTTAAAAACCCTAATGGATTAGAATAAGCCTAGGGAGGACGAAAATGACCGAAATGATCAATTAATGACACAAAATCACTTATTGGATGCACAAGATTGGTTAAAAACCCTAATTGGATTAGAATAAGCCTAGGGAGGACGAAACTGACCTATATGTTTAACCCATGACACAAAATCACTTATTGGATGCACAAGATTGGTTAAAAACCCTAATTGGATTAGAATAACTCTAGGGAGGACGAAAACAACCAAAATATTCAACCAATGACACAAAATCAATTATTGGAGGCACAAGATTGGTTAAAAACCCTAATTGGATTAGAATAAGCCTAGGGACGACAAAAATGACCTAAATGTTCAACCAAATACACAAAATCACTTATTGGATTCAAAAGATTGGTTAAAAACCCGAATTGGATTAGAATAAGCCTAGGCAGGACGAAAATGACCGAAATGTTCAATCAATGACATAAAATCACTTATTGGATGCACAAGATTGGTTAAAAACCCTAATTGGATTAGAATAACCCTAGGGAGGACAAAAACAACCAAAATGTTCAACCAATGACACAAAATCAATTATTGGAGGCACAAGATTGGTTAAAAACCATAATTGGAATAGAATAAGCCAAGGGAGGACGAAAATGACCTAAATATTCAACCAAATACACAAAATCACTTATTGGATTCAAAAGATTGGTTAAAAACCCTAATTGGATTAGAATAAGCCTAGGGAGGACGAAAATGACCGAAATGTTCAATCAATGACACAAAATCACTTATTGGATGCACAAGATTGGTTAAAAACCCTAATTGGATTAGAATAAGCCTAGGGAGGACGAAACTGACCTATATGTTTAACCCATGACACAAAATCACTTATTGGATGCACAAGATTGGTTAAAAACCCTAATTGGATTAGAATAACTCTAGGGAGGACGAAAACAACCAAAATATTCAACCAATGACACAAAATCAATTATTGGAGGCACAAGATTGGTTAAAAACCCTAATTGGATTAGAATAAGCCTAGGGAGGACGAAAATGGCCTAAATGTTCAACCAAATACACAAAATCACTTATGGGATTCAAAAGATCTGTTAAAAACCCTAATGGATTAGAATAAGCCTAGGGAGGACGAAAATGACCGAAATGTTCAATCAATGACACAAAATCACTTATTGGATGCACAAGATTGGTTAAAAACCCTAATTGGATTAGAATAAGCCTAGGGAGGACGAAACTGACCGAAATGTTCAATCAACGACACAAAATCACTTATTGGATGCACAAGATTGGTTAAAAACCCTAATTGGATTAGAATAAGCCTAGGGACGACAAAAATGACCTATATGTTTAACCCATGACACATAATCACTTATTGGATGCACAAGATTGGTTAAAAACCCTAATTGGATTAGAATAACTCTAGGGAGGACGAAAACAACCAAAATGTTCAACCAATGACACAAAATCAATTATTGGAGGCACAAGATTGGTTAAAAACCCTAATTGGATTAGAATAAGCCTAGGGACCACAAAAATGACCTAAATGTTCAACCAAATACACAAAATCACTTATTGGATTCAAAAGATTGGTTAACAACCCTAATTGGATTAGAATAAGCCTAGGCAGGACGAAAATGACCGAAATGTTCAATCAATGACACAAAATCATTTATTGGATGCACAAGATCGATTAAAAACCCTAATTGGATTAGAATAACCCTAGGGAGGAAGAAAATGACCTAAATGTTCAACCAATGACACAAAATCACTAATTGGAGCACCAGATTGGTTAAAATCCCTAATTGGATTAGAATAAGCCTTGGGAGGACGAAAATGACCTAAATGTTCAACCAAATACACAAAATCACTTATTGGATTCAAAAGATTGGTTAAAAACCCTAATTGGGTTAGAATAAGCCTAGGGAGGACGAAAATGACCGAAATGTTCAATCAATGACACAAAATCACTTATTGGATGCACAAGATTGGTTAAGAACCCTAATTGGATTAGAATAACCCTAGGGAGGACGAAAACAACCAAAATGTTCAACCAATGACACAAAATCAATTATTGGAGGCACAAGATTGGTTAAAAACCATAATTGGATTAGAATAAGCCTAGGGAGGACGAAAATGACCTAAATGTTCAACCAAATACACAAAATCACTTATTGGATTCAAAAGATTGGTTAAAAACCCTAATTGGATTAGAATAAGCCTAGGGAGGACGAAAATGACCGAAATGTTCAATCAATGACACAAAATCACTTATTGGATGCACAAGATTGGTTAAAAACCCTAATTGGATTAGAATAAGCCTAGGAAGGACGAAATGACCTATATGTTCAACCAATGACACAAAATCATTTATTAGATGCACAAGATTGGTTAAAATCCCTAATTGGATTAGAATAAGCCTAGGGAGGACGAAAATGACCTATATGTTTAACCCATGACACAAAATCACTTATTGGATGCACAAGATTGGTAAAAAACCCTAATTGGATTAGAATAACCCTAGGGAGGACGAAAACAACCAAAATGTTCAACCAATGACACAAAATCAATTATTGGAGGCAAAATATTGGTTAAAAACCCTAATTGGATTAGAATAAGCCTAGGGAGGATGAAAATGACCTAAATGTTCAACCAAATACACAAAATCACTTATTGGATTCAAAAGATTGGTTAAAAACCCTAATTGGATTAGAATAAGCCTAGGGAGGACGAAAATGACCTAAATGGTCAATCAATGACACAAAATCACTTATTGGATGCACAAGATTAGTTAAAAACCCTAATTGGATTAGAATAAGCCTAGGGAGGACGAAAATGACCGAAATGTTCAACTAATGACACAAAATTATTTATTGGATGCACAAGATTGGTTAAAAATCCTAATTGGATTAGAATAAGCCTAGGGAGGACGAAAATGACCTAAATGTTCAACCAAATACACAAAATCACTTATTGGATTCAAAAGATTGGTTAAAAACCCTAATTGGATTAGAATAAGCCTAGGGAGGACAAAAATGACCGAAATGTTCAATCAATGACACAAAATCACTTATTGGATGCACAAGACTGGTTAAAAACCCTAATTGGATTAGAATAAGCCTAAGGAGGACGAAAATGACCTATATGTTTAACCCATGACACAAAATTACTTATTGGATGCACAAGATTGGTTAAAAACCCTAATTGGATTAGAATAACCCCAGGAACGACGAAAACAACCAAAATGTTCAACCACTGACATAAAATCCATTATTGAAGGCACAAGATTGGTTAAAAACCCTAATTGGATTAGGATAAGCCTAGGGAGGACGAAAATGACCTAAATGTTCAACCAAATACACAAAATCACTTATTGGATTCAAAAGATTGGTTAAAAACCCTAATTGGATTAGAATAAGCCTAGGGAGGACGAAAATGACCGAAATGTTCAATCAATGACACAAAATCACTTATTAGATGCACAAGATTGGTTAAAAACCCTAATTGGATTAGAATAAGCCTAGGGAGGACGAAAATGACCTATATGTTTAACCCATGACACAAAATCACTTATTGGATGCACAAGATTGGTAAAAAACCCTAATTGGATTAGAATAACCCTAGGGAGGACGAAAACAACCAAAATGTTCAACCAATGACACAAAATCAATTATTGGAGGCAAAATATTGGTTAAAAACCCTAATTGGATTAGAATAAGCCTAGGGAGGATGAAAATGACCTAAATGTTCAACCAAATACACAAAATCACTTATTGGATTCAAAAGATTGGTTAAAAACCCTAATTGGATTAGAATAAGCCTAGGGAGGACGAAAATGACCTAAATGTTCAATCAATGACACAACATCACTTATTGGATGCACAAGATTAGTTAAAAACCCTAATTGGATTAGAATACGCATAGTGAGGACGAAAACAACCAAAATGTTCAACTAATGACACAAAATTATTTATTGGATGCACAAGATTGGTTAAAAACCCTAATTGGATTAGAATAAGCCTAGGGAGGACGAAAATGACCTAAATGCTCAACCAAATACACAAAATCCCTTATTGGATTCAAAAGATCGGTTAAAACCCCTAATTGGATTAGAATAAGCCTAGGGAGGACGAAAATGACCTAAATGTTCAACCAAATACACAAAATCCCTTATTGGATTCAAAAGATTGGTTAAAAACCCTAATTGGATGAGAATAAGCCTAGGGAGGACGAAAATGACCTAAATATTGAACAAAATACACAAAATCACTTATTGGATTCAAAAGATTGGTTAAAAACCCTAATTGGATTAGAATAAGCCTAGGGAGGACGAAAATGACCGAAATGTTCAATCAATGACACAAAATCACTTATTGGATGCACAAGATTGGTTAAAAACCCTAATTGGATTAGAATAAGCCTAGGGAGGACGAAAATGACCGAAATGTTCAATCAATGACACAAAATCACTTATTGGATGCACAAGATCGATTAAAAACCCTAATTGGATTAGAATAACCCTAGGGAGGACGAAAATGACCTAAATGTTCAACCAATGACACAAAATCACTAATTGGAGCACTAGATTGGTTAAAATCCCTAATTGGATTAGAATAAGCGTTGGGAGGACGAAAATGACCTAAATGTTCAACCAAATACACAAAATCACTTATTGGATTCAAAGGATTGGTTAAAAACCCTAATTGGATTAGAATAAGCCTAGGGAGGACGAAAATGACCTATATGTTTAACCCATGACACAAAATCACTTATTGGATGCACAAGATTGGTTAAAAACCCTAATTGGATTAGAATAACTCTAGGGAGGACGAAAACAACCAAAATGTTCAACCAATGACACAAAATCAATTATTGGAGGCACAAGATTGGTTAAAAACCTTAATTGGATTAGAATAAGCCTAGGGACGACAAAAATGACCTAAATGTTCAACCAAATACACAAAATCACTTATTGGATTCAAAAGATTGGTTAAAAACCCTAATTGGATTAGAATAAGCCTAGGGATGACGAAAATGACCGAAATGTGCAATCAATGACACAAAATCACTTATTGGATGCACAAGATTGGTTAAAAACCCTAATTGGATTAGAATAACCCTAGGGAGGACGAAAACAACCAAAATGTTCAACCAATGACACAAAATCAATTATTGGAGGCACAAGATTGGTTTAAAACCATAATTGCATTAGAATAAGCCTAGGGAGGACGAAAATGACCTAAATGTTCAACCAAATACACATAATCACTTATTGGATTCAAAAGATTGGTTAAAAACCCTAATTGGATTAGAATAAGCCTAGGGAGGACAAAAATGACCGAAATGTTCAATCAATGACACAAAATCACTTATTGGATGCACAAGACTGGTTAAAAACCCTAAATGGATTAGAATAAGCCTAAGGAGGACGAAAATGACCTATATGTTTAACCCATGACACAAAATCACTTATTGGATGCACAACATTGGTTAAAAACCCTAATTGGATTAGAATAACCCTAGGAACGACGAAAACAACGAAAATGTTCAACCACTGACATAAAATCCATTATTGAAGGCACAAGATTGGTTAAAAACCCTAATTGGATTAGGATAAGCCTAGGGAGGACGAAAATGACCTAAATGTTCAACCAAATACACAAAATCACTTATTGGATTCAAAAGATTGGTTAAAAACCCTAATTGGATTAGAATAAGCCTAGGGAGGACGAAAATGACCTAAATGTTCAATCAATGACACAAAATCACTTGTTGGATGCACAAGATCAGTTAAAAACCCTAATTGGATTAGAATAAGCCTAGGGACGACAAAAATGACCTAAATGTTCAACCAAATACACAAAATCACTTATTCGATTCAAAAGATTGGTTTAAAACCCTAATTGGATTAGAATAAGCCTAGGGAGGACGAAAATGACTGAAATGTTCAATCAATGACACAAAATCACTTATTGGATGCACAAGATTGGTTAAGAACCCTAATTGGATTAGAATAACCGTAGGGAGGACGAAAACAACCAAAATGTTCAACCAATGACACAAAATCAATTATTGGAGGCACAAGATTGGTTAAAAACCATAATTGGATTAGAATAAGCCTAGGGTGAACGAAAATGACCTAAATGTTCAACCAAATACACAAAATCACTTATTGGATTCAAAAGATTGGTTAAAAACCCTAATTGGATTAGAATAAGCCTAGGGAGGACGAAAATGACCGAAATGTTCAATCAATGACACAAAATCACTTATTGGATGCACAAGACTGGTTAAAAACCCTAATTGGATTAGAATAAGCCTAGGGAGGACGAAAATGACCTATATGTTTAACCCATGACACAAAATCACTTATTAGATGCACAAGATTGGTTAAAAACCCTAATTGGATTAGAATAACCCTAGGGACGACGAAAACAACCAAAATGTTCAACCACTGACATAAAATCCATTATTGGAGGCACAAGATTGGTTAAAAACCCTAATTGGATTAGGATAAGCCTAGGGAGGACAAAAATGACCTAAATGTTCAACCAAATACACAAAATCACTTATTGGATTCAAAAGATTGGTTTAAAACCCTAATTGGATTAGAATAAGCCTAGGGAGGACGAAAATGACTGAAATGTTCAATCAATGACACAAAATCATTTATTGGATGCACAAGATTGGTTAAAAACCCTAATTGGATTAGAATAACCCTAGGGAGGACGAAAACAACCAAAATGTTCAACCAATGACACAAAATCAATTATTGGAGGCACAAGATTGGTTAAAAACCATAATTGGATTAGAATAAGCCTAGGGTGGACGAAAATGACCTAAATGTTCAACCAAATACACAAAATCACTTATTGGATTCAAAAGATTGGTTAAAAACCCTAATTGGATTAGAATAAGCCTAGGGAGGACGAAAATGACCTAAATGTTCAATCAATGACACAAAATCACTTGTTGGATGCACAAGATTAGTTAAAAACCCTAATTGGATTAGAATAAGCCTAGGGACGACAAAAATGACCTAAATGTTCAACCAAATACACAAAATCACTTATTCGATTCAAAAGATTGGTTTAAAACCCTAATTGGATTAGAATAAGCCTAGGGAGGACGAAAATGACTGAAATGTTCAATCAATGACACAAAATCATTTATTGGATGCACAAGATTGGTTAAAAACCCTAATTGGATTAGAATAACCCTAGGGAGGACGAAAACAACCAAAATGTTCAACCAATGACACAAAATCAATTATTGGAGGCACAAGATTGGTTAAAAACCCAAATTGGATTAGAATAAGCCTAGGGAGGACGAAAATGACCTAAATGTTCAACCAAAAACACAAAATCACTTATTGGATTCAAAAGATTGGTTAAAAACCCTAATTGGATTAGAATAAGCCTAGGGAGGACAAAAATGACCGAAATGTTCAATCAATGACACAAAATCACTTATTGGATGCACAAGATTGGTTAAAAACCCTAATTGGATTAGAATAACCCTAGGGAGGACGAAAACAACCAAAATGTTCAACCACTGACATAAAATCAATTATTGGAGGCACAAGATTGGTTAAAAACCCTAATAGGATTAGAATAAGCCTAGGGAGGACAAAAATGACCTAAATGTTCAACCAAATACACAAAATCACTTATTGGATTCAAAAGATTGGTTAAAAACCCTAATTGGATTAGAATAAGCCTAGGGAGGACGAAAATGACCTAAATGTTCAATCAATGACACAAAATCACTTATTGGATGCACAAGATCAGTTAAAAACCCTAATTGGATTAGAATAAGCCTAGGGACGACAAAAATGACCTAAATGTTCAACCAAATACACAAAATCACTTATTCGATTCAAAAGATTGGTTTAAAACCCTAATTGGATTAGAATAAGCCTAGGGAGGACGAAAATGACTGAAATGTTCAATCAATGACACAAAATCACTTATTGGATGCACAAGATTGGTTAAGAACCCTAGTTGGATTAGAATAACCCTAGGGAGGACGAAAACAACCAAAATGTTCAACCAATGACACAAAATCAATTATTGGAGGCACAAGATTGGTTAAAAACCATAATTGGATTAGAATAAGCCTAGGGTGGACGAAAATGACCTAAATGTTCAACCAAATACACAAAATCACTTATTGGATTCAAAAGATTGGTTAAAAACCCTAATTGGATCAGAATAAGCCTAGGGAGGACGAAAATGACCGAAATGTTCAATCAATGACACAAAATCACTTATTGGATGCACAAGATCGATTAAAAACCCTAATTGGATTAGAATAACCCTAGGGAGGATGAAAATGACCTAAATGTTCAACCAATGACACAAAATCACTAATTGGAGCACTAGATTGGTTAAAATCCCTAATTGGATTAGAATAAGCGTTGGGAGGACGAAAATGACCTAAATGTTCAACCAAATACACAAAATCACTTATTGGATTCAAAAGATTGGTTAAAAACCCTAATTGGATTAGAATAAGCCTAGGGAGGACGAAAATGACCTATATGTTTAACCCATGACACAAAATCACTTATTGGATGCACAAGATTGGTTAAAAACCCTAATTGGATTAGAATAACTCTAGGGAGGACGAAAACAACCAAAATGTTCAACCAATGACACAAAATCAATTATTGGAGGCACAAGATTGGTTAAAAACCTTAATTGGATTAGAATAAGCCTAGGGACGACAAAAATGACCTAAATGTTCAACCAAATACACAAAATCACTTATTGGATTCAAAAGATTGGTTAAAAACCCTAATTGGATTAGAATAAGCCTAGGGATGACGAAAATGACCGAAATGTGCAATCAATGACACAAAATCACTTATTGGATGCACAAGATTGGTTAAAAACCCTAATTGGATTAGAATAACCCTAGGGAGGACGAAAACAACCAAAATGTTCAACCACTGACATAAAATCCATTATTGGAGACACAAGATTGGTTAAAAACCCTAGTTGGATTAGGATAAGCCTAGGGAGGACGAAAATGACCTAAATGTTCAACCAAATACACAAAATCACTTATTGGATTCAAAAGATTGGTTAAAAACCCTAATTGGATTAGAATAAGCCTAGGGAGGACGAAAATGACCTAAATGTTCAACCAACTACACAAAATCACTTATTCGATTCAAAAGATTGGTTTAAAACCCTAATTGGATTAGAATAAGCCTAGGGAGGACGAAAATGACTAAAATGTTCAATCAATGACACAAAATCATTTATTGGATGCACAAGATTGGTTACAAACCCTAATTGGATTAGAATAACCCTAGGGAGGACGAAAACAACCAAAATGTTCAACCAATGACACAAAATCAATTATTGGAGGCACAAGATTGGTTAAAAACCATAATTGGATTAGAATAAGCCTAGGGTGGACGAAAATGACCTAAATGTTCAACCAAATACACAAAATCACTTATTGGATTCAAAAGATTGGTTAAAAACCCTAATTGGATTAGAATAAGCCTAGGGAGGACGAAAATGACCGAAATGTTCAATCAATGACACAAAATCACTTATTGGATGCACAAGATTGGTTAAAAACCCTAATTGGATTAGAATAAGCCTAGGGAGGACGAAAATGACCTATATGTTCAACCAAATACACAAAATCACTTATTGGATTCAAAAGATTGGTTAAAAACCCTAATTGGATTAGAATAAGCCTAGGGAGGACGAAAATGACCGAAATGTTCAATCAATGACACAAAATCACTTATTGGATGCACAAGATTGGTTAAAAACCCTAATTGGATTAGAATAAGCCTAGGGAGGACGAAAATGACCTAAATGTTCAATCAATGACACAAAATCACTTATTGGATGCACAAGATTGGTTAAAAACCCTAATTGGATTAGAATAACCCTAGGGAGGACAAAAACAACCAAAATGTTCAACCAATGACACAAAATCAATTATTGGAGGCACAAGATTGGTTAAAAACCATAATTGGAATAGAATAAGCCAAGGGAGGACGAAAATGACCTAAATATTCAACCAAATACACAAAATCACTTATTGGATTCAAAAGATTGGTTAAAAACCCTAATTGGATTAGAATAAGCCTAGGGAGGACGAAAATGACCGAAATGTTCAATCAATGACACAAAATCACTTATTGGATGCACAAGATTGGTTAAAAACCCTAATTGGATTAGAATAAGCCTAGGGAGGACGAAACTGACCTATATGTTTAACCCATGACACAAAATCACTTATTGGATGCACAAGATTGGTTAAAAACCCTAATTGGATTAGAATAACCCTAGGGAGGACGCAAATGACCTAAATGTTCAACCAAATACACAAAATCACTTATTGGATTCAAAAGATTGGTTAAAAACCCTAATTGGATTAGAATAAGCCTAGGGAGGACGAAAATGACCGAAATGTTCAATCAATGACACAAAATCACTTATTGGATGCACAAGATTGGTTAAAAACCCTAATTGGATTAGAATAAGCCTAGGAAGGACGAAATGACCTATATGTTCAACCAATGACACAAAATCATTTATTAGATGCACAAGATTGGTTAAAATCCCTAATTGGATTAGAATAAGCCTAGGGAGGACGAAAATGACCTATATGTTTAACCCATGACACAAAATCACTTATTGGATGCACAAGATTGGTAAAAAACCCTAATTGGATTAGAATAACCCTAGGGAGGACGAAAACAACCAAAATGTTCAACCAATGACACAAAATCAATTATTGGAGGCAAAATATTGGTTAAAAACCCTAATTGGATTAGAATAAGCCTAGGGAGGATGAAAATGACCTAAATGTTCAACCAAATACACAAAATCACTTATTGGATTCAAAAGATTGGTTAAAAACCCTAATTGGATTAGAATAAGCCTAGGGAGGACGAAAATGACCGAAATGTTCAATCAATGACACAAAATCACTTATTAGATGCACAAGATTGGTTAAAAACCCTAATTGGATTAGAATAAGCCTAGGGAGGACGAAAATGACCTATATGTTTAACCCATGACACAAAATCACTTATTGGATGCACAAGATTGGTTAAAAACCCTAATTGGATTAGAATAACTCTAGGGAGGACGAAAACAACCAAAATGTTCAACCAATGACACAAAATCAATTATTGGAGGCACAAGATTGGTTAAAAACCTTAATTGGATTAGAATAAGCCTAGGGACGACAAAAATGACCTAAATGTTCAACCAAATACACAAAATCACTTATTGGATTCAAAAGATTGGTTAAAAACCCTAATTGGATTAGAATAAGCCTAGGGAGGACGAAAATGACCTATATGTTTAACCCATGACACAAAATCACTTATTGGATGCACAAGATTGGTTAAAAACCCTAATTGGATTAGAATAAGCCTAGGGAGGACGAAAATGACCTAAATGTTCAACCAAATACACAAAATCACTTATTGGATTCAAAAGATTGGTTAAAAACCCTAATTGGATTAGAATAAGCCTAGGAAGGACGAAAATGACCGAAATGTTCAATCAATGACACAAAATCACTTATTGGATGCACAAGATTGGTTAAAAACCCTAATTGGATTAGAATAACCCTAGGGAGGACGAAATCAACCAAAATGTTCAACCAATGACACAAAATCAATTATTGCAGGCACAAGATTGGTTAAAAACCATAATTGGATTAGAATAAGCCTAGGGAGGACGAAAATGACCTAAATGTTCAACCAAATACACAAAATCACTTATTGGATTCAAAAGATTGGTTAAAAACCCTAATTGGATTAGAATAAGCCTAGGGAGGACGAAAATGACCGAAATGTTCAATCAATGACACAAAATCACTTATTAGATGCACAAGATTGGTTAAAAACCCTAATTGGATTAGAATAAGCCTAGGGAGGACGAAAATGACCTATATGTTTAACCCATGACACAAAATCACTTATTGGATGCACAAGATTGGTAAAAAACCCTAATTGGATTAGAATAACCCTAGGGAGGACGAAAACAACCAAAATGTTCAACCAATGACACAAAATCAATTATTGGAGGCAAAATATTGGTTAAAAACCCTAATTGGATTAGAATAAGCCTAGGGAGGATGAAAATGACCTAAATGTTCAACCAAATACACAAAATCACTTATTGGATTCAAAAGATTGGTTAAAAACCCTAATTGGATTAGAATAAGCCTAGGGAGGACGAAAATGACCTAAATGTTCAATCAATGACACAACATCACTTATTGGATGCACAAGATTAGTTAAAAACCCTAATTGGATTAGAATACGCATAGTGAGGACGAAAACAACCAAAATGTTCAACTAATGACACAAAATTATTTATTGGATGCACAAGATTGGTTAAAAACCCTAATTGGATTAGAATAAGCCTAGGGAGGACGAAAATGACCTAAATGCTCAACCAAATACACAAAATCCCTTATTGGATTCAAAAGATCGGTTAAAACCCCTAATTGGATTAGAATAAGCCTAGGGAGGACGAAAATGACCTAAATGTTCAACCAAATACACAAAATCCCTTATTGGATTCAAAAGATTGGTTAAAAACCCTAATTGGATGAGAATAAGCCTAGGGAGGACGAAAATGACCTAAATATTGAACAAAATACACAAAATCACTTATTGGATTCAAAAGATTGGTTAAAAACCCTAATTGGATTAGAATAAGCCTAGGGAGGACGAAAATGACCGAAATGTTCAATCAATGACACAAAATCACTTATTGGATGCACAAGATTGGTTAAAAACCCTAATTGGATTAGAATAAGCCTAGGGAGGACGAAAATGACCGAAATGTTCAATCAATGACACAAAATCACTTATTGGATGCACAAGATCGATTAAAAACCCTAATTGGATTAGAATAACCCTAGGGAGGACGAAAATGACCTAAATGTTCAACCAATGACACAAAATCACTAATTGGAGCACTAGATTGGTTAAAATCCCTAATTGGATTAGAATAAGCGTTGGGAGGACGAAAATGACCTAAATGTTCAACCAAATACACAAAATCACTTATTGGATTCAAAGGATTGGTTAAAAACCCTAATTGGATTAGAATAAGCCTAGGGAGGACGAAAATGACCTATATGTTTAACCCATGACACAAAATCACTTATTGGATGCACAAGATTGGTTAAAAACCCTAATTGGATTAGAATAACTCTAGGGAGGACGAAAACAACCAAAATGTTCAACCAATGACACAAAATCAATTATTGGAGGCACAAGATTGGTTAAAAACCTTAATTGGATTAGAATAAGCCTAGGGACGACAAAAATGACCTAAATGTTCAACCAAATACACAAAATCACTTATTGGATTCAAAAGATTGGTTAAAAACCCTAATTGGATTAGAATAAGCCTAGGGATGACGAAAATGACCGAAATGTGCAATCAATGACACAAAATCACTTATTGGATGCACAAGATTGGTTAAAAACCCTAATTGGATTAGAATAACCCTAGGGAGGACGAAAACAACCAAAATGTTCAACCAATGACACAAAATGAATTATTGGAGGCACAAGATTGGTTAAAAACCATAATTGGATTAGAATAAGCCTAGGGTGGACGAAAATGACCTAAATGTTCAACCAAATACACAAAATCACTTATGGGATTCAAAAGATCTGTTAAGAACCCTAATTGGATTAGAATAAGCCTAGGGAGGACGAAAATGACCGAAATGTTCAATCAATGACACAAAATCATTTATTGGATGCACAAGATTGGTTAAAAACCCTAATTGGATTAGAATAAGCCTCGGGAGGACGAAACTGACCTATATGTTTAACCCATGACACAAAATCACTTATTGGATGCACAAGATTGGTTAAAAACCCTAATTGGATTAGAATAACTCTAGGGAGGACGAAAACAACCAAAATGTTCAACCAATGACACAAAATCAATTATTGGAGGCACAAGATTGGTTAAAAACCCTAATTGGATTAGAATAAGCCTAGGCAGGACGAAAATGACCGAAATGTTCAATCAATGACACAAAATCACTTATTGGATGCACAAGATCGATTAAAAACCCTAATTGGATTAGAATAACCCTAGGGAGGACGAAAATGACCTAAATGTTCAACCAATGACACAAAATCACTAATTGGAGAACTAGATATGTTAAAATCCCTAATTGGATTAGAATAAGCGTTGGGAGGACGAAAATGACCTAAATGTTCAACCAAATACACAAAATCACTTATTGGATTCAAAAGATTGGTTAAAAACCCTAATTGGATTAGAATAAGCCTAGGGAGGACGAAAATGACCTATATGTTTAACCCATGACACAAAATCACTTATTGGATGCACAAGATTGGTTAAAAACCCTAATTGGATTAGAATAACTCTAGGGAGGACGAAAACAACCAAAATGTTCAACCAATAACACAAAATCAATTATTGGAGGCACAAGATTGGTTAAAAACCTTAATTGGATTAGAATAAGCCTAGGGACGACAAAAATGACCTAAATGTTCAACCAAATACACAAAATCACTTATTGGATTCAAAAGATTGGTTAAAAACCCTAATTGGATTAGAATAAGCCTAGGGAGGACGAAAATGACCTATATGTTTAACCCATGACACAAAATCACTTATTGGATGCACAAGATTGGTTAAAAACCCTAATTGGATTAGAATAAGCCTAGGGAGGACGAAAATGACCTAAATGTTCAACCAAATACACAAAATCACTTATTGGATTCAAAAGATCGATTAAAAACCCTAATTGGATTAGAATAAGCCTAGGGAGGACGAAAATGACCTAAATGTTCAACCAAATACACCAAATCACTTATTGGATCCAAACGATTGCTTAAAAACCGTAATTGGATTAGAATAAGCCTAGGGACGACGAAAATGACCAAAATATTCAACCAATGACACAAAATCACTTATTGGATGCCCAATATCAATCAAAAACCCTAATTGGATTAGAATAAGCCTAGGGAGGACGAAAATGACCTAAATGTTCAACCAAATACACAAAATCACTTATTGGATTCAAAAGATTGGTTAAAAACCCTAATTGGATTAGAATAAGCCTAGGGAGGACGAAAATGACCTAAATGTTCAATCAATGACACAAAATCACTTGTTGGATGCACAAGATCAGTTAAAAACCCTAATTGGATTAGAATAAGCCTAGGGACGACAAAAATGACCTAAATGTTCAACCAAATACACAAAATCACTTATTCGATTCAAAAGATTGGTTTAAAACCCTAATTGGATTAGAATAAGCCTAGGGAGGACGAAAATGACTGAAATGTTCAATCAATGACACAAAATCATTTATTGGATGCACAAGATTGGTTAAAAACCCTAATTGGATTAGAATAACCCTAGGGAGGACGAAAACAACCAAAATGTTCAACCAATGACACAAAATCAATTATTGGAGGCACAAGATTGGTTAAAAACCCAAATTGGATTAGAATAAGCCTAGGGAGGACGAAAATGACCTAAATGTTCAACCAAAAACACAAAATCACTTATTGGATTCAAAAGATTGGTTAAAAACCCTAATTGGATTAGAATAAGCCTAGGGAGGACAAAAATGACCGAAATGTTCAATCAATGACACAAAATCACTTATTGGATGCACAAGATTGGTTAAAAACCCTAATTGGATTAGAATAAGCCTAGGGACGACAAAAATGACCTAAATGTTCAACCAAATACACAAAATCACTTATTGGATTCAAAAGATTGGTTAAAAACCCTAATTGGATTAGAATAAGCCTAGGGAGGCCGAAAATGGCCGAAATGTTCAATCAATGACACAAAATCACTTATTGGATGCACAAGATCGATTAAAAACCCTAATTGGATTAGAATAACCCTAGGGAGGACGAAAATGACCTAAATGTTCAACCAATGACACAAAATCACTAATTAGAGCACCAGATTGGTTAAAATCCCTAATTGGATTAGAATAAGCCTTGGGAGGACGAAAATCAGCTAAATGTTCAACCAAATACACAAAATCACTTATTGGATTCAAAAGATTGGTTAAAAACCCTAATTGGATTAGAATAACCCTAGGCAGGACGAAAATGACCGAAATGTTCAATCAATGACACAAAATCACTTATTGGATGCACAAGATTGGTTAAAAACCCTAATTGGATTAGAATAACCCTAGGGAGGACGAAAACAACAAAATGTTCAACCAATGACACAAATACAATTATTGGAGGCACAAGATTGGTTAAAAACCATAATTGGATTAGAATAAGCCTAGGGAGGACGAAAATGACCTAAATGTTCAACCAAATACACAAAATCACTTATTGGATTCAAAAGATTGGTTAAAAACCCTAATTGGATTAGAATAAGCCTAAGGAGGGGGAAAATGACCGAAATGTTCAATCAATGACACAAAATCACTTATTGGATGCACAAGATTGGTTAAAAACCCTAATTGGATTAGAATAACTCTAGGGAGGACGAAAACAACCAAAATGTTCAACCAATGACACAAAATCAATTATTGGAGGCACAAGATTGGTTAAAAACCTTAATTGGATTAGAATAAGCCTAGGGACGACAAAAATGACCTAAATGTTCAACCAAATACACAAAATCACTTATTGGATTCAAAAGATTGGTTAAAAACCCTAATTGGATTAGAATAAGCCTAGGGATGACGAAAATGACCGAAATGTGCAATCAATGACACAAAATCACTTATTGGATGCACAAGATTGGTTAAAAACCCTAATTGGATTAGAATAACCCTAGGGAGGACGAAAACAACCAAAATGTTCAACCAATGACACAAAATCAATTATTGGAGGCACAAGATTGGTTAAGAACCATAATTGGATTAGAATAAGCCTAGGGAGGACGAAAATGACCTAAATGTTCAACCAAATACACAAAATCACTTATTGGATTCAAAAGATTGGTTAAAAACCCTAATTGGATTAGAATAAGCCTAGGGAGGACGAAAATGACCGAAATGTTCAATCAATGACACAAAATCACTTATTGGATGCACAAGATTGGTTAAGAACCCTAATTGGATTAGAATAACCCTAGGGAGGACGAAAACAACCAAAATGTTCAACCAATGACACAAAATCAATTATTGGAGGCACAAGATTGGTTAA
Organism: Cicer yamashitae; assembly: GCA_037974755.1. Taxonomy (NCBI): domain Eukaryota; kingdom Viridiplantae; phylum Streptophyta; class Magnoliopsida; order Fabales; family Fabaceae; genus Cicer; species Cicer yamashitae. Next base: position 26,444,637 of record JBBPBQ010000002.1, read on the forward strand.
AAACCATAATTGGATTAGAATAAGCCTAGGGAGGACGAAAATGACCTAAATGTTCAACCAAATACACAAAATCACTTATTGGATTCAAAAGATTGGTTAAAAACCCGAATTGGATTAGAATAAGCCTAGGCAGGACGAAAATGACCGAAATGTTCAATCAATGACATAAAATCACTTATTGGATGCACAAGATTGGTTAAAAACCCTAATTGGATTAGAATAACCCTAGGGAGGACAAAAACAACCAAAATGTTCAACCAATGACACAAAATCAATTATTGGAGGCACAAGATTGGTTAAAAACCATAATTGGAATAGAATAAGCCAAGGGAGGACGAAAATGACCTAAATATTCAACCAAATACACAAAATCACTTATTGGATTCAAAAGATTGGTTAAAAACCCTAATTGGATTAGAATAAGCCTAGGGAGGACGAAAATGACCGAAATGTTCAATCAATGACACAAAATCACTTATTGGATGCACAAGATTGGTTAAAAACCCTAATTGGATTAGAATAAGCCTAGGGAGGACGAAACTGACCTATATGTTTAACCCATGACACAAAATCACTTATTGGATGCACAAGATTGGTTAAAAACCCTAATTGGATTAGAATAACCCTAGGGAGGACGCAAATGACCTAAATGTTCAACCAAATACACAAAATCACTTATTGGATTCAAAAGATTGGTTAAAAACCCTAATTGGATTAGAATAAGCCTAGGGAGGACGAAAATGACCGAAATGTTCAATCAATGACACAAAATCACTTATTGGATGCACAAGATTGGTTAAAAACCCTAATTGGATTAGAATAAGCCTAGGAAGGACGAAATGACCTATATGTTCAACCAATGACACAAAATCATTTATTAGATGCACAAGATTGGTTAAAATCCCTAATTGGATTAGAATAAGCCTAGGGAGGACGAAAATGACCTATATGTTTAACCCATGACACAAAATCACTTATTGGATGCACAAGATTGGTAAAAAACCCTAATTGGATTAGAATAACCCTAGGGAGGACGAAAACAACCAAAATGTTCAACCAATGACACAAAATCAATTATTGGAGGCAAAATATTGGTTAAAAACCCTAATTGGATTAGAATAAGCCTAGGGAGGATGAAAATGACCTAAATGTTCAACCAAATACACAAAATCACTTATTGGATTCAAAAGATTGGTTAAAAACCCTAATTGGATTAGAATAAGCCTAGGGAGGACGAAAATGACCGAAATGTTCAATCAATGACACAAAATCACTTATTAGATGCACAAGATTGGTTAAAAACCCTAATTGGATTAGAATAACCCTAGGGAGGACGAAAACAACCAAAATGTTCAACCAATGACACAAAATCAATTATTGGAGGCACAAGATTGGTTAAAAACCCTAATTGGATTAGGATAAGCCTAGGGAGGACGAAAATGACCTAAATGTTCAACCAAATACACATAATCACTTATTGGATTCAAAAGATTGGTTAAAAACCCTAATTGGATTAGAATAAGCCTAGGGAGGACGAAAATGACCTAAATGTTCAATCAATGACACAAAATCACTTGTTGGATGCACAAGATCAGTTAAAAACCCTAATTGGATTAGAATAAGCCTAGGGACGACAAAAATGACCTAAATGTTCAACCAAATACACAAAATCACTTATTGGATTCAAAAGATTGGTTAAAAACCCTAATTGGATTAGAATAAGCCTAGGGAGGACGAAAATGACCTATATGTTTAACCCATGACACAAAATCACTTATTGGATGCACAAGATTGGTTAAAAACCCTAATTGGATTAGAATAAGCCTAGGGAGGACGAAAATGACCTAAATGTTCAACCAAATACACAAAATCACTTATTGGATTCAAAAGATTGGTTAAAAACCCTAATTGGATTAGAATAAGCCTAGGAAGGACGAAAATGACCGAAATGTTCAATCAATGACACAAAATCACTTATTGGATGCACAAGATTGGTTAAAAACCCTAATTGGATTAGAATAACCCTAGGGAGGACGAAATCAACCAAAATGTTCAACCAATGACACAAAATCAATTATTGCAGGCACAAGATTGGTTAAAAACCATAATTGGATTAGAATAAGCCTAGGGAGGACGAAAATGACCTAAATGTTCAACCAAATACACAAAATCACTTATTGGATTCAAAAGATTGGTTAAAAACCCTAATTGGATTAGAATAAGCCTAGGGAGGACGAAAATGACCGAAATGTTCAATCAATGACACAAAATCACTTATTAGATGCACAAGATTGGTTAAAAACCCTAATTGGATTAGAATAAGCCTAGGGAGGACGAAAATGACCTATATGTTTAACCCATGACACAAAATCACTTATTGGATGCACAAGATTGGTAAAAAACCCTAATTGGATTAGAATAACCCTAGGGAGGACGAAAACAACCAAAATGTTCAACCAATGACACAAAATCAATTATTGGAGGCAAAATATTGGTTAAAAACCCTAATTGGATTAGAATAAGCCTAGGGAGGATGAAAATGACCTAAATGTTCAACCAAATACACAAAATCACTTATTGGATTCAAAAGATTGGTTAAAAACCCTAATTGGATTAGAATAAGCCTAGGGAGGACGAAAATGACCTAAATGTTCAATCAATGACACAACATCACTTATTGGATGCACAAGATTAGTTAAAAACCCTAATTGGATTAGAATACGCATAGTGAGGACGAAAACAACCAAAATGTTCAACTAATGACACAAAATTATTTATTGGATGCACAAGATTGGTTAAAAACCCTAATTGGATTAGAATAAGCCTAGGGAGGACGAAAATGACCTAAATGCTCAACCAAATACACAAAATCCCTTATTGGATTCAAAAGATCGGTTAAAACCCCTAATTGGATTAGAATAAGCCTAGGGAGGACGAAAATGACCTAAATGTTCAACCAAATACACAAAATCCCTTATTGGATTCAAAAGATTGGTTAAAAACCCTAATTGGATGAGAATAAGCCTAGGGAGGACGAAAATGACCTAAATATTGAACAAAATACACAAAATCACTTATTGGATTCAAAAGATTGGTTAAAAACCCTAATTGGATTAGAATAAGCCTAGGGAGGACGAAAATGACCGAAATGTTCAATCAATGACACAAAATCACTTATTGGATGCACAAGATTGGTTAAAAACCCTAATTGGATTAGAATAAGCCTAGGGAGGACGAAAATGACCGAAATGTTCAATCAATGACACAAAATCACTTATTGGATGCACAAGATCGATTAAAAACCCTAATTGGATTAGAATAACCCTAGGGAGGACGAAAATGACCTAAATGTTCAACCAATGACACAAAATCACTAATTGGAGAACTAGATCTGTTAAAATCCCTAATTGGATTAGAATAAGCGTTGGGAGGACGAAAATGACCTAAATGTTCAACCAAATACACAAAATCACTTATTGGATTCAAAAGATTGGTTAAAAACCCTAATTGGATTAGAATAAGCCTAGGGAGGACGAAAATGACCTATATGTTTAACCCATGACACAAAATCACTTATTGGATGCACAAGATTGGTTAAAAACCCTAATTGGATTAGAATAACTCTAGGGAGGACGAAAACAACCAAAATGTTCAACCAATGACACAAAATTAATTATTGGAGGCACAAGATTGGTTAAAAACCCTAATTGGATTAGAATAAGCCTAGGGACGACAAAAATGACTTAAATGTTCAACCAAATACACAAAATCACTTATTGGATTCAAAAGATCGATTAACAACCCTAATTGGATTAGAATAACCCTAGGGAGGACGAAAATGACCTAAATGTTCAACCAATGACACAAAATCACTAATTGGAGGCACAAGATTGGTTAAAAACCCTAATTGGATTAGAATAAGCCTACGGACGACAAAAATGACCTATATGTTTAACCCATGACACAAAATCACTTATTGGATGCACAAGATTGGTTAAAAACCCTAATTGGACTAGAATAACTCTAGGGAGGACGAAAACAACCAAAATGTTCAACCAATGACACAAAATCAATTATTGGAGGCACAAGATTGGTTAAAAACCCTAATTGGATTAGAATAAGCCTAGGGACGACAAAAATGACCTAAATGTTCAACCAAATACACAAAATCACTTATTGGATTCAAAAGATCGATTAAAAACCCTAATTGGATTAGAATAACCCTAGGGAGGACGAAAATGACCTAAATGTTCAACCAATGACACAAAATCACTAATTGGAGGCACAAGATTGGTTAAAAACCCTAATTGGATTAGAATAAGCCTAGGGACGACAAAAATGACCTATATGTTCAATCAATGACACAAAATCACTTATTGGATGCACAAGATTGGTTAAAAACCCAAATTGGATTAGAATAAGCCTAGGGAGGACGAAAACAACCAAAATGTTCAACCAATGACACAAAATCAATTATTGGAGGCACAAGATTGGTTAAAAACCATAATTGGATTAGAATAAACGTAGGGAGGACAAAAATGACCTAAATGTTCAACCAAATACACAAAATCACTTATTGGATTCAAAAGATTGGTTAAAAACCCTAATTGGATTAGAATAAGCCTAGGGAGGACAAAAATGACCGAAATGTTCAATCAATGACACAAAATCACTTATTGGATGCACAAGATTGGTTAAAAACCCTAATTGGATTAGAATAAGCCTAGGGACGACAAAAATGACCTAAATGTTCAACCAAATACACAAAATCACTTATTGGATTCAAAAGATTGGTTAAAAACCCTAATTGGATTAGAATAAGTCTAGGGAGGGCGAAAATGACCGAAATGTTCAATAAATGACACAGAATCACTTATTGGATTCAAAAGATTGGTTAAAAACCCTAATTGGATTAGAATAAGCCTAGGGACGACGAAAATGACCTAAATGTTCAACCAAATACACAAAATCACTTATTGGATTCAAAAGATTGGTTAAAAACCCTAATTGGATTAGAATAAGCCTAGGGAGGACGAAAATGACCGAAATGTTCAATCAATGACACAAAATCACTTATTGGATGCACAAGATCGATTAAAAACCCTAATTGGATTAGAATAACCCTAGGGAGGACGAAAACAACCAAAATGTTCAACCAATGACACAAAATCACTTATTGGATGCACAAGATTGGTTAAAAACCCTAATTGGATTAGAATAACCCTAGGGAGGACGAAAACAACCAAAATGTTCAACCAATGACACAAAATCAATTATTGGAGGCACAAGATTGGTTAAGAACCATAATTGGATTAGAATAAGCCTAGGGAGGACGAAAATGACCTAAATGTTCAACCAAATACACAAAATCACTTATTGGATTCAAAAGATTGGTTAAAAACCCTAATTGGATTAGAATAAGCCTAGGGAGGACGAAAATGACCGAAATGTTCAATCAATGACACAAAATCACTTATTGGATGCACAAGATTGTTTAAAAACCCTAATTGGATTAGAATAACTCTAGGGAGGACGAAAACAACCAAAATGTTCAACCAATGATACAAAATCAATTATTGGAGGCACAAGATTGGTTAAAAACCCTAATTGGATTAGAATAAGCCTAGGGAGGACGAAAATGACCTAAATGTTCAACCAAATACACAAAATCACTTATTGGATTCAAAAGATTGGTTAAAAACCCTAATTGGATTAGAATAAGCCTAGGGAGGACGAAAATGACCTAAATGTTCAATCAATGACACAAAATCACTTGTTGGATGCACAAGATCAGTTAAAAACCCTAATTGGATTAGAATAAGCCTAGGGACGACAAAAATGACCTAAATGTTCAACCAAATACACAAAATCACTTATTCGATTCAAAAGATTGGTTTAAAACCCTAATTGGATTAGAATAAGCCTAGGGAGGACGAAAATGACTGAAATGTTCAATCAATGACACAAAATCACTTATTGGATGCACAAGATTGGTTAAGAACCCTAATTGGATTAGAATAACCCTAGGGAGGACGAAAACAACCAAAATGTTCAACCAATGACACAAAATCAATTATTGGAGGCACAAGATTGGTTAAAAACCATAATTGGATTAGAATAAGCCTAGGGTGGACGAAAATGACCTAAATGTTCAACCAAATACACAAAATCACTTATTGGATTCAAAAGATTGGTTAAAAACCCTAATTGGATTAGAATAAGCCTAGGGAGGGCGAAAATGACCGAAATGTTCAATCAATGACACAAAATCACTTATTGGATGCACAAGATCGATTAAAAACCCTAATTGGATTAGAATAACCCTAGGGAGGACGAAAATGACCTAAATGTTCAACCAATGACACAAAATCACTAATTGGAGCACTAGATTGGTTAAAATCCCTAATTGGATTAGAATAAGCGTTGGGAGGACGAAAATGACCTTAATGTTCAACCAAATTACTAAAATCACTTATTGGATTCAAAAGATTGGTTAAAAACCCTAATTGGATTAGAATAAGCCTAGGGAGGACGAAAATGACCTATATGTTTAACCCATGACACAAAATCACTTATTGGATGCACAAGATTGGTTAAAAACCCTAATTGGATTAGAATAACTCTAGGGAGGACGAAAACAACCAAAATGTTCAACCAATGACACAAAATTAATTATTGGAGGCACAAGATTGGTTAAAAACCCTAATTGGATTAGAATAAGCCTAGGGACGACAAAAATGACTTAAATGTTCAACCAAATACACAAAATCACTTATTGGATTCAAAAGATCGATTAACAACCCTAATTGGATTAGAATAAGCCTAGGGACGACAAAAATGACCTAAATGTTCAACCAAATACACAAAATCACTTATTGGATTCAAAAGATTGGTTAAAAACCCTAATTGGATTAGAATAAGCCTAGGGAGGACGAAAATGACCTATATGTTTAACCCATGACACAAAATCACTTATTGGATGCACAAGATTGGTTAAAAACCCTAATTGGATTAGAATAACTCTAGGGAGGACGAAAACAACCAAAATGTTCAACCAATGACACAAAATTAATTATTGGAGGCACAAGATTGGTTAAAAACCCTAATTGGATTAGAATAAGCCTAGGGACGACAAAAATGACTTAAATGTTCAACCAAATACACAAAATCACTTATTGGATTCAAAAGATTGGTTAAAAACGCTAATTGGATTAGAATAAGCCTAGGGAGGACGAAAATGACCGAAATGTTCAATCAATGACACAAAATCACTTATTGGATGCACAAGATCGATTAAAAACCCTAATTGGATTAGAATAACCCTAGGGAGGACGAAAATGACCTAAATGTTCAACCAATGACACAAAATCACTAATTGGAGCACTAGATTGGTTAAAATCCCTAATTGGATTAGAATAAGCGTTGGGAGGACGAAAATGACCTAAATGTTCAACCAAATACACAAAATCACTTATTGGATTCAAAGGATTGGTTAAAAACCCTAATTGGATTAGAATAAGCCTAGGGAGGACGAAAATGACCTATATGTTTAACCCATGACACAAAATCACTTATTGGATGCACAAGATTGGTTAAAAACCCTAATTGGATTAGAATAACTCTAGGGAGGACGAAAACAACCAAAATGTTCAACCAATGACACAAAATCAATTATTGGAGGCACAAGATTGGTTAAAAACCTTAATTGGATTAGAATAAGCCTAGGGACGACAAAAATGACCTAAATGTTCAACCAAATACACAAAATCACTTATTGGATTCAAAAGATTGGTTAAAAACCCTAATTGGATTAGAATAAGCCTAGGGATGACGAAAATGACCGAAATGTGCAATCAATGACACAAAATCACTTATTGGATGCACAAGATTGGTTAAAAACCCTAATTGGATTAGAATAACCCTAGGGAGGACGAAAACAACCAAAATGTTCAACCAATGACACAAAATCAATTATTGGAGGCACAAGATTGGTTTAAAACCATAATTGGATTAGAATAAGCCTAGGGAGGACGAAAATGACCTAAATGTTCACCCAAATACACATAATCACTTATTGGATTCAAAAGATTGGTTAAAAACCCTAATTTGATTAGAATAAGCCTAGGGAGGACAAAAATGACCGAAATGTTCAATCAATGACACAAAATCACTTATTGGATGCACAAGACTGGTTAAAAACCCTAATTGGATTAGAATAAGCCTAGGGAGGACGAAAATGACCTATATGTTTAACCCATGACACAAAATCACTTATTAGATGCACAAGATTGGTTAAAAACCCTAATTGGATTAGAATAACCCTAGGGACGACGAAAACAACCAAAATGTTCAACCACTGACATAAAATCCATTATTGGAGGCACAAGATTGGTTAAAAACCCTAATTGGATTAGGATAAGCCTAGGGAGGACGAAAATGACCTAAATGTTCAACCAAATACACAAAATCACATATTGGATTCAAAAGATTGATTAAAAACCCTAATTGGATTAGAATAAGCCTAGGGAGGACGAAAATGACCGAAATGTTCAATCAATGACACAAAATCACTTATTGGATGCACAAGATTGGTTAAAAACCCTAATTGGATTAGAATAACCTTAGGGAGGACGAAAACAACCAAAATGTTCAACCAATGACACAAAATCAATTATCGGACGCACAAGATTGGTTTAAAACCATAATTGGATTAGAATAAGCCTAGGGAGGACGAAAATGACCTAAACGTTCAACCAAATACACATAATCACTTATTGGATTCAAAAGATTGGTTAAAAACCCTAATTGGATTAGAATAAGCCTAGGGAGGACGAAAATGACCTAAATGTTCAATCAATGACACAAAATCACTTGTTGGATGCACAAGATCAGTTAAAAACCCTAATTGGATTAGAATAAGCCTAGGGACGACAAAAATGACCTAAATGTTCAACCAACTACACAAAATCACTTATTCGATTCAAAAGATTGGTTTAAAACCCTAATTGGATTAGAATAAGCCTAGGGAGGACGAAAATGACTGAAATGTTCAATCAATGACACAAAATCATTTATTGGATGCACAAGATTGGTTAAAAACCCTAATTGGATTAGAATAACCCTAGGGAGGACGAAAACAACCAAAATGTTCAACCAATGACACAAAATCAATTATTGGAGGCACAAGATTGGTTAAAAACCATAATTGGATTAGAATAAGCCTAGGGTGGACGAAAATGACCTAAATGTTCAACCAAATACACAAAATCACTTATTGGATGCACAAGATTGGTTAAAAACCCTAATTGGATTAGAATAAGCCTAGGAACGACGAAAACAACCAAAATGTTCAACCACTGACATAAAATCACTTATTGGATGCACAAGATTGGTTAAAAACCCTAATTGGATTAGAATAAGCCTAGGGAGGACGAAAATGACCTAAATGTTCAACCAAATACACAAAATCACTTATTGGATGCACAAGATTGGTTAAAAACCCTAATTGGATTAGAATAACCCTAGGGAGGACGAAAACAACCAAAATGTTCAACCAATGACACAAAATCAATTATTGGAGGCACAAGATTGGTTAAAAACCATAATTGGATTAGAATAAGCCTAGGGTGGACGAAAATGACCTAAATGTTCAACCAAATACACAAAATCACTTATGGGATTCAAAAGATCTGTTAAAAACCCTAATTGGATTAGAATAAGCCTAGGGAGGACGAAAATGACCAAAATGTTCAATCAATGACACAAAATCACTTATTGGATGCACAAGATTGGTTAAAAACCCTAATTGGATTAGAATAAGCCTCGGGAGGACGAAACTGACCTATATGTTTGACCCATGACACAAAATCACTAATTGGATGCACAAGATTGGTTAAAAACCCTAATTGGATTAGAATAACTCTAGGGAGGACGAAAACAACCAAAATGTTCAACCAATGACACAAAATCAATTATTGGAGGCACAAGATTGGTTAAAAACCCTAATTGGATTAGAATAAGCCTAGGGACGACAAAAATGACCTAAATGTTCAACCAAATACACAAAATCACTTATTGAATTCAAAAGATTGGTTAAAAACCCGAATTGGATTAGAATAAGCCTAGGCAGGACGAAAATGACCGAAATGTTCAATCAATGACACAAAATCACTTATTGGATGCACAAGATTGGTTAAAAACCCTAATTAGATTAGAATAACCCTAGGGAGGACGAAAACAACCAAAATGTTCAACCAATGACACAAAATCAATTATTGGAGGCACAAGATTGGTTAAAAACCATAATTGGAATAGAATAAGCCAAGGGAGGACGAAAATGACTTAAATGTTCAACCAAATACACAAAATCACTTATTGGATTCAAAAGATTGGTTAAAAACCCTAATTGGATTAGAATAAGCCTAGGGAGGACGAAAATGACCGAAATGTTCAATCAATGACACAAAATCACTTATTGGATGCACAAGATTGGTTAAAAACCCTAATTGGATTAGAATAAGCCTAGGGACGACAAAAATGACCTAAATGTTCAACCAAATACACAAAATCACTTATTGGATTCAAAAGATTGGTTAAAAACCCTAATTGGATTAGAATAAGCCTAGGGAGGACGAAAATGACCTATATGTTTAACCCATGACACAAAATCACTTATTGGATGCACAAGATTGGTTAAAAACCCTAATTGGATTAAAATAACTCTAGGGAGGACGAAAACAACCAAAATGTTCAACCAATGACACAAAATCAATTATTGGAGGCACAATATTGGTTAAAAACCCTAATTGGATTAGAATAAGCCTAGGAACGACAAAAATGACCTAAATGTTCAACCAAATACACAAAATCACTTATTGGATTCAAAAGATTGGTTAAAATCTCTAATTGGATTAGAATAAGCCTTGGGAGGACAAAATGACCTAAATGTTCAACCAAATACACAAAATCACTTATTGGATTCAAAAGATTGGTTAAAAACCCTAATTGGATTAGAATAAGCCTAGGGAGGACGAAAATGACCGAAATGTTCAATCAATGACACAAAATCACTTATTGGATGCACAAGATCGATTAAAAACCCTAATTGGATTAGAATAACCCTAGGGAGGACGAAAATGACCAAAATGTTCAACCAATGACACAAAATCACTAATTGGAGCACCAGATTGGTTAAAATCCCTAATTGGATTAGAATAAGCCTTGGGAGGACGAAAATGACCTAAATGTTCAACCAAATACACTAAATCACTTATTGGATTCAAAAGATTGGTTAAAAACCCTAATTGGATTAGAATAAGCCTAGGGAGGACGAAAATGACCGAAATGTTCAATCAATGACACAAAATCACTTATTGGATGCACAAGATCGATTAAAAACCCTAATTGGATTAGAATAACCCTAGGGAGGACGAAAATGACCTAAATGTTAAACCAATGACACAAAATCACTAATTGGAGCACCAGATTGGTTAAAATCCCTAATTGGATTAGAATAAGCCTTGGGAGGACGAAAATGACCTAAATGTTCAACCAAATACACAAAATCACTTATTGGATTCAAAAGATTGGTTAAAAACCCTAATTGGATTAGAATAAGCCTAGGGAGGACGAAAATGACCTAAATGTTCAACCAAATACACAAAATCACTTATTGGATTCAAAAGATTGGTTAAAAACCCTAATTGGATTAGAATAAGTCTAGGGAGGACGAAAATGACCTAAATGTTCAATCAATGACACAAAATCACTTATTGGATGCACAAGATTAGTTAAAAACCCTAATTGGATTACAATAAACCTAGGAAGGACGAAAATGACCGAAATGTTAATCCAACGACACAAACACACTTATTGGATGCAGAAGATTGGTTAAAAACCCTATTTGGATTAGAATAAGCCTAGGGAGGACGAAAATGACCTAAATGTTCAACCAAATACACAAAATCACTTATTGGATTCAAAAGATTGGTTAAAACCCCTAATTGGATTAGAATAAGCCTAGGGAGGACGAAAATGACCGAAATGTTCAATCAATGACACAAAATCACTTATTGGATGCACAAGATTGGTTAAAAACCCTAATTGGATTAGAATAAGCCTAGGGAGGACGAAACTGACCTATATGTTTAACCCATGACACAAAATCACTTATTGGATGCACAAGATTGGTTAAAAACCCTAATTGGATTAGAATAACTCTAGGGAGGACGAAAACAACCAATATATTCAACCAATGACACAAAATCAATTATTGGAGGCACAAGATTGGTTAAAAACCCTAATTGGATTAGAATAAGCCTAGGGACGACAAAAATGACCCAAATGTTCAACCAAATACACAAAATCACTTATTGGATTCAAAAGATTGGTTAAAAACCCGAATTGGATTAGAATAAGCCTAGGCAGGACGAAAATGACCGAAATGTTCAATCAATGACACAAAATCACTTATTGGATGCACAAGATTGGTTAAAAACCCTAATTGGATTAGAATAACCCTAGGGAGGACGAAAACAACCAAAATGTTCAACCAATGACACAAAATCAATTATTGGAGGCAAAAGATTGGTTAAAAACCCTAATTGGATTAGAATAAGCCTAGGGAGGACGAAAATGACCTAAATGTTCAACCAAATACACAAAATCCCTTATTGGATTCAAAAGATTGGTTAAAAACCCTAATTGGATTAGAATAAGCCTAGGGAGGACGAAAATGACCTATATGTTTAACCCATGACACAAAATCACTTATTGGATGCACAAGATTGGTTAAAAACCCTAATTGGATTAGAATAAGCCTAGGGAGGACGAAAATGACCTAAATGTTCAACCAAATACACAAAATCACTTATTGGATTCAATAGATTGGTTAAAAACCCTAATTGGATCAGAATAAGCCTAGGGAGGACCAAAATGAGCTAAATGTTCAATCAATGACACAAAATCACTTATTGGATGCACAAGATTAGTTAAAACCCTAATTGGATTAGAATAAGCCTAGTGAGGATGAAAACAACCAAAATGTTCAACTAATGACACAAAATTATTTATTGGATGCACAAGATTGGTTAAAAACCCTAATTGGATTAGAATAAGACTAGTGAGGATCAAAACAACCAAAATGTTCAACTAATGACACAAAATTATTTATTGGATGCACAAGATTGGTTAAAAACCCTAACTGGATTAGAATAAGACTAGGGAGGACGAAAATGACCTAAATGTTCAACCAAATACACAAAATCCCTTATTGGATTCAAAAGATTGGTTAAAAACCCTAATTGGATTAGAATAAGCCTAGGGAGGACGAAAATGACCTATATGTTTAACCCATGACACAAAATCACTTATTGGATGCACAAGATTGGTTAAAAACCCTAATTGGATTAGAATAAGCCTAGGGAGGACGAAAATGACCGAAATGTTCAATCAATGACACAAAATCACTTATTGGATGCACAAGATCGATTAAAAACCCTAATTGGATTAGAATAACCCTAGGGAGGACGAAAATGACCTAAATGTTCAACCAATGACACAAAATCACTAATTGGAGCACTAGATTGGTTAAAATCCCTAATTGGATTAGAATAAGCGTTGGGAGGACGAAAATGACCTAAATGTTCAACCAAATACACAAAATCACTTATTGGATTCAAAGGATTGGTTAAAAACCCTAATTGGATTAGAATAAGCCTAGGGAGGACGAAAATGACCTATATGTTTAACCCATGACACAAAATCACTTATTGGATGCACAAGATTGGTTAAAAACCCTAATTGGATTAGAATAACTCTAGGGAGGACGAAAACAACCAAAATGTTCAACCAATGACACAAAATCAATTATTGGAGGCACAAGATTGGTTAAAAACCTTAATTGGATTAGAATAAGCCTAGGGACGACAAAAATGACCTAAATGTTCAACCAAATACACAAAATCACTTATTGGATTCAAAAGATTGGTTAAAAACCCTAATTGGATTAGAATAAGCCTAGGAATGACGAAAATGACCGAAATGTGCAATCAATGACACAAAATCACTTATTGGATGCACAAGATTGGTTAAAAACCTTAATTGGATTAGAATAACCCTAGGGAGGACGAAAACAACCAAAATGTTCAACCAATGACACAAAATCAATTATTGGAGGCACAAGATTGGTTTAAAACCATAATTGGATTAGAATAAGCCTAGGGAGGACGAAAATGACCTAAATGTTCAACCAAATACACATAATCACTTATTGGATTCAAAAGATTGGTTAAAAACCCTAATTTGATTAGAATAAGCCTAGGGAGGACAAAAATGACCGAAATGTTCAATCAATGACACAAAATCACTTATTGGATGCACAAGACTGGTTAAAAACCCTAATTGGATTAGAATAAGCCTAGGGAGGACGAAAATGACCTATATGTTTAACCCATGACACAAAATCACTTATTAGATGCACAAGATTGGTTAAAAACCCTAATTGGATTAGAATAACCCTAGGGACGACGAAAACAACCAAAATGTTCAACCACTGACATAAAATCCATTATTGGAGGCACAAGATTGGTTAAAAACCCTAATTGGATTAGGATAAGCCTAGGGAGGACAAAAATGACCTAAATGTTCAACCAAATACACAAAATCACTTATTGGATTCAAAAGATTGGTTAAAAACCCTAATTGGATTAGAATAAGCCTAGGGAGGACGAAAATGACCGAAATGTTCAACCAATGACACAAAATCACTTATTGGATGCACAAGATTGGTTAAAAACCCTAATTGGATTAGAATAACCCTAGGGAGGACGAAAACAACCAAAATGTTCAACCAATGACACAAAATCAATTATTGGAGGCACAAGATTGGTTAAAAACCATAATTGGATTAGAATAAGCCTAGGGAGGACGAAAATGACCGAAATGTTCAATCAATTACACAAAATCACTTATTGGATGCACAAGATTGGTTAAAAACCCTAATTGGATTAGAATAAGCCTAGGGAGGACGAAACTGACCTATATGTTTAACCCATGACACAAAATCACTTATTGGATGCACAAGATTGGTTAAAAACCCTAATTGGATTAGAATAACCCTAGGGAGGACGCAAATGACCTAAATGTTCAACCAAATACACAAAATCACTTATTGGATTCAAAAGATTGGTTAAAAACCCTAATTGGATTAGAATAAGCCTAGGGAGGACGAAAATGACCGAAATGTTCAATCAATGACACAAAATCACTTATTGGATGCACAAGATTGGTTAAAAACCCTAATTGGATTAGAATAACCCTAGGGAGGACGAAAACAACCAAAATGTTCAACCAATGACACAAAATCAATTATTGGAGGCAAAAGATTGGTTAAAAACCCTAATTGGATTAGAATAAGCCTAGGGAGGACGAAAATGACCTAAATGTTCAACCAAATACACAAAATCCCTTATTGGATTCAAAAGATTGGTTAAAAACCCTAATTGGATTAGAATAAGCCTAGGGAGGACGAAAATGACCTATATGTTTAACCCATGACACAAAATCACTTATTGGATGCACAAGATTGGTTAAAAACCCTAATTGGATTAGAATAAGCCTAGGGAGGACGAAAATGACCTAAATGTTCAACCAAATACACAAAATCACTTATTGGATTCAATAGATTGGTTAAAAACCCTAATTGGATCAGAATAAGCCTAGGGAGGACCAAAATGAGCTAAATGTTCAATCAATGACACAAAATCACTTATTGGATGCACAAGATTAGTTAAAACCCTAATTGGATTAGAATAAGCCTAGTGAGGATGAAAACAACCAAAATGTTCAACTAATGACACAAAATTATTTATTGGATGCACAAGATTGGTTAAAAACCCTAATTGGATTAGAATAAGACTAGTGAGGATCAAAACAACCAAAATGTTCAACTAATGACACAAAATTATTTATTGGATGCACAAGATTGGTTAAAAACCCTAACTGGATTAGAATAAGACTAGGGAGGACGAAAATGACCTAAATGTTCAACCAAATACACAAAATCCCTTATTGGATTCAAAAGATTGGTTAAAAACCCTAATTGGATTAGAATAAGCCTAGGGAGGACGAAAATGACCTATATGTTTAACCCATGACACAAAATCACTTATTGGATGCACAAGATTGGTTAAAAACCCTAATTGGATTAGAATAAGCCTAGGGAGGACGAAAATGACCTATATGTTTAACCCATGACACAAAATCACTTATTGGATGCACAAGATTGGTTAAAAACCCTAATTGGATTAGAATATCCCTAGGGAGGACGAAAACAACCAAAATGTTCAACCAATGACACAAAATCAATTTTTGGGCGCACAAGATTGGTTAAAAACCCAATTGGATTAGAATAAGCCTAGGGAGGACGAAAATGACCTAAATGTTCAACCAAATACACAAAATCACTTATTGGATTCAAAAGATTGGTTAAAAACCCTAATTGGATTAGAATAAGCCTAGGGAGGACGAAAATGACCTAAATGTTCAATCAATGACACAAAGCCACTTGTTGGATGCACAAGATCAGTTAAAAACCCTAATTGGATTAGAATAAGCCTAGGGACGACAAAAATGACCTAAATGTTCAACCAAATACACAAAATCACTTATTCGATTCAAAAGATTGGTTTAAAACCCTAATTGGATTAGAATAAGCCTAGGGAGGACGAAAATGACTGAAATGTTCAATCAATGACACAAAATCACTTATTGGATGCACAAGATTGGTTAAAAACCCTAATTGGATTAGAATAACCCTAGGGAGGACGAAAACAACCAAAATGTTCAACCAATGACACAAAATCAATTATTGGAGGCACAAGATTGGTTAAAAACCATAATTGGATTAGAATAAGCCTAGGGAGGACGAAAATGACCTAAATGTTCAACCAAATACACAAAATCACTAATTGGAGCACCAGATTGGTTATAATCCCTAATTGGATTAGAATAAGCCTTGGGAGGACGAAAATGACCTAAATGTTCAACCAAATACACAAAATCACTTATTGGATTCAAAAGATTGGTTAAAAACCCTAATTGGATTAGAATAAGTCTAGGGAGGACGAAAATGACCTATATGTTTAACCCATGACACAAAATCACTTATTGGATGCACAAGATTGGTTAAAAACCCTAATTGGATTAGAATAACTCTTGGGAGGACGAAAACAACCAAATTGTTCAACCAATGACACAAAATCAATTATTGGAGGGACAAGATTGGTTAAAAACCCTAATTGGATTAGAATAAGCCTAGGGACGACAAAAATGACCTAAATGTTCAACCAAATACACAAAATCACTTATTGGATTCAAAACATTGGTTAAAAACCCTAATTGGATTAGAATAAGCCTAGGCAGGACGAAAATGACCGAAATGTTCAACCAATGACACAAAATCACTTATTGGATGCACAAGATCGATCAAAAACCCAAATTGGATTAGAATAAGCTTAGGGAGGACGAAAATGAGCTAAATGTTCTACCAATGACACAAAATCACTAATTGGAGCACAAGATTGGTTAAAATCTCTAATTGGATTAGAATAAGCGTTGGGAGGACGAAAATGACCTAAATGTTCAACCAAATACACAAAATCACTTATTGGATTCAAAAGATTGGTTAAAAACCCTAATTGGATTAGAATAAGCCTAGGGAGGACGAAAATGACCTAAATGTTCAATCAATGACACAAAATCACTTGTTGGATGCACAAGATCAGTTAAAAACCCTAATTGGATTAGAATAAGCCTAGGGACGACAAAAATGACCTAAATGTTCAACCAAATACACAAAATCACTTATTCGATTCAAAAGATTGGTTTAAAACCCTAATTGGATTAGAATAAGCCTAGGGAGGACGAAAATGACTGAAATGTTCAATCAATGACACAAAATCACTTATTGGATGCACAAGATTGGTTAAGAACCCTAATTGGATTAGAATAACCCTAGGGAGGACGAAAACAACCAAAATGTTCAACCAATGACACAAAATCAATTATTGGAGGCACAAGATTGGTTAAAAACCATAATTGGATTAGAATAAGCCTAGGGTGGACGAAAATGACCTAAATGTTCAACCAAATACACAAAATCACTTATTGGATTCAAAAGATTGGTTAAAAACCCTAATTGGATTAGAATAAGCCTAGGGAGGACGAAAATGACCGAAATGTTCAATCAATGACACAAAATCACTTATTGGATGCACAAGATCGATTAAAAACCCTAATTGGATTAGAATAACCCTAGGGAGGACGAAAATGACCTAAATGTTCAACCAATGACACAAAATCACTAATTGGAGCACTAGATTGGTTAAAATCCCTAATTGGATTAGAATAAGCGTTGGGAGGACGAAAATGACCTAAATGTTCAACCAAATACACAAAATCACTTATTGGATTCAAAGGATTGGTTAAAAACCCTAATTGGATTAGAATAAGCCTAGGGAGGACGAAAATGACCTATATGTTTAACCCATGACACAAAATCACTTATTGGATGCACAAGATTGGTTAAAAACCCTAATTGGATTAGAATAACTCTAGGGAGGACGAAAACAACCAAAATGTTCAACCAATGACACAAAATCAATTATTGGAGGCACAAGATTGGTTAAAAACCTTAATTGGATTAGAATAAGCCTAGGGACGACAAAAATGACCTAAATGTTCAACCAAATACACAAAATCACTTATTGGATTCAAAAGATTGGTTAAAAACCCTAATTGGATTAGAATAAGCCTAGGAATGACGAAAATGACCGAAATGTGCAATCAATGACACAAAATCACTTATTGGATGCACAAGATTGGTTAAAAACCCTAATTGGATTAGAATAACCCTAGGGAGGACGAAAACAACCAAAATGTTCAACCAATGACACAAAATCAATTATTGGAGGCACAAGATTGGTTTAAAACCATAATTGGATTAGAATAAGCCTAGGGAGGACGAAAATGACCTAAATGTTCAACCAAATACACATAATCACTTATTGGATTCAAAAGATTGGTTAAAAACCCTAATTTGATTAGAATAAGCCTAGGGAGGACAAAAATGACCGAAATGTTCAATCAATGACACAAAATCACTTATTGGATGCACAAGACTGGTTAAAAACCCTAATTGGATTAGAATAAGCCTAGGGAGGACGAAAATGACCTATATGTTTAACCCATGACACAAAATCACTTATTAGATGCACAAGATTGGTTAAAAACCCTAATTGGATTAGAATATCCCTAGGGACGACGAAAACAACCAAAATGTTCAACCACTGACATAAAATCCATTATTGGAGGCACAAGATTGGTTAAAAACCCTAATTGGATTAGGATAAGCCTAGGGAGGACAAAAATGACCTAAATGTTCAACCAAATACACAAAATCACTTATTGGATTCAAAAGATTGGTTAAAAACCCTAATTGGATTAGAATAAGCCTAGGGAGGACGAAAATGACCGAAATGTTCAATCAATGACACAAAATCACTTATTGGATGCACAAGATTGGTTAAAAACCCTAATTGGATTAGAATAACCTTAGGGAGGACGAAAACAACCAAAATGTTCAACCAATGACACAAAATCAATTATTGGACGCACAAGATTGGTTTAAAACCATAATTGGATTAGAATAAGCCTAGGGAGGACGAAAATGACCTAAATGTTCAACCAAATACACATAATCACTTATTGGATTCAAAAGATTGGTTAAAAACCCTAATTGGATTAGAATAAGCCTAGGGAGGACGAAAATGACCTAAATGTTCAATCAATGACACAAAATCACTTGTTGGATGCACAAGATCAGTTAAAAACCCTAATTGGATTAGAATAAGCCTAGGGACGACAAAAATGACCTAAATGTTCAACCAAATACACAAAATCACTTATTCGATTCAAAAGATTGGTTTAAAACCCTAATTGGATTAGAATAAGCCTAGGGAGGACGAAAATGACTGAAATGTTCAATCAATGACACAAAATCATTTATTGGATGCACAAGATTGGTTAAAAACCCTAATTGGATTAGAATAACCCTAGGGAGGACGAAAACAACCAAAATGTTCAACCAATGACACAAAATCAATTATTGGAGGCACAAGATTGGTTAAAAACCATAATTGGATTAGAATAAGCCTAGGGTGGACGAAAATGACCTAAATGTTCAACCAAATACACAAAATCACTTATTGGATGCACAAGATTGGTTAAAAACCCTAATTGGATTAGAATAAGCCTAGGAACGACGAAAACAACCAAAATGTTCAACCACTGACATAAAATCACTTATTGGATGCACAAGATTGGTTAAAAACCCTAATTGGATTAGAATAAGCCTAGGGAGGACGAAAATGACCTAAATGTTCAACCAAATACACAAAATCACTTATTGGATTCAAAAGATTGGTTAAAAACCCTAATTGGATTAGAATAAGCCTAGGGAGGACGAAAATGACCTAAATGTTCAATCAATGACACAAAATCACTTGTTGGATGCACAAGATCAGTTAAAAACCCTAATTGGATTAGAATAAGCCTAGGGACGACAAAAATGACCTAAATGTTCAACCAAACACACAAAATCACTTATTCGATTCAAAAGATTGGTTTAAAACCCTAATTGGATTAGAATAAGCCTAGGGAGGACGAAAATGACTGAAATGTTCAATCAATGACACAAAATCACTTATTGGATGCACAAGATTGGTTAAGAACCCTAATTGGATTAGAATAACCCTAGGGAGGACGAAAACAACCAAAATGTTCAACCAATGACACAAAATCAATTATTGGAGGCACAAGATTGGTTAAAAACCATAATTGGATTAGAATAAGCCTAGGGTGGACGAAAATGACCTAAATGTTCAACCAAATACACAAAATCACTTATTGGATTCAAAAGATTGGTTAAAAACCCTAATTGGAT
>JBBPBQ010000002.1:26466137-26518178 GCA_037974755.1 Cicer yamashitae
AAGATTGGTTAAAAACCCTAATTGGATTAGAATAAGCCTAGGGAGGACGAAAATGACTGAAATGTTCAACCAAATACACATAATCACTTATTGGATTCAAAAGATTGGTTAAAAACCCTAATTTGATTAGAATAAGCCTAGGGAGGACAAAAATGACCGAAATGTTCAATCAATGACTCAAAATCACTTATTGGATGCACAAGACTGGTTAAAAACCCTAATTGGATTAGAATAAGCCTAGGGAGGACGAAAATGACCTATATGTTTAACCCATGACACAAAATCACTTATTAGATGCACAAGATTGGTTAAAAACCCTAATTGGATTAGAATAACCCTAGGGACGACGAAAACAACCAAAATGTTCAACCACTGACATAAAATCCATTATTGGAGGCACAAGATTGGTTAAAAACCCTAATTGGATTAGGATAAGCCTAGGGAGGACAAAAATGACCTAAATGTTCAACCAAATACACAAAATCACTTATTGGATTCAAAAGATTGGTTTAAAACCCTAATTGGATTAGAATAAGCCTAGGGAGGACGAAAATGACTGAAATGTTCAATCAATGACACAAAATCATTTATTGGATGCACAAGATTGGTTAAAAACCCTAATTGGATTAGAATAACCCTAGGGAGGACGAAAACAACCAAAATGTTCAACCAATGACACAAAATCAATTATTGGAGGCACAAGATTGGTTAAAAACCATAATTGGATTAGAATAAGCCTAGGGTGGACGAAAATGACCTAAATGTTCAACCAAATACACAAAATCACTTATTGGATGCACAAGATTGGTTAAAAACCCTAATTGGATTAGAATAAGCCTAGGAACGACGAAAACAACCAAAATGTTCAACCACTGACATAAAATCACTTATTGGATGCACAAGATTGGTTAAAAACCCTAATTGGATTAGAATAAGCCTAGGGAGGACGAAAATGACCTAAATGTTCAACCAAATACACAAAATCACTTATTGGATGCACAAGATTGGTTAAAAACCCTAATTGGATTAGAATAACCTTAGGGAGGACGAAAACAACCAAAATGTTCAACCAATGACACAAAATCAATTATTGGACGCACAAGATTGGTTTAAAACCATAATTGGATTAGAATAAGCCTAGGGAGGACGAAAATGACCTAAATGTTCAACCAAATACACATAATCACTTATTGGATTCAAAAGATTGGTTAAAAACCCTAATTGGATTAGAATAAGCCTAGGGAGGACGAAAATGACCTAAATGTTCAATCAATGACACAAAATCACTTGTTGGATGCACAAGATCAGTTAAAAACCCTAATTGGATTAGAATAAGCCTAGGGACGACAAAAATGACCTAAATGTTCAACCAAATACACAAAATCACTTATTCGATTCAAAAGATTGGTTTAAAACCCTAATTGGATTAGAATAAGCCTAGGGAGGACGAAAATGACTGAAATGTTCAATCAATGACACAAAATCATTTATTGGATGCACAAGATTGGTTAAAAACCCTAATTGGATTAGAATAACCTTAGGGAGGACGAAAACAACCAAAATGTTCAACCAATGACACAAAATCAATTATTGGACGCACAAGATTGGTTTAAAACCATAATTGGATTAGAATAAGCCTAGGGAGGACGAAAATGACCTAAATGTTCAACCAAATACACATAATCACTTATTGGATTCAAAAGATTGGTTAAAAACCCTAATTGGATTAGAATAAGCCTAGGGAGGACGAAACTGACCTATATGTTTAACCCATGACACAAAATCACTTATTGGATGCACAAGATTGGTTAAAAACCCTAATTGGATTAGAATAACTCTAGGGAGGACGAAAACAACCAAAATGTTCAACCAATGACACAAAATCAATTATTGGAGGCACAAGATTGGTTAAAAACCTTAATTGGATTAGAATAAGCCTAGGGACGACAAAAATGACCTAAATGTTCAACCAAATACACAAAATCACTTATTGGATTCAAAAGATTGGTTAAAAACCCTAATTGGATTAGAATAAGCCTAGGAATGACGAAAATGACCGAAATGTGCAATCAATGACACAAAATCACTTATTGGATGCACAAGATTGGTTAAAAACCCTAATTGGATTAGAATAACCCTAGGGAGGACGAAAACAACCAAAATGTTCAACCAATGACACAAAATCAATTATTGGAGGCACAAGATTGGTTTAAAACCATAATTGGATTAGAATAAGCCTAGGGAGGACGAAAATGACCTAAATGTTCAACCAAATACACATAATCACTTATTGGATTCAAAAGATTGGTTAAAAACCCTAATTTGATTAGAATAAGCCTAGGGAGGACAAAAATGACCGAAATGTTCAATCAATGACACAAAATCACTTATTGGATGCACAAGACTGGTTAAAAACCCTAATTGGATTAGAATAAGCCTAGGGAGGACGAAAATGACCTATATGTTTAACCCATGACACAAAATCACTTATTAGATGCACAAGATTGGTTAAAAACCCTAATTGGATTAGAATAACCCTAGGGACGACGAAAACAACCAAAATGTTCAACCACTGACATAAAATCCATTATTGGAGGCACAAGATTGGTTAAAAACCCTAATTGGATTAGGATAAGCCTAGGGAGGACGAAAATGACCTAAATGTTCAACCAAATACACAAAATCACTTATTGGATTCAAAAGATTGGTTAAAAACCCTAATTGGATTAGAATAAGCCTAGGGAGGACGAAAATGACCGAAATGTTCAATCAATGACACAAAATCACTTATTGGATGCACAAGATTGGTTAAAAACCCTAATTGGATTAGAATAAGCCTAGGAAGGACGAAATGACCTATATGTTCAACCAATGACACAAAATCATTTATTAGATGCACAAGATTGGTTAAAATCCCTAATTGGATTAGAATAAGCCTAGGGAGGACGAAAATGACCTATATGTTTAACCCATGACACAAAATCACTTATTGGATGCACAAGATTGGTAAAAAACCCTAATTGGATTAGAATAACCCTAGGGAGGACGAAAACAACCAAAATGTTCAACCAATGACACAAAATCAATTATTGGAGGCAAAATATTGGTTAAAAACCCTAATTGGATTAGAATAAGCCTAGGGAGGATGAAAATGACCTAAATGTTCAACCAAATACACAAAATCACTTATTGGATTCAAAAGATTGGTTAAAAACCCTAATTGGATTAGAATAAGCCTAGGGAGGACGAAAATGACCTAAATGTTCAATCAATGACACAACATCACTTATTGGATGCACAAGATTAGTTAAAAACCCTAATTGGATTAGAATACGCATAGTGAGGACGAAAACAACCAAAATGTTCAACTAATGACACAAAATTATTTATTGGATGCACAAGATTGGTTAAAAACCCTAATTGGATTAGAATAAGCCTAGGGAGGACGAAAATGACCTAAATGCTCAACCAAATACACAAAATCCCTTATTGGATTCAAAAGATCGGTTAAAACCCCTAATTGGATTAGAATAAGCCTAGGGAGGACGAAAATGACCTAAATGTTCAACCAAATACACAAAATCCCTTATTGGATTCAAAAGATTGGTTAAAAACCCTAATTGGATGAGAATAAGCCTAGGGAGGACGAAAATGACCTAAATATTGAACAAAATACACAAAATCACTTATTGGATTCAAAAGATTGGTTAAAAACCCTAATTGGATTAGAATAAGCCTAGGGAGGACGAAAATGACCGAAATGTTCAATCAATGACACAAAATCACTTATTGGATGCACAAGATTGGTTAAAAACCCTAATTGGATTAGAATAAGCCTAGGGAGGACGAAAATGACCGAAATGTTCAATCAATGACACAAAATCACTTATTGGATGCACAAGATCGATTAAAAACCCTAATTGGATTAGAATAACCCTAGGGAGGACGAAAATGACCTAAATGTTCAACCAATGACACAAAATCACTAATTGGAGCACTAGATTGGTTAAAATCCCTAATTGGATTAGAATAAGCGTTGGGAGGACGAAAATGACCTAAATGTTCAACCAAATACACAAAATCACTTATTGGATTCAAAGGATTGGTTAAAAACCCTAATTGGATTAGAATAAGCCTAGGGAGGACGAAAATGACCTATATGTTTAACCCATGACACAAAATCACTTATTGGATGCACAAGATCGATTAAAAACCCTAATTGGATTAGAATAACCCTAGGGAGGACGAAAACAACCAAAATGTTCAACCAATGACACAAAATCAATTATTGGAGGCACAAGATTGGTTAAAAACCTTAATTGGATTAGAATAAGCCTAGGGACGACAAAAATGACCTAAATGTTCAACCAAATACACAAAATCACTTATTGGATTCAAAAGATTGGTTAAAAACCCTAATTGGATTAGAATAAGCCTAGGGAGGACGAAAATGACCGAAATGTTCAATCAATGACACAAAATCACTTATTGGATGCACAAGATCGATTAAAAACCCTAATTGGATTAGAATAACCCTAGGGAGGACGAAAACAACCAAAATGTTCAACCAATGACACAAAATCACTTATTGGATGCACAAGATTGGTTAAAAACCCTAATTGGATTAGAATAACCCTAGGGAGGACGAAAACAACCAAAATGTTCAACCAATGACACAAAATCAATTATTGGAGGCACAAGATTGGTTAAAAACCTTAATTGGATTAGAATAAGCCTAGGGACGACAAAAATGACCTAAATGTTCAACCAAATACACAAAATCACTTATTGGATTCAAAAGATTGGTTAAAAACCCTAATTGGATTAGAATAAGCCTAGGAATGACGAAAATGACCGAAATGTGCAATCAATGACACAAAATTACTTATTGGATGCACAAGATTGGTTAAAAACCCTAATTGGATTAGAATAACCCTAGGGAGGACGAAAACAACCAAAATGTTCAACCAATGACACAAAATCAATTATTGGAGGCACAAGATTGGTTTAAAACCATAATTGGATTAGAATAAGCCTAGGGAGGACGAAAATGACCTAAATGTTCAACCAAATACACATAATCACTTATTGGATTCAAAAGATTGGTTAAAAACCCTAATTTGATTAGAATAAGCCTAGGGAGGACGAAAATGACTGAAATGTTCAATCAATGACACAAAATCACTTATTGGATGCACAAGACTGGTTAAAAACCCTAATTGGATTAGAATAAGCCTAGGGAGGACGAAAATGACCTATATGTTTAACCCATGACACAAAATCACTTATTAGATGCACAAGATTGGTTAAAAACCCTAATTGGATTAGAATAACCCTAGGGACGACGAAAACAACCAAAATGTTCAACCACTGACATAAAATCCATTATTGGAGGCACAAGATTGGTTAAAAACCCTAATTGGATTAGGATAAGCCTAGGGAGGACAAAAATGACCTAAATGTTCAACCAAATACACAAAATCACTTATTGGATTCAAAAGATTGGTTAAAAACCCTAATTGGATTAGAATAAGCCTAGGGAGGACGAAAATGACCTAAATGTTCAATCAATGACACAAAATCACTTGTTGGATGCACAAGATCAGTTAAAAACCCTAATTGGATTAGAATAAGCCTAGGGACGACAAAAATGACCTAAATGTTCAACCAAATACACAAAATCACTTATTCGATTCAAAAGATTGGTTTAAAACCCTAATTGGATTAGATTAAGCCTAGGGAGGACGAAAATGACTGAAATGTTCAATCAATGACACAAAATCATTTATTGGATGCACAAGATTGGTTAAAAACCCTAATTGGATTAGAATAACC
Source organism: Cicer yamashitae (assembly GCA_037974755.1). Classification (NCBI taxonomy): domain Eukaryota; kingdom Viridiplantae; phylum Streptophyta; class Magnoliopsida; order Fabales; family Fabaceae; genus Cicer; species Cicer yamashitae. The sequence goes on from JBBPBQ010000002.1 coordinate 26,471,973, forward strand.
CTAGGGAGGACGAAAACAACCAAAATGTTCAACCAATGACACAAAATCAATTATTGGAGGCACAAGATTGGTTAAAAACCATAATTGGATTAGAATAAGCCTAGGGTGGACGAAAATGACCTAAATGTTCAACCAAATACACAAAATCACTTATTGGATGCACAAGATTGGTTAAAAACCCTAATTGGATTAGAATAAGCCTAGGAACGACGAAAACAACCAAAATGTTCAACCACTGACATAAAATCACTTATTGGATGCACAAGATTGGTTAAAAACCCTAATTGGATTAGAATAAGCCTAGGGAGGACGAAAATGACCTAAATGTTCAACCAAATACACAAAATCACTTATTGGATTCAAAAGATTGGTTAAAAACCCTAATTGGATTAGAATAAGCCTAGGGAGGACGAAAATGACCTAAATGTTCAATCAATGACACAAAATCACTTGTTGGATGCACAAGATCAGTTAAAAACCCTAATTGGATTAGAATAAGCCTAGGGACGACAAAAATGACCTAAATGTTCAACCAAATACACAAAGTCACTTATTCGATTCAAAAGATTGGTTTAAAACCCTAATTGGATTAGAATAAGCCTAGGGAGGACGAAAATGACTGAAATGTTCAATCAATGACACAAAATCACTTATTGGATGCACAAGATTGGTTAAGAACCCTAATTGGATTAGAATAACCCTAGGGAGGACGAAAACAACCAAAATGTTCAACCAATGACACAAAATCAATTATTGGAGGCACAAGATTTGTTAAAAACCATAATTGGATTAGAATAAGCCTAGGGTGGACGAAAATGACCTAAATGTTCAACCAAATACACAAAATCACTTATTGGATTCAAAAGATTGGTTAAAAACCCTAATTGGATTAGAATAAGCCTAGGGAGGACGAAAATGACCGAAATGTTCAATCAATGACACAAAATCACTTATTGGATGCACAAGATCGATTAAAAACCCTAATTGGATTAGAATAACCCTAGGGAGGACGAAAATGACCTAAATGTTCAACCAATGACACAAAATCACTAATTGGAGCACTAGATTGGTTAAAATCCCTAATTGGATTAGAATAAGCGTTGGGAGGACGAAAATGACCTAAATGTTCAACCAAATACACAAAATCACTTATTGGATTCAAAGGATTGGTTAAAAACCCTAATTGGATTAGAATAAGCCTAGGGAGGACGAAAATGACCTATATGTTTAACCCATGACACAAAATCACTTATTGGATGCACAAGATTGGTTAAAAACCCTAATTGGATTAGAATAACTCTAGGGAGGACGAAAACAACCAAAATGTTCAACCAATGACACAAAATCAATTATTGGAGGCACAAGATTGGTTAAAAACCTTAATTGGATTAGAATAAGCCTAGGGACGACAAAAATGACCTAAATGTTCAACCAAATACACAAAATCACTTATTGGATTCAAAAGATTGGTTAAAAACCCTAATTGGATTAGAATAAGCCTAGGAATGACGAAAATGACCGAAATGTGCAATCAATGACACAAAATCACTTATTGGATGCACAAGATTGGTTAAAAACCCTAATTGGATTAGAATAACCCTAGGGAGGACGAAAACAACCAAAATGTTCAACCAATGACACAAAATCAATTATTGGAGGCACAAGATTGGTTTAAAACCATAATTGGATTAGAATAAGCCTAGGGAGGACGAAAATGACCTAAATGTTCAACCAAATACACATAATCACTTATTGGATTCAAAAGATTGGTTAAAAACCCTAATTTGATTAGAATAAGCCTAGGGAGGACAAAAATGACCGAAATGTTCAATCAATGACACAAAATCACTTATTGGATGCACAAGACTGGTTAAAAACCCTAATTGGATTAGAATAAGCCTAGGGAGGACGAAAATGACCTATATGTTTAACCCATGACACAAAATCACTTATTAGATGCACAAGATTGGTTAAAAACCCTAATTGGATTAGAATATCCCTAGGGACGACGAAAACAACCAAAATGTTCAACCACTGACATAAAATCCATTATTGGAGGCACAAGATTGGTTAAAAACCCTAATTGGATTAGGATAAGCCTAGGGAGGACAAAAATGACCTAAATGTTCAACCAAATACACAAAATCACTTATTGGATTCAAAAGATTGGTTAAAAACCCTAATTGGATTAGAATAAGCCTAGGGAGGACGAAAATGACCGAAATGTTCAATCAATGACACAAAATCACTTATTGGATGCACAAGATTGGTTAAAAACCCTAATTGGATTAGAATAACCTTAGGGAGGACGAAAACAACCAAAATGTTCAACCAATGACACAAAATCAATTATTGGACGCACAAGATTGGTTTAAAACCATAATTGGATTAGAATAAGCCTAGGGAGGACGAAAATGACCTAAATGTTCAACCAAATACACATAATCACTTATTGGATTCAAAAGATTGGTTAAAAACCCTAATTGGATTAGAATAAGCCTAGGGAGGACGAAAATGACCTAAATGTTCAATCAATGACACAAAATCACTTGTTGGATGCACAAGATCAGTTAAAAACCCTAATTGGATTAGAATAAGCCTAGGGACGACAAAAATGACCTAAATGTTCAACCAAATACACAAAATCACTTATTCGATTCAAAAGATTGGTTTAAAACCCTAATTGGATTAGAATAAGCCTAGGGAGGACGAAAATGACTGAAATGTTCAATCAATGACACAAAATCACTTATTGGATGCACAAGATTGGTTAAGAACCCTAATTGGATTAGAATAACCCTAGGGAGGACGAAAACAACCAAAATGTTCAACCAATGACACAAAATCAATTATTGGAGGCACAAGATTGGTTAAAAACCATAATTGGATTAGAATAAGCCTAGGGTGGACGAAAATGACCTAAATGTTCAACCAAATACACAAAATCACTTATTGGATTCAAAAGATTGGTTAAAAACCCTAATTGGATTAGAATAAGCCTAGGGAGGGCGAAAATGACCGAAATGTTCAATCAATGACACAAAATCACTTATTGGATGCACAAGATCGATTAAAAACCCTAATTGGATTAGAATAACCCTAGGGAGGACGAAAATGACCTAAATGTTCAACCAATGACACAAAATCACTAATTGGAGCACTAGATTGGTTAAAATCCCTAATTGGATTAGAATAAGCGTTGGGAGGACGAAAATGACCTAAATGTTCAACCAAATACACAAAATCACTTATTGGATTCAAAAGATTGGTGAAAAACCCTAATTGGATTAGAATAAGCCTAGGGAGGACGAAAATGACCTATATGTTTAACCCATGACACAAAATCACTTATTGGATGCACAAGATTGGTTAAAAACCCTAATTGGATTAGAATAACTCTAGGGAGGACGAAAACAACCAAAATGTTCAACCAATGACACAAAATCAATTATTGGAGGCACCAGATTGGTTAAAAACCTTAATTGGATTAGAATAAGCCTAGGGACGACAAAAATGACCTAAATGTTCAACCAAATACACAAAATCACTTATTGGATTCAAAAGATTGGTTAAAAACCCTAATTGGATTAGAATAAGCCTAGGGAGGACGAAAATGACCGAAATGTTCAATCAATGACACAAAATCACTTATTGGATGCACAAGAACGATTAAAAACCCTAATTGGATTAGAATAACCCTAGGGAGGACGAAAATGACCTAAATGTTCAACCAATGACACAAAATCACTAATTAGAGCACCAGATTGGTTAAAATCCCTAATTGGATTAGAATAAGCCTTGGGAGGACGAAAATCAGCTAAATGTTCAACCAAATACACAAAATCACTTATTGGATTCAAAAGATTGGTTAAAAACCCTAATTGGATTAGAATAACCCTAGGCAGGACGAAAATGACCGAAATGTTCAATCAATGACACAAAATCACTTATTGGATGCACAAGATTGGTTAAAAACCCTAATTGGATTAGAATAACCCTAGGGAGGACGAAAACAACAAAATGTTCAACCAATGACACAAATACAATTATTGGAGGCACAAGATTGGTTAAAAACCATAATTGGATTAGAATAAGCCTAGGGAGGACGAAAATGACCTAAATGTTCAACCAAATACACAAAATCACTTATTGGATTCAAAAGATTGGTTAAAAACCCTAATTGGATTAGAATAAGCCTAAGGAGGGCGAAAATGACCGAAATGTTCAATCAATGACACAAAATCACTTATTGGATGCACAAGATTGGTTAAAAACCCTAATTGGATTAGAATAACTCTAGGGAGGACGAAAACAACCAAAATGTTCAACCAATGACACAAAATCAATTATTGGAGGCACAAGATTGGTTAAAAACCCTAATTGGATTAGAATAAGCCTAGGGACCACAACAATGACCTAAATGTTCAACCAAATACACAAAATCACTTATTGGATTCAAAAGATTGGTTAACAACCCTAATTGGATTAGAATAAGCCTAGGCAGGACGAAAATGACCGAAATGGTCAATCAATGACACAAAATTATTTATTGGATGCACAAGATCGATTAAAAACCCTAATTGGATTAGAATAACCCTAGGGAGGACGAAAATGACATAAATGTTCAACCAATGACACAAAATCACTAATTGGAGCACCAGATTGGTTAAAATCCTTAATTGGATTAGAATAAGCCTTGGGAGGACGAAAATGACCTAAATGTTAAACCAAATACACAAAATGACTTATTGGATTCAAAAGATTGGTTAAAAACCCTTATTGGATTAGAATAAGCCTAGGCAGGACGAAAATGACCTATATGTTCAATCAATGACACAAAATCACTTATTGGATGCACAAGATTGGTTAAAAACCCTAATTGGATTAGAATAAGCCTAGGGTGGACGAAACTGACCTATATGTTTAACCCATGACACAAAATCACTTATTCGATGCACAAGATTGGTTAAAAACCCTAATTGGATTAGAATAACCCTAGGGAGGACGAAAACAACCAAAATGTTCAACCAATGACACAAAATCAATTATTGGAGGCACAAGATTGGTTAAAAACCCTAATTGGATTAGAATAAGCCTAGGGAGGACGAAAATGACCTAAATGTTCAACCAAAAACACAAAATCACTTATTGGATTCAAAAGATTGGTTAAAAACCCTAATTGGATTAGAATAAGCCTAGGGAGGACGAAAATGACCGAAATGTTCAATCAATGACACAAAATCACTTATTGGATGCACAAGATTGGTTAAAAACCCTAATTGGATTAGAATAAGCCTCGGGAGGACGAAACTGACCTATATGTTTAACCCATGACACAAAATCACTTATTGGATGCACAAGATTGGTTAAAAACCCTAATTGGATTAGAATAACTCTAGGGAGGACGAAAACAACCAAAATGTTCAACCAATGACACAAAATCAATTATTGGAGGCACAAGATTGGTTAAAAACCTTAATTGGATTAGAATAAGCCTAGGGACGACAAAAATGACCTAAATGTTCAACCAAATACACAAAATCACTTATTGGATTCAAAAGATTGGTTAAAAACCCTAATTGGATTAGAATAAGCCTAGGGATGACGAAAATGACCGAAATGTGCAATCAATGACATAAAATCACTTATTGGATGCACAAGATTGGTTAAAAACCCTAATTGGATTAGAATAACCCTAGGGAGGACGAAAACAACCAAAATGTTCAACCAATGACACAAAATCAATTATTGGAGGCACAAGATTGGTTTAAAACCATAATTGGATTAGAATAAGCCTAGGGAGGATGAAAATGACCTAAATGTTCAACCAAATACACATAATCACTTATTGGATTCAAAAGATTGGTTAAAAACCCTAATTTGATTAGAGTAAGCCTAGGGAGGACAAAAATGACAGAAATGTTCAATCAATGACACAAAATCACTTATTGGATGCACAAGACTGGTTAAAAACCCTAATTGGATTAGAATAAGCCTAGGGAGGACGAAAATGACCTATATGTTTAACCCATGACACAAAATCACTTATTAGATGCACAAGATTGGTTAAAAACCCTAATTGGATTAGAATAACCCTAGGGACGACGAAAACAACCAAAATGTTCAACCACTGACATAAAATCCATTATTGGAGGCACAAGATTGGTTAAAAACCCTAATTGGATTAGGATAAGCCTAGGGAGGACAAAAATGACCTAAATGTTCAACCAAATACACAAAATCACTTATTGGATTCAAAAGATTGGTTAAAAACCCTAATTGGATTAGAATAAGCCTAGGGAGGACGAAAATGACCGAAATGTTCAATCAATGACACAAAATCACTTATTGGATGCACAAGATTGGTTAAAAACCCTAATTGGATTAGAATAACCTTAGGGAGGACGAAAACAACCAAAATGTTCAACCAATGACACAAAATCAATTATTGGACGCACAAGATTGGTTTAAAACCATAATTGGATTAGAATAAGCCTAGGGAGGACGAAAATGACCTAAATGTTCAACCAAATACACATAATCACTTATTGGATTCAAAAGATTGGTTAAAAACCCTAATTGGATTAGAATAAGCCTAGGGAGGACGAAAATGACCTAAATGTTCAATCAATGACACAAAATCACTTGTTGGATGCACAAGATCAGTTAAAAACCCTAATTGGATTAGAATAAGCCTAGGGACGACAAAAATGACCTAAATGTTCAACCAAATACACAAAATCACTTATTCGATTCAAAAGATTGGTTTAAAACCCTAATTGGATTAGAATAAGCCTAGGGAGGACGAAAATGACTGAAATGTTCAATCAATGACACAAAATCACTTATTGGATGCACAAGATTGGTTAAGAACCCTAATTGGATTAGAATAACCGTAGGGAGGACGAAAACAACCAAAATGTTCAACCAATGACACAAAATCAATTATTGGAGGCACAAGATTGGTTAAAAACCATAATTGGATTAGAATAAGCCTAGGGTGAACGAAAATGACCTAAATGTTCAACCAAATACACAAAATCACTTATTGGATTCAAAAGATTGGTTAAAAACCCTAATTGGATTAGAATAAGCCTAGGGAGGACGAAAATGACCGAAATGTTCAATCAATGACACAAAATCACTTATTGGATGCACAAGATCGATTAAAAACCCTAATTGGATTAGAATAACCCTAGGGAGGACGAAAATGACCTAAATGTTCAACCAATGACACAAAATCACTAATTGGAGCACTAGATTGGTTAAAATCCCTAATTGGATTAGAATAAGCGTTGGGAGGACGAAAATGACCTAAATGTTCAACCAAATACACAAAATCACTTATTGGATTCAAAGGATTGGTTAAAAACCCTAATTGGATTAGAATAAGCCTAGGGAGGACGAAAATGACCTATATGTTTAACCCATGACACAAAATCACTTATTGGATGCACAAGATTGGTTAAAAACCCTAATTGGATTAGAATAACTCTAGGGAGGACGAAAACAACCAAAATGTTCAACCAATGACACAAAATCAATTATTGGAGGCACAAGATTGGTTAAAAACCTTAATTGGATTAGAATAAGCCTAGGGACGACAAAAATGACCTAAATGTTCAACCAAATACACAAAATCACTTATTGGATTCAAAAGATTGGTTAAAAACCCTAATTGGATTAGAATAAGCCTAGGGATGACGAAAATGACCGAAATGTGCAATCAATGACACAAAATCACTTATTGGATGCACAAGATTGGTTAAAAACCCTAATTGGATTAGAATAACCCTAGGGAGGACGAAAACAACCAAAATGTTCAACCAATGACACAAAATCAATTATTGGAGGCACAAGATTGGTTAAAAACCCTAATTGGATTAGAATAAGCCTAGGGAGGACGAAAATGACCTAAATGTTCAACCAAATACACAAAATCACTTGTTGGATTCAAAACATTGTTTAAAAACCCTAATTGGATTAGAATAAGCCTAGGCAGGACGAAAATGACCTAAATGTTCAACCAAATACACAAAATCACTTGTTGGATTCAAAACATTGTTTAAAAACCCTAATTGGATTAGAATAAGCCTAGGCAGGACGAAAACGACCGAAATGTTCAACCAATGACACAAAATCACTTATGGGATGCACAAGATCGATTAAAAACCCTAATTGGATTAGAATAAGCCTAGGGAGGATGAAAATGACACAAAATCAGTAATTGGAGCACCAGATTGGTTAAAATCTCTAATTGGATTAGAATAAGCCTTGGGAGGACGAAAATGACCTAAATGTTCAACCAAATACACAAAATCACTTATTGGATTCAAAAGATTGGTTAAAAACCCTAATTGGATTAGAATAAGCCTAGGGAGGACGAAAATGACCTATATGTTTAACCCATGACACAAAATCACTTATTGGATGCACGAGATTGGTTAAAAACCCTAATTGGATTAGAATAACTCTAGGGAGGACGAAAACAACCAAAATGTTCAACCAATGACACAAAATCAATTATTGGAGGCACAAGATTGGTTAAAAACCCTAATTGGATTAGAATAAGCCTAGGGACGACAAAAATGACCTAAATGTTCAACCAAATACACAAAATCACTTATTGGATTCAAAAGATTGGTTAAAAACCCGAATTGGATTAGAATAAGCCTAGGCAGGACGAAAATGACCGAAATGTTCAATCAATGACACAAAATCACTTATTGGATGCACAAGATTGGTTAAAAACCCTAATTGGATTAGAATAACTCTAGGGAGGACGAAAACAACCAAAATGTTCAACCAATGACACAAAATCAATTATTGGAGGCACAAGATTGGTTAAAAACCATAATTGGATTAGAATAAGCCTAGGGTGGACGAAAATGACCTAAATGTTCAACCAAATACACAAAATCACTTATGGGATTCAAAAGATCTGTTAAAAACCCTAATTGGATTAGAATAAGCCTAGGGAGGACGAAAATGACCGAAATGTTCAATCAATGACACAAAATCACTTATTGGATGCACAAGATTGGTTAAAAACCCTAATTGGATTAGAATAAGCCTAGGGACGACGAAAATGACCTATATGTTTAACCCATGACACAAAATCACTTATTGAATGCACAAGATTGGTTAAAAACCCTAATTGGATTAGAATAACCCTAGGGAGGACGAAAACAACCAAAATGTTCAACCAATGACACAAAATCAATTATTGGAGGCACAAGATTGGTTAAAAACCCTAATTGGATTAGAATAAGCCTAGGGAGGACGAAAATGGCCTAAATGTTCAACCAAATACACAAAATCACTTATGGGATTCAAAAGATCTGTTAAAAACCCTAATGGATTAGAATAAGCCTAGGGAGGACGAAAATGACCGAAATGTTCAATCAATGACACAAAATCACTTATTGGATGCACAAGATTGGTTAAAAACCCTAATTGGATTAGAATAAGCCTAGGGAGGACGAAAATGACCTATATGTTTAACCCATGACACAAAATCACTTATTGGATGCACAAGATTGGTTAAAAACCCTAATTGGATTAGAATAACTCTAGGGAGGACGAAAACAACCAAAATGTTCAACCAATGACACAAAATTAATTATTGGAGGCACAAGATTGGTTAAAAACCCTAATTGGATTAGAATAAGCCTAGGGACGACAAAAATGACTTAAATGTTCAACCAAATACACAAAATCACTTATTGGATTCAAAAGATCGATTAACAACCCTAATTGGATTAGAATAAGCCTAGGGACGACAAAAATGACCTAAATGTTCAACCAAATACACAAAATCACTTATTGGATTCAAAAGATTGGTTAAAAACCCTAATTGGATTAGAATAAGCCTAGGGAGGACGAAAATGACCTATATGTTTAACCCATGACACAAAATCACTTATTGGATGCACAAGATTGGTTAAAAACCCTAATTGGATTAGAATAACTCTAGGGAGGACGAAAACAACCAAAATGTTCAACCAATGACACAAAATTAATTATTGGAGGCACAAGATTGGTTAAAAACCCTAATTGGATTAGAATAAGCCTAGGGACGACAAAAATGACCTAAATGTTCAACCAAATACACAAAATCACTTATTGGATTCAAAAGATTGGTTAAAAACCCTAATTGGATTAGAATAAGCCTAGGGAGGACGAAAATGACCGAAATGTTCAATCAATGACACAAAATCACTTATTAGATGCACAAGATTGGTTAAAAACCCTAATTGGATTAGAATAAGCCTAGGGAGGACGAAAATGACCTATATGTTTAACCCATGACACAAAATCACTTATTGGATGCACAAGATTGGTTAAAAACCCTAATTGGATTAGAATAACCCTAGGGAGGACGAAAACAACTAAAATGTTCAACCAATGACACAAAATCAATTATTGCAGGCACAAGATTGGTTAAAAACCATAATTGGATTAGAATAAGCCTAGGGAGGACGAAAATGACCTAAATGTTCAACCAAATACACAAAATCACTTATTGGATTCAAAAGATTGGTTAAAAACCCTAATTGGATTAGAATAAGCCTAGGGAGGACGAAAATGACCGAAATGTTCAATCAATGACACAATATCACTTATTGGATGCACAAGATTGGTTAAAAACCCTAATTGGATTAGAATAACCCTAGGGAGGACGAAAACAACCAAAATGTTCAACCAATGACACAAAATCAATTATTGGAGGCACAAGATTTTTTAAAAACCCTAATTGCATTAGAATAAGCCTAGGGAGGACGAAAATGACCGAAATGTTCAGCCAAATACACAAAATCACTTATTGGATTCAAAAGATTGGTTAAAAACCCGAATTGGATTAGAATAAGCCTAGGCAGGACGAAAATGACCGAAATGTTCAATCAATGACACAAAATCACTTATTGGATGCACAAGATTGGTTAAAAACCCTAATTAGATTAGAATAACCCTAGGGAGGACGAAAACAACCAAAATGTTCAACCAATGACACAAAATCAATTATTGGAGGCACAAGATTGGTTAAAAACCATAATTGGAATAGAATAAGCCAAGGGAGGACGAAAATGACTTAAATGTTCAACCAAATACACAAAATCACTTATTGGATTCAAAAGATTGGTTAAAAACCCTAATTGGATTAGAATAAGCCTAGGGAGGACGAAAATGACCGAAATGTTCAATCAATGACACAAAATCACTTATTGGATGCACAAGATTGGTTAAAAACCCTAATTGGATTAGAATAAGCCTAGGGAGGACGAAACTGACCTATATGTTTAACACATGACACAAAATCACTTATTGGATGCACAAGATTGGTTAAAAACCCTAATTGGATTAGAATAACTCTAGGGAGGACGAAAACAACCAATATATTCAACCAATGACACAAAATCAATTATTGGAGGCACAAGATTGGTTAAAAACCCTAATTGGATTAGAATAAGCCTAGGGACGACAAAAATGACCTAAATGTTCAACCAAATACACAAAATCACTTATTGGATTCAAAAGATTGGTTAAAAACCCGAATTGGATTAGAATAAGCCTAGGCAGGACGAAAATGACCGAAATGTTCAATCAATGACACAAAATCACTTATTGGATGCACAAGATTGGTTAAAAACCCTAATTAGATTAGAAGAACCCTAGGGAGGACGAAAACAACCAAAATGTTCAACCAATGACACAAAATCAATTATTGGAGGCACAAGATTGGTTAAAAACCATAATTGGAATAGAATAAGCCAAGGGAGGACGAAAATGACTTAAATGTTCAACCAAATACACAAAATCACTTATTGGATTCAAAAGATTGGTTAAAAACCCTAATTGGATTAGAATAAGCCTAGGGAGGACGAAAATGACCGAAATGTTCAATCAATGACACAAAATCACTTATTGGATGCACAAGATTGGTTAAAAACCCTAATTGGATTAGAATAAGCCTAGGGAGGACGAAACTGACCTATATGTTTAACCCATGACACAAAATCACTTATTGGATGCACAAGATTGGTTAAAAACCCTAATTGGATTAGAATAACTCTAGGGAGGACGAAAACAACCAATATATTCAACCAATGACACAAAATCAATTATTGGAGGCACAAGATTGGTTAAAAACCCTAATTGGATTAGAATAAGCCTAGGGACGACAAAAATGACCCAAATGTTCAACCAAATACACAAAATCACTTATTGGATTCAAAAGATTGGTTAAAAACCCGAATTGGATTAGAATAAGCCTAGGCAGGACGAAAATGACCGAAATGTTCAATCAATGACACAAAATCACTTATTGGATGCACAAGATTGGTTAAAAACCCTAATTGGATTAGAATAACTCTAGGGAGGACGAAAACAACAAAAATGTTCAACAAATGACACAAAATCAATTATTGGAGGCACAAGATTGGGTAAAAACCCTAATTGGATTAGAATAAGCCTAGGGAGGACGAAAATGGCCTAAATGTTCAACCAAATACACAAAATCACTTATGGGATTCAAAAGATCTGTTAAAAACCCTAATGGATTAGAATAAGCCTAGGGAGGACGAAAATGACCGAAATGATCAATTAATGACACAAAATCACTTATTGGATGCACAAGATTGGTTAAAAACCCTAATTGGATTAGAATAAGCCTAGGGAGGACGAAACTGACCTATATGTTTAACCCATGACACAAAATCACTTATTGGATGCACAAGATTGGTTAAAAACCCTAATTGGATTAGAATAACTCTAGGGAGGACGAAAACAACCAAAATATTCAACCAATGACACAAAATCAATTATTGGAGGCACAAGATTGGTTAAAAACCCTAATTGGATTAGAATAAGCCTAGGGACGACAAAAATGACCTAAATGTTCAACCAAATACACAAAATCACTTATTGGATTCAAAAGATTGGTTAAAAACCCGAATTGGATTAGAATAAGCCTAGGCAGGACGAAAATGACCGAAATGTTCAATCAATGACACAAAATCACTTATTGGATGCACAAGATTGGTTAAAAACCCTAATTGGATTAGAATAACTCTAGGGAGGACGAAAACAACCAAAATGTTCAACCAATGACACAAAATCAATTATTGGAGGCACAAGATTGGTTAAAAACCTTAATTGGATTAGAATAAGCCTAGGGACGACAAAAATGACCTAAATGTTCAACCAAATACACAAAATCACTTATTGGATTCAAAAGATTGGTTAAAAACCCTAATTGGATTAGAATAAGCCTAGGAATGACGAAAATGACCGAAATGTGCAATCAATGACACAAAATCACTTATTGGATGCACAAGATTGGTTAAAAACCCTAATTGGATTAGAATAACCCTAGGGAGGACGAAAACAACCAAAATGTTCAACCAATGACACAAAATCAATTATTGGAGGCACAAGATTGGTTTAAAACCATAATTGGATTAGAATAAGCCTAGGGAGGACGAAAATGACCTAAATGTTCAACCAAATACACATAATCACTTATTGGATTCAAAAGATTGGTTAAAAACCCTAATTTGATTAGAATAAGCCTAGGGAGGACAAAAATGACCGAAATGTTCAATCAATGACACAAAATCACTTATTGGATGCACAAGACTGGTTAAAAACCCTAATTGGATTAGAATAAGCCTAGGGAGGACGAAAATGACCTATATGTTTAACCCATGACACAAAATCACTTATTAGATGCACAAGATTGGTTAAAAACCCTAATTGGATTAGAATAACCCTAGGGACGACGAAAACAACCAAAATGTTCAACCACTGACATAAAATCCATTATTGGAGGCACAAGATTGGTTAAAAACCCTAATTGGATTAGGATAAGCCTAGGGAGGACAAAAATGACCTAAATGTTCAACCAAATACACAAAATCACTTATTGGATTCAAAAGATTGGTTAAAAACCCTAATTGGATTAGAATAAGCCTAGGGAGGACGAAAATGACCGAAATGTTCAATCAATGACACAAAATCACTTATTGGATGCACAAGATTGGTTAAAAACCCTAATTGGATTAGAATAACCTTAGGGAGGACGAAAACAACCAAAATGTTCAACCAATGACACAAAATCAATTATTGGACGCACAAGATTGGTTTAAAACCATAATTGGATTAGAATAAGCCTAGGGAGGACGAAAATGACCTAAATGTTCAACCAAATACACATAATCACTTATTGGATTCAAAAGATTGGTTAAAAACCCTAATTGGATTAGAATAAGCCTAGGGAGGACGAAAATGACCTAAATGTTCAATCAATGACACAAAATCACTTGTTGGATGCACAAGATCAGTTAAAAACCCTAATTGGATTAGAATAAGCCTAGGGACGACAAAAATGACCTAAATGTTCAACCAAATACACAAAATCACTTATTCGATTCAAAAGATTGGTTTAAAACCCTAATTGGATTAGAATAAGCCTAGGGAGGACGAAAATGACTGAAATGTTCAATCAATGACACAAAATCATTTATTGGATGCACAAGATTGGTTAAAAACCCTAATTGGATTAGAATAACCCTAGGGAGGACGAAAACAACCAAAATGTTCAACCAATGACACAAAATCAATTATTGGAGGCACAAGATTGGTTAAAAACCATAATTGGAATAGAATAAGCCAAGGGAGGACGAAAATGACTTAAATGTTCAACCAAATACACAAAATCACTTATTGGATTCAAAAGATTGGTTAAAAACCCTAATTGGATTAGAATAAGCCTAGGGAGGACGAAAATGACCGAAATGTTCAATCAATGACACAATATCACTTATTGGATGCACAAGATTGGTTAAAAACCCTAATTGGATTAGAATAACCCTAGGGAGGACGAAAACAACCAAAATGTTCAACCAATGACACAAAATCAATTATTGGAGGCACAAGATTTTTTAAAAACCCTAATTGCATTAGAATAAGCCTAGGGAGGACGAAAATGACCGAAATGTTCAGCCAAATACACAAAATCACTTATTGGATTCAAAAGATTGGTTAAAAACCCGAATTGGATTAGAATAAGCCTAGGCAGGACGAAAATGACCGAAATGTTCAATCAATGACACAAAATCACTTATTGGATGCACAAGATTGGTTAAAAACCCTAATTAGATTAGAATAACCCTAGGGAGGACGAAAACAACCAAAATGTTCAACCAATGACACAAAATCAATTATTGGAGGCACAAGATTGGTTAAAAACCATAATTGGAATAGAATAAGCCAAGGGAGGACGAAAATGACTTAAATGTTCAACCAAATACACAAAATCACTTATTGGATTCAAAAGATTGGTTAAAAACCCTAATTGGATTAGAATAAGCCTAGGGAGGACGAAAATGACCGAAATGTTCAATCAATGACACAAAATCACTTATTGGATGCACAAGATTGGTTAAAAACCCTAATTGGATTAGAATAAGCCTAGGGAGGACGAAACTGACTTATATGTTTAACCCATGACACAAAATCACTTATTAGATGCACAAGATTGGTTAAAAACCCTAATTGGATTAGAATAACCCTAGGGAGGACGAAAACAACCAAAATGTTCAACCAATGACACAAAATCAATTATTGGAGGCACAAGATTGGTTAAAAACCCTAATTGGATTAGAATAAGCCTAGGGAGGACGAAAATGGCCTAAATGTTCAACCAAATACACAAAATCACTTATGGGATTCAAAAGATCTGTTAAAAACCCTAATGGATTAGAATAAGCCTAGGGAGGACGAAAATGACCGAAATGTTCAATTAATGACACAAAGTCACTTATTGGATGCACAAGATTGGTTAAAAACCCTAATTGGATTAGAATAAGGCTAGGGAGGACGAAACTGACCTATATGTTTAACCCATGACACAAAATCACTTATTGGATGCACAAGATTGGTTAAAAACCCTAATTGGATTAGAATAACTCTAGGGAGGACGAAAACAACCAAAATATTCAACCAATGACACAAAATCAATTATTGGAGGCACAAGATTGGTTAAAAACCCTAATTGGATTAGAATAAGCCTAGGGACGACAAAAATGACCTAAATGTTCAACCAAATACACAAAATCACTTATTGGATTCAAAAGATTGGTTAAAAACCCGAATTGGATTAGAATAAGCCTAGGCAGGACGAAAATGACCGAAATGTTCAATCAATGACACAAAATCACTTATTGGATGCACAAGATTGGTTAAAAACCCTAATTGGATTAGAATAACTCTAGGGAGGACGAAAACAACCAAAATGTTCAACCAATGACACAAAATCAATTATTGGAGGCACAAGATTGGTTAAAAACCTTAATTGGATTAGAATAAGCCTAGGGACGACAAAAATGACCTAAATGTTCAACCAAATACACAAAATCACTTATTGGATTCAAAAGATTGGTTAAAAACCCTAATTGGATTAGAATAAGCCTAGGGATGACGAAAATGACCGAAATGTGCAATCAATGACACAAAATCACTTATTGGATGCACAAGATTGGTTAAAAACCCTAATTGGATTAGAATAACCCTAGGGAGGACGAAAACAACCAAAATGTTCAACCAATGACACAAAATCAATTATTGGAGGCACAAGATTGGTTAAAAACCCTAATTGGATTAGGATAAGCCTAGGGAGGACGAAAATGACCTAAATGTTCAACCAAATACACATAATCACTTATTGGATTCAAAAGATTGGTTAAAAACCCTAATTGGATTAGAATAAGCCTAGGGAGGACGAAAATGACCTAAATGTTCAATCAATGACACAAAATCACTTGTTGGATGCACAAGATCAGTTAAAAACCCTAATTGGATTAGAATAAGCCTAGGGACGACAAAAATGACCTAAATGTTCAACCAAATACACAAAATCACTTATTCGATTCAAAAGATTGGTTTAAAACCCTAATTGGATTAGAATAAGCCTAGGGAGGACGAAAATGACTGAAATGTTCAATCAATGACACAAAATCATTTATTGGATGCACAAGATTGGTTAAAAACCCTAATTGGATTAGAATAACCTTAGGGAGGACGAAAACAACCAAAATGTTCAACCAATGACACAAAATCAATTATTGGACGCACAAGATTGGTTTAAAACCATAATTGGATTAGAATAAGCCTAGGGAGGACGAAAATGACCTAAATGTTCAACCAAATACACATAATCACTTATTGGATTCAAAAGATTGGTTAAAAACCCTAATTGGATTAGAATAAGCCTAGGGAGGACGAAACTGACCTATATGTTTAACCCATGACACAAAATCACTTATTGGATGCACAAGATTGGTTAAAAACCCTAATTGGATTAGAATAACTCTAGGGAGGACGAAAACAACCAAAATGTTCAACCAATGACACAAAATTAATTATTGGAGGCACAAGATTGGTTAAAAACCCTAATTGGATTAGAATAAGCCTAGGGACGACAAAAATGACTTAAATGTTCAACCAAATACACAAAATCACTTATTGGATTCAAAAGATTGGTTAAAAACGCTAATTGGATTAGAATAAGCCTAGGGAGGACGAAAATGACCGAAATGTTCAATCAATGACACAAAATCACTTATTGGATGCACAAGATCGATTAAAAACCCTAATTGGATTAGAATAACCCTAGGGAGGACGAAAATGACCTAAATGTTCAACCAATGACACAAAATCACTAATTGGAGCACTAGATTGGTTAAAATCCCTAATTGGATTAGAATAAGCGTTGGGAGGACGAAAATGACCTAAATGTTCAACCAAATACACAAAATCACTTATTGGATTCAAAGGATTGGTTAAAAACCCTAATTGGATTAGAATAAGCCTAGGGAGGACGAAAATGACCTATATGTTTAACCCATGACACAAAATCACTTATTGGATGCACAAGATTGGTTAAAAACCCTAATTGGATTAGAATAACTCTAGGGAGGACGAAAACAACCAAAATGTTCAACCAATGACACAAAATCAATTATTGGAGGCACAAGATTGGTTAAAAACCTTAATTGGATTAGAATAAGCCTAGGGACGACAAAAATGACCTAAATGTTCAACCAAATACACAAAATCACTTATTGGATTCAAAAGATTGGTTAAAAACCCTAATTGGATTAGAATAAGCCTAGGGAGGACGAAAATGACCGAAATGTTCAATCAATGACACAAAATCACTTATTGGATGCACAAGATTGGTTAAAAACCCTAATTGGATTAGAATAAGCCTAGGGAGGACGAAACTGACCTATATGTTTAACCCATGACACAAAATCACTTATTGGATGCACAAGATTGGTTAAAAACCCTAATTGGATTAGAATAACTCTAGGGAGGACGAAAACAACCAAAATATTCAACCAATGACACAAAATCAATTATTGGAGGCACAAGATTGGTTAAAAACCCTAATTGGATTAGAATAAGCCTAGGGAGGACGAAAATGGCCTAAATGTTCAACCAAATACACAAAATCACTTATGGGATTCAAAAGATCTGTTAAAAACCCTAATGGATTAGAATAAGCCTAGGGAGGACGAAAATGACCGAAATGTTCAATCAATGACACAAAATCACTTATTGGATGCACAAGATTGGTTAAAAACCCTAATTGGATTAGAATAAGCCTAGGGAGGACGAAACTAACTTATATGTTTCACCCATGACACAAAATCACTTATTAGATGCACAAGATTGGTTAAAAACCCTAATTGGATTAGAATAACCCTAGGGAGGACGAAAACAACCAAAATGTTCAACCAATGACACAAAATCAATTATTGGAGGCACAAGATTGGTTAAAAACCCTAATTGGATTAGAATAAGCCTAGGGACGACAAAAATGACCTAAATGTTCAACCAAATACACAAAATCACTTATTGGATTCAAAAGATCGATTAAAAACCCTAATTGGATTAGAATAACCCTAGGGAGGACGAAAATGACCTAAATGTTCAACCAATGACACAAAATCACTAATTGGAGGCACAAGATTGGTTAAAAACCCTAATTGGATTAGAATAAGCCTAGGGACGACAAAAATGACCTATATGTTCAATCAATGACACAAAATCACTTATTGGATGCACAAGATTGGTTAAAAACCCAAATTGGATTAGAATAAGCCTAGGGAGGACGAAAACAACCAAAATGTTCAACCAATGACACAAAATCAATTATTGGAGGCACAAGATTGGTTAAAAACCATAATTGGATTAGAATAAACGTAGGGAGGACAAAAATGACCTAAATGTTCAACCAAATACACAAAATCACTTATTGGATTCAAAAGATTGGTTAAAAACCCTAATTGGATTAGAATAAGCCTAGGGAGGACAAAAATGACCGAAATGTTCAATCAATGACACAAAATCACTTATTGGATGCACAAGACTGGTTAAAAACCCTAATTGGATTAGAATAAGCCTAGGGAGGACGAAAATGACCTATATGTTTAACCCATGACACAAAATCACTTATTAGATGCACAAGATTGGTTAAAAACCCTAATTGGATTAGAATAACCCTAGGGACGACGAAAACAACCAAAATGTTCAACCACTGACATAAAATCCATTATTGGAGGCACAAGATTGGTTAAAAACCCTAATTGGATTAGGATAAGCCTAGGGAGGACAAAAATGACCTAAATGTTCAACCAAATACACAAAATCACTTATTGGATTCAAAAGATTGGTTAAAAACCCTAATTGGATTAGAATAAGCCTAGGGAGGACGAAAATGACCGAAATGTTCAACCAATGACACAAAATCACTTATTTGATGCACATGATCAATTAAAAACCCTAATTGGATTAGAATAAGCCTAGAAAGGACGAAAATGACTAAAATGTTAATCCAACGACACAAACACACTTATTGGATGCAGAAGATTGGTTAAAAACCCTTATTGGATTAGAATAAGCCTAAGGAGGACGAAAATGTCCTGAATGTTCAACCAATGACACAAAATCACTTATTGGATGCACAAGATCGATTAAAAACCCTAATTGGATTAGAATAAGCCTAGGGAGGACGAAAATGACCTAAATATTCAACCAAATACACAAAATCACTTATTGGATTCAAAAGATTGGTTAAAAACCCTAATTGGATTAGAATAAGCCTAGGGAGGACGAAAATGACCGAAATGTTCAATCAATGACACAAAATCACTTATTGGATGCACAAGATTGGTTAAAAACCCTAATTGGATTAGAATAAGCCTAGGGAGGACGAAACTGACCTATATGTTTAACCCATGACACAAAATCACTTATTGGATGCACAAGATTGGTTAAAAACCCTAATTGGATTAGAATAACTCTAGGGAGGACGCAAATGACCTAAATGTTCAACCAAATACACAAAATCACTTATGGGATTCAAAAGATCTGTTAAAAACCCTAATGGATTAGAATAAGCCTAGGGAGGACGAAAATGACCGAAATGTTCAATCAATGACACAAAATCACTTATTGGATGCACAAGAATGGTTAAAAACCCTAATTGGATTAGAATAAGCCTAGGGAGGACGAAACTGACCTATATGTTTAACCCATGACACAAAATCACTTATTAGATGCACAAGATTGGTTAAAAACCCTAATTGGATTAGAATAACCCTAGGGAGGACGAAAATAACCTAAATGTTCAACCAAATACACAAAATCACTTATTGGATTCAAAAGATTGGTTAAAAACCCTAATTGGATTAGAATAAGCCTAGGGAGGACGAAAATGACCGAAATGTTCAATCAATGACACAATATCACTTATTGGATGCACAAGATTGGTTAAAAACCCTAATTGGATTAGAATAACCCTAGGGAGGACGAAAACAACCAAAATGTTCAACCAATGACACAAAATCAATTATTGGAGGCACAAGATTTGTTAAAAACCCTAATTGGATTAGAATAAGCCTAGGGAGGACGAAAATGACCGAAATGTTCAGCCAAATACACAAAATCACTTATTGGATTCAAAAGATTGGTTAAAAACCCGAATTGGATTAGAATAAGCCTAAGCAGGACGAAAATGACCGAAATGTTCAATCAATGACACAAAATCACTTATTGGATGCACCAGATTGGTTAAAAACCCTAATTGGATTAGAATAACCCTAGGGAGGACGAAAACAACCAAAATGTTCAACAAATGACACAAAATCAATTATTGGAGGCACAAGATTGGGTAAAAACCCTAATTGGATTAGAATAAGCCTAGGGAGGACGCAAATGACCTAATTGTTCAATCAAATACACAA
Organism: Cicer yamashitae; assembly: GCA_037974755.1. NCBI lineage: Eukaryota > Viridiplantae > Streptophyta > Magnoliopsida > Fabales > Fabaceae > Cicer > Cicer yamashitae. The sequence continues at coordinate 26,493,284 of JBBPBQ010000002.1, forward strand.
AATCACTTATGGGATTCAAAAGATCTGTTAAAAACCCTAATGGATTAGAATAAGCCTAGGGAGGACGAAAATGACCGAAATGTTCAATCAATGACACAAAATCACTTATTGGATGCACAAGATTGGTTAAAAACCCTAATTGGATTAGAATAAGCCTAGGGAGGACGAAACTGACCTATATGTTTAACCCATGACACAAAATCACTTATTGGATGCACAAGATTGGTTAAAAACCCTAATTGGATTAGAATAACTCTAGGGAGGACGAAAACAACCAATATATTCAACCAATGACACAAAATCAATTATTGGAGGCACAAGATTGGTTAAAAACCCTAATTGGATTAGAATAAGCCTAGGGACGACAAAAATGACCCAAATGTTCAACCAAATACACAAAATCACTTATTGGATTCAAAAGATTGGTTAAAAACCCGAATTGGATTAGAATAAGCCTAGGCAGGACGAAAATGACCGAAATGTTCAATCAATGACACAAAATCACTTATTGGATGCACAAGATTGGTTAAAAACCCTAATTGGATTAGAATAACCCTAGGGAGGACGAAAACAACCAAAATGTTCAACAAATGACACAAAATCAATTATTGGAGGCACAAGATTGGGTAAAAACCCTAATTGGATTAGAATAAGCCTAGGGAGGACGCAAATGACCTAATTGTTCAATCAAATACACAAAATCACTTATGGGATTCAAAAGATCTGTTAAAAACCCTAATGGATTAGAATAATCCTAGGGAGGACGAAAATGACCGAAATGTTCAATCAATGACACAAAATCACTTATTGGATGCACAAGATTGGTTAAAAACCCTAATTGGATTAGAATAAGCCTAGGGAGGACGAAACTAACTTATATGCTTAACCCATGACACAAAATCACTTATTAGATGCACAAGATTGGTTAAAAACCCTAATTGGATTAGAATAACCCTAGGGAGGACGAAAACAACCAAAATGTTCAACCAATGACACAAAATCAATTATTGGAGGCACAAGATTGGTTAAAAACCCTAATTGGATTAGAATAAGCCTAGGGAGGACGAAAATGGCCTAAATGTTCAACCAAATACACAAAATCACTTATGGGATTCAAAAGATCTGTTAAAAACCCTAATGGATTAGAATAAGCCTAGGGAGGACGAAAATGACCGAAATGTTCAATTAATGACACAAAATCACTTATTGGATGCACAAGATTGGTTAAAAACCCTAATTGGATTAGAATAAGCCTAGGGAGGACGAAACTGACCTATATGTTTAACCCATGACACAAAATCACTTATTGGATGCACAAGATTGGTTAAAAACCCTAATTGGATTAGAATAACTCTAGGGAGGACGAAAACAACCAATATATTCAACCAATGACACAAAATCAATTATTGGAGGCACAAGATTGGTTAAAAACCCTAATTGGATTAGAATAAGCCTAGGGACGACAAAAATGACCTAAATGTTCAACCAAATACACAAAATCACTTATTGGATTCAAAAGATTGGTTAAAAACCCGAATTGGATTAGAATAAGCCTAGGCAGGACGAAAATGACCGAAATGTTCAATCAATGACACAAAATCACTTATTGGATGCACAAGATTGGTTAAAAACCCTAATTAGATTAGAAGAACCCTAGGGAGGACGAAAACAACCAAAATGTTCAACCAATGACACAAAATCACTAATTGGAGCACCAGATTGGTTAAAATCCCTAATTGGATTAGAATAAGCCTTGGGAGGACGAAAATGACCTAAATGTTCAACCAAATACACAAAATCACTTATTGGATTCAAAAGATTGGTTAAAAACCCTTATTGGATTAGAATAAGCCTAGGCAGGACGAAAATGACGTATATGTTCAATCAATGACCCAAAATCACTTATTGGATGCACAAGATTGGTTAAAAACCCAAATTGGATTAGAATAAGCCTAGGGAGGACGAAACTGACCTATATGTTTAACCCATGACACAAAATCACTTATTCGAAGCACAAGATTGGTTAAAAACCCTAATTGGATTAGAATAACCCTAGGGAGGACGAAAACAACCAAAATGTTCAACCAATGACACAAAATCAATTATTGGAGGCACAAGATTGGTTAAAAACCCTAATTGGATTAGAATAAGCCTAGGGACGACAAAAATGACCTAAATGTTCAACCAAATACACAAAATCACTTATTGGATTCAAAAGATCGATTAAAAACCCTAATTGGATTAGAATAACCCTAGGGAGGACGAAAATGACCTAAATGTTCAACCAATGACACAAAATCACTAATTGGAGGCACAAGATTGGTTAAAAACCCTAATTGGATTAGAATAAGCCTAGGGACGACAAAAATGACCTATATGTTCAATCAATGACACAAAATCACTTATTGGATGCACAAGATTGGTTAAAAACCCAAATTGGATTAGAATAAGCCTAGGGAGGACGAAAACAACCAAAATGTTCAACCAATGACACAAAATCAATTATTGGAGGCACAAGATTGGTTAAAAACCATAATTGGATTAGAATAAACGTAGGGAGGACAAAAATGACCTAAATGTTCAACCAAATACACAAAATCACTTATTGGATTCAAAAGATTGGTTAAAAACCCTAATTGGATTAGAATAAGCCTAGGGAGGACAAAAATGACCGAAATGTTCAATCAATGACACAAAATCACTTATTGGATGCACAAGACTGGTTAAAAACCCTAATTGGATTAGAATAAGCCTAGGGAGGACGAAAATGACCTATATGTTTAACCCATGACACAAAATCACTTATTAGATGCACAAGATTGGTTAAAAACCCTAATTGGATTAGAATAACCCTAGGGACGACGAAAACAACCAAAATGTTCAACCACTGACATAAAATCCATTATTGGAGGCACAAGATTGGTTAAAAACCCTAATTGGATTAGGATAAGCCTAGGGAGGACGAAAATGACCTAAATGTTCAACCAAATACACAAAATCACATATTGGATTCAAAAGATTGATTAAAAACCCTAATTGGATTAGAATAAGCCTAGGGAGGACGAAAATGACCGAAATGTTCAATCAATGACACAAAATCACTTATTGGATGCACAAGATTGGTTAAAAACCCTAATTGGATTAGAATAACCTTAGGGAGGACGAAAACAACCAAAATGTTCAACCAATGACACAAAATCAATTATCGGACGCACAAGATTGGTTTAAAACCATAATTGGATTAGAATAAGCCTAGGGAGGACGAAAATGACCTAAACGTTCAACCAAATACACATAATCACTTATTGGATTCAAAAGATTGGTTAAAAACCCTAATTGGATTAGAATAAGCCTAGGGAGGACGAAAATGACCTAAATGTTCAATCAATGACACAAAATCACTTGTTGGATGCACAAGATCAGTTAAAAACCCTAATTGGATTAGAATAAGCCTAGGGACGACAAAAATGACCTAAATGTTCAACCAACTACACAAAATCACTTATTCGATTCAAAAGATTGGTTTAAAACCCTAATTGGATTAGAATAAGCCTAGGGAGGACGAAAATGACTGAAATGTTCAATCAATGACACAAAATCATTTATTGGATGCACAAGATTGGTTAAAAACCCTAATTGGATTAGAATAACCCTAGGGAGGACGAAAACAACCAAAATGTTCAACCAATGACACAAAATCAATTATTGGAGGCACAAGATTGGTTAAAAACCATAATTGGATTAGAATAAGCCTAGGGTGGACGAAAATGACCTAAATGTTCAACCAAATACACAAAATCACTTATTGGATGCACAAGATTGGTTAAAAACCCTAATTGGATTAGAATAAGCCTAGGAACGACGAAAACAACCAAAATGTTCAACCACTGACATAAAATCACTTATTGGATGCACAAGATTGGTTAAAAACCCTAATTGGATTAGAATAAGCCTAGGGAGGACGAAAATGACCTAAATGTTCAACCAAATACACAAAATCACTTATTGGATGCACAAGATTGGTTAAAAACCCTAATTGGATTAGAATAAGCCTAGGGAGGACGAAAATGACCTAAATGTTCAACCAAATACACAAAATCATTTATTGGATTCAAAAGATCGATTAAAAACCCTAATTGGATTAGAATAAGCCTAGGGAGGACGAAAATGACCTAAATGTTCAACCAAATACACAAAATCACTTATTGGATTCAAAAGATTGGTTAAAAACCCTAATTGGATTAGAATAAGCCTAGGCAGGACGAAAATGACCGAAATGTTCAATCAATGACACAAAATCACTTATTGGATGCACAAGATTGGTTAAAAACCCTAATTGGATTAGAATAACCCTAGGGAGGACGAAAACAACCAAAATGTTCAACAAATGACACAAAATCAATTATTGGAGGCACAAGATTGGGTAAAAACCCTAATTGGATTAGAATAAGCCTAGGGAGGACGCAAATGACCTAATTGTTTAATCAAATACACAAAATCACTTATGGGATTCAAAAGATCTGTTAAAAACCCTAATGGATTAGAATAAGCCTAGGGAGGACGAAAATGACCGAAATGTTCAATCAATGACACAAAATCACTTATTGGATGCACAAGATTGGTTAAAAACCCTAATTGGATTAGAATAAGCCTAGGGAGGACGAAACTAAATTATATGTTTAACCCATGACACAAAATCACTTATTAGATGCACAAGATTGGTTAAAAACCCTAATTGGATTAGAATAACCCTAGGGAGGACGAAAACAACCAAAATGTTCAACCAATGACACAAAATCAATTATTGGAGGCACAAGATTGGTTAAAAACCCTAATTGGATTAGAATAAGCCTAGGGAGGACGAAAATGGCCTAAATGTTCAACCAAATACACAAAATCACTTATGGGATTCAAAAGATCTGTTAAAAACCCTAATGGATTAGAATAAGCCTAGGGAGGACGAAAATGACCGAAATGTTCAATTAATGACACAAAGTCACTTATTGGATGCACAAGATTGGTTAAAAACCCTAATTGGATTAGAATAAGGCTAGGGAGGACGAAACTGACCTATATGTTTAACCCATGACACAAAATCACTTATTGGATGCACAAGATTGGTTAAAAACCCTAATTGGATTAGAATAACTCTAGGGAGGACGAAAACAACCAAAATATTCAACCAATGACACAAAATCAATTATTGGAGGCACAAGATTGGTTAAAAACCCTAATTGGATTAGAATAAGCCTAGGGACGACAAAAATGACCTAAATGTTCAACCAAATACACAAAATCACTTATTGGATTCAAAAGATTGGTTAAAAACCCGAATTGGATTAGAATAAGCCTAGGCAGGACGAAAATGACCGAAATGTTCAATCAATGACACAAAATCACTTATTGGATGCACAAGATTGGTTAAAAACCCTAATTGGATTAGAATAACTCTAGGGAGGACGAAAACAACCAAAATGTTCAACCAATGACACAAAATCAATTATTGGAGGCACAAGATTGGTTAAAAACCTTAATTGGATTAGAATAAGCCTAGGGACGACAAAAATGACCTAAATGTTCAACCAAATACACAAAATCACTTATTGGATTCAAAAGATTGGTTAAAAACCCTAATTGGATTAGAATAAGCCTAGGGATGACGAAAATGACCGAAATGTGCAATCAATGACACAAAATCACTTATTGGATGCACAAGATTGGTTAAAAACCCTAATTGGATTAGAATAACCCTAGGGAGGACGAAAACAACCAAAATGTTCAACCAATGACACAAAATCAATTATTGGAGGCACAAGATTGGTTAAAAACCCTAATTGGATTAGGATAAGCCTAGGGAGGACGAAAATGACCTAAATGTTCAACCAAATACACATAATCACTTATTGGATTCAAAAGATTGGTTAAAAACCCTAATTGGATTAGAATAAGCCTAGGGAGGACGAAAATGACCTAAATGTTCAATCAATGACACAAAATCACTTGTTGGATGCACAAGATCAGTTAAAAACCCTAATTGGATTAGAATAAGCCTAGGGACGACAAAAATGACCTAAATGTTCAACCAAATACACAAAATCACTTATTCGATTCAAAAGATTGGTTTAAAACCCTAATTGGATTAGAATAAGCCTAGGGAGGACGAAAATGACTGAAATGTTCAATCAATGACACAAAATCATTTATTGGATGCACAAGATTGGTTAAAAACCCTAATTGGATTAGAATAACCTTAGGGAGGACGAAAACAACCAAAATGTTCAACCAATGACACAAAATCAATTATTGGACGCACAAGATTGGTTTAAAACCATAATTGGATTAGAATAAGCCTAGGGAGGACGAAAATGACCTAAATGTTCAACCAAATACACATAATCACTTATTGGATTCAAAAGATTGGTTAAAAACCCTAATTGGATTAGAATAAGCCTAGGGAGGACGAAACTGACCTATATGTTTAACCCATGACACAAAATCACTTATTGGATGCACAAGATTGGTTAAAAACCCTAATTGGATTAGAATAACTCTAGGGAGGACGAAAACAACCAAAATGTTCAACCAATGACACAAAATCAATTATTGGAGGCACAAGATTGGTTAAAAACCCTAATTGGATTAGAATAAGCCTAGGGACCACAAAAATGACCTAAATGTTCAACCAAATACACAAAATCACTTATTGGATTCAAAAGATTGGTTAACAACCCTAATTGGATTAGAATAAGCCTAGGCAGGACGAAAATGACCGAAATGTTCAATCAATGACACAAAATTATTTATTGGATGCACAAGATCGATTAAAAACCCTAATTGGATTAGAATAACCCTAGGGAGGACGAAAATGACCTAAATGTTCAACCAATGACACAAAATCACTAATTGGAGCACCAGATTGGTTAAAATCCCTAATTGGATTAGAATAAGCCTTGGGAGGACGAAAATGACCTAAATCTTGAACCAAATACACAAAATCACTTATTGGATTCAAAAGAATTGTTAAAAACCCTTATTGGATTAGAATAAGCCTAGGCAGGACGAAAATGACGTATATGTTCAATCAATGACCCAAAATCACTTATTGGATGCACAAGATTGGTTAAAAACCCAAATTGGATTAGAATAAGCCTAGGGAGGACGAAACTGACCTATATGTTTAACCCATGACACAAAATCACTTATTCGATGCACAAGATTGGTTAAAAACCCTAATTGGATTAGAATAACCCTAGGGAGGACGAAAACAACCAAAATGTTCAACCAATGACACAAAATCAATTATTGGAGGCACAAGATTGGTTAAAAACCCTAATTGGATTAGAATAAGCCTAGGGACGACAAAAATGACCTAAATGTTCAACCAAATACACAAAATCACTTATTGGATTCAAAAGATCGATTGAAAACCCTAATTGGATTAGAATAAGCCTAGGCAGGACGAAAATGACCGAAATGTTCAATCAATGACACAAAATCATTTATTGGATGCACAAGATCGATTAAAAACCCTAATTGGATTAGAATAACCCTAGGGAGGACGAAAATGACCTAGATGTTCAACCAATGACACAAAATCACTAATTGGAGCACCAGATTGGTTAAAATCCCTAATTGGATTAGAATAAGCCTTGGGAGGACGAAAATGACCTAAATGTTCAACCAAATACACAAAATCACTTATTGGATTCAAAAGATTGGTTAAAAACCCTAATTGGATTAGAATAAGCCTAGGGAGGACGAAAATGACCGAAATGTTCAACCAATGACACAAAATCACTTATTGGATGCACAAGATTGGTTAAAAACCCTAATTGGATTAGAATAACTCTAGGGAGGACGAAAACAACCAAAATGTTCAACCAATGATACAAAATCAATTATTGGAGGCACAAGATTGGTTAAAAACCCTAATTGGATTAGAATAAGCCTAGGGAGGACGAAAATGACCTAAATGTTCAACCAAATACACAAAATCACTTATTGGATTCAAAAGATTGGTTAAAAACCCTAATTGGATTAGAATAAGCCTAGGGAGGACGAAAATGACCTAAATGTTCAATCAATGACACAAAATCACTTATTGGATGCACAAGATTGGTTAAAAACCCTAATTGGATTAGAATAACCCTAGGGAGGACAAAAACAACCAAAATGTTCAACCAATGACACAAAATCAATTATTGGAGGCACAAGATTGGTTAAAAACCATAATTGGAATAGAATAAGCCAAGGGAGGACGAAAATGACCTAAATATTCAACCAAATACACAAAATCACTTATTGGATTCAAAAGATTGGTTAAAAACCCTAATTGGATTAGAATAAGCCTAGGGAGGACGAAAATGACCGAAATGTTCAATCAATGACACAAAATCACTTATTGGATGCACAAGATTGGTTAAAAACCCTAATTGGATTAGAATAAGCCTAGGGAGGACGAAACTGACCTATATGTTTAACCCATGACACAAAATCACTTATTGGATGCACAAGATTGGTTAAAAACCCTAATTGGATTAGAATAACTCTAGGGAGGACGAAAACAACCAATATATTCAACCAATGACACAAAATCAATTATTGGAGGCACAAGATTGGTTAAAAACCCTAATTGGATTAGAATAAGCCTAGGGACGACAAAAATGACCCAAATGTTCAACCAAATACACAAAATCACTTATTGGATTCAAAAGATTGGTTAAAAACCCGAATTGGATTAGAATAAGCCTAGGCAGGACGAAAATGACCGAAATGTTCAATCAATGACACAAAATCACTTATTGGATGCACAAGATTGGTTAAAAACCCTAATTGGATTAGAATAACCCTAGGGGGGACGAAAACAACCAAAATGTTCAACCAATGACACAAAATCAATTATTGGAGGCACAAGATTGGTTAAGAACCATAATTGGATTAGAATAAGCCTAGGGAGGACGATAATGACCTAAATGTTCAACCAAATACACAAAATCACTTATTGGATTCAAATGATTGGTTAAAAACCCTAATTGGATTAGAATAAGCCTAGGGAGGACGAAAATGACCGAAATGTTCAATCAATGACACAATATCACTTATTGGATGCACAAGATTGGTTAAAAACCCTAATTGGATTAGAATAACCCTAGGGAGGACGAAAACAACCAAAATGTTCAACCAATGACACAAAATCAATTATTGGAGGCACAAGATTTGTTAAAAACCCTAATTGGATTAGAATAAGCCTAGGGAGGACGAAAATGACCGAAATGTTCAGCCAAATACACAAAATCACTTATTGGATTCAAAAGATTGGTTAAAAACCCGAATTGGATTAGAATAAGCCAAGGCAGGACGAAAATGACCGAAATGTTCAATCAATGACACAAAATCACTTATTGGATGCACAAGATTGGTTAAAAACCCTAATTGGATTAGAATAACCCTAGGGAGGACGAAAACAACCAAAATGTTCAACAAATGACACAAAATCAATTATTGGAGGCACAAGATTGGGTAAAAACCCTAATTGGATTAGAATAAGCCTAGGGAGGACGCAAATGACCTAATTGTTTAATCAAATACACAAAATCACTTATGGGATTCAAAAGATCTGTTAAAAACCCTAATGGATTAGAATAAGCCTAGGGAGGACGAAAATGACCGAAATGTTCAATCAATGACACAAAATCACTTATTGGATGCACAAGATTGGTTAAAAACCCTAATTGGATTAGAATAAGCCTAGGGAGGACGAAACTGACCTATATGTTTAACCCATGACACAAAATCACTTATTGGATGCACAAGATTGGTTAAAAACCCTAATTGGATTAGAATAACTCTAGGGAGGACGAAAACAACCAATATATTCAACCAATGACACAAAATCAATTATTGGAGGCACAAGATTGGTTAAAAACCCTAATTGGATTAGAATAAGCCTAGGGACGACAAAAATGACCCAAATGTTCAACCAAATACACAAAATCACTTATTGGATTCAAAAGATTGGTTAAAAACCCGAATTGGATTAGAATAAGCCTAGGCAGGACGAAAATGACCGAAATGTTCAATCAATGACACAAAATCACTTATTGGATGCACAAGATTGGTTAAAAACCCTAATTGGATTAGAATAACCCTAGGGAGGACGAAAACAACCAAAATGTTCAACCAATGACACAAAATCAATTATTGGAGGCACAAGATTTGTTAAAAACCCTAATTGGATTAGAATAAGCCTAGGGAGGACGAAAATGACCTAAATGTTCAATCAATGACACAAAATCACTTATTGGATGCACAAGATCAGTTAAAAACCCTAATCGGATTAGAATAAGCCTTGGGAGGACGAAAATGACCTAAATGTTCAACCAAATACACAAAATCACTTATTGGATTCAAAACATTGGTTAAAAACCCTAATTGGATTAGAATAAGCCTAGGGAGAACGAAAATGACCGAAATGTTCAATCAACGACACAAAATCACTTATTGGATGCACAAGATTGGTTAAAAACCCTAATTGGATTAGAATAAGCCTAGGGAGGACGAAAATGACCTATATGTTCAACCAATGACACAAAATCATTTATTAGATGCACAAGATTCGTTAAAAACCCTAATTGGATTAGAATAAGCCTAGGGAAGACGAAAATGACCTAAATGTTCAACAAAATACACAAAATCACTTATTGGATTCAAAAGATTGGTTAAAAACCCTAATTGGATTAGAATGAGCCTAGGCAGGACGAAAATGACCGAAATGTTCAACCATTGACACAAAATCACTTATTGGATGCACAAGTTCGATTAAAAACCCTAATTGGATTAGAATAAGCCTAGGGAGGACGAAAATGACCTAAATGTTCAATCAATGACACAAAATCACTTATTGGATGCACAAGATTGGTTAAAAACCCTAATTGGATTAGAATAACCCTAGGGAGGACAAAAACAACCAAAATGTTCAACCAATGACACAAAATCAATTATTGGAGGCACAAGATTGGTTAAAAACCATAATTGGAATAGAATAAGCCAAGGGAGGACGAAAATGACCTAAATATTCAACCAAATACACAAAATCACTTATTGGATTCAAAAGATTGGTTAAAAACCCTAATTGGATTAGAATAAGCCTAGGGAGGACGAAAATGACCGAAATGTTCAATCAATGACACAAAATCACTTATTGGATGCACAAGATTGGTTAAAAACCCTAATTGGATTAGAATAAGCCTAGGGAGGACGAAACTGACCTATATGTTTAACCCATGACACAAAATCACTTATTGGATGCACAAGATTGGTTAAAAACCCTAATTGGATTAGAATAACTCTAGGGAGGACGAAAACAACCAATATATTCAACCAATGACACAAAATCAATTATTGGAGGCACAAGATTGGTTAAAAACCCTAATTGGATTAGAATAAGCCTAGGGACGACAAAAATGACCTAAATGTTCAACCAAATACACAAAATCACTTATTGGATTCAAAAGATTGGTTAAAAACCCGAATTGGATTAGAATAAGCCTAGGCAGGACGAAAATGACCGAAATGTTCAATCAATGACACAAAATCACTTATTGGATGCACAAGATTGGTTAAAAACCCTAATTGGATTAGAATAACTCTAGGGAGGACGAAAACAACCAAAATGTTCAACCAATGACACAAAATCAATTATTGGAGGCACAAGATTGGTTAAAAACCTTAATTGGATTAGAATAAGCCTAGGGACGACAAAAATGACCTAAATGTTCAACCAAATACACAAAATCACTTATTGGATTCAAAAGATTGGTTAAAAACCCTAATTGGATTAGAATAAGCCTAGGGAGGACGAAAATGACCTAAATGTTCAACCAATGACACAAAATCACTTATTGGATGCACAAGATTGGTTAAAAACCCTAATTGGATTAGAATAAGGCTAGGGAGGACGAAAATGACCTAAATGTTCAACCAATGACACAAAATGACACAAAATCACATATTGGATGCACAAGATTGGTTAAAAACCCTGATTGGATTAGAATAAGCCTAGGGAGGACGAAAATGACCTAAATGTTCAACCAATGACACAAAATGACACAAAATCACATATTGGATGCACAAGATTGGTTAAAAACCCTAATTGGATTAGAATAAGCCTAGGGAGGACGAAAATGACCTAAATGTTCAACCAATGACAGAAAATGACACAAAATCACATATTGGATGCACAAGATTGGTTAAAAACGCTAATTGGATTAGAATAAGCCTAGGGAGAACGAAAATGACCTAAATGTTCAACCAATGACACAAAATGACACAAAATCACATATTGGATGCACAAGATTGGTTAAAAACCCTAATTGGATTAGAATAAGCCTAGGGAGGACGAAAATGACCTAAATGTTCAACCAATGACACAAAATCACATAGTGGATGCACAAGATTGGTTAAAAACCATAATTGGATTAGAATAAGCCTAGGGAGGACGAAAATGACCTAAATGTTCAACCAATGACACAAAATGTCACAAAATCACATATTGGATGCACAAGATTGGTTAAAAACCCTAATTGGATTAGAATAAGCCTAGGGAGGACGAAAATGACCTAAATGTTCAACCAATGACACAAAATGATACAAAATCACATATTGGATGCACAAGATTGGTTAAAAACCCTAATTGGATTAAAATAAGCCTAGGGAGGACGAAAATGACCTAAATGTTCAACCAATGACACAAAATGACACAAAATCACATATTGGATGCACAAGATTGGTTAAAAACCCTAATTGGATTAGAATAAGCCTAGGGAGGACGAAAATGACCTAAATGTTCAACCAATGACACAAAATCACATATTGGATGCACAAGATTGGTTAAAAACCCTAATTGGATTACAATAAGACTAGGGAGGACGAAAATGACCTAAATGTGCAACCAATGACACAAAATCACATCTTGGATGCACAAGATTGGTTAAAATCCCAAATTGGATTAGAATAAGCCTAACGAGGACGAAAATGACCTAATTGGATTACCAATGACACAAAATCACTTATTATATGCACAAGATTGGTTAAAAACCCTAATTGGATTAGAATAAGCCTAGGGAGGACGAAAATGACCTAAATGTGCAACCAATGACACAAAATCACATATAGGATGCACAAGATTGGTTAAAAACCCTAATTGGATTAGAATAAGCCTAGGGAGGACGAAAATGACCTAAATGTTCAACCAATGACACAAAATCACTTATTGGATGCACAAGATTGGTTAAAAACCCTAATTGGATTAGAATAAGCCTAGGGAGGACGAAAATGACCTATATGTTCAACCAATGACACAAAATCACTTATTAGATGCACAAGATTGATTAAAAACCCTAATTGGATTAGAATAAGCCTAGGGAGGACGAAAATGAGCTAAATGTTCAATCAATGACACAAAATCACTTATTGGATGCACAAGATCAGTTAAACACCCTAATTGGATTAAAATAAACCTAAAAAGGACGAAAATGACCGAACTGTTAATCCAACGACACAAACACACTTATTAGATGCAAAAGACTGGTTAAAAACCCTAATTCGAATACAATAAGCCTAGGCAGGACGAAAATGTCCTAAATGTTCAACCAAATACACAAAATCACATATTAGATTCAAAAGATTGGTTAAAAACCCTAATTGGATTAGAATAAGCCTAGGGAGGACGAAAATGACCTAAATGTTCAATCAATGACACAAAATCACTTATTGGATGCATAAGATTAGTTAAAAACCCTAATTGGATTAGAATAAGCCTACGGAGGAAGAAAATGACCGAAATGTTCAATCAACGACACAAAATCACTTATTGGATGCACAAGATTGGTTAAAAACCCTAATTGGATTAGAATAAGCCTAGGGAGGACGAAAATGACCTATATGTTCAACTAATGACACAAAATTATTTATTAGATGCACAAGATTGGTTAAAAACCCTAATTGGATAAGAATAAGCCTAGGGAGGACGAAAATGACCTAAATGTTCAATTAATGACACAAAATCACTTATTGGATGCACAAGATTGGTTAAAAACCCTAATTGGATTAGAATAACCCTAGGGAGGACGAAAACAACCAAAATGTTCAACCAATGACACAAAATCAATTATTGGAGGCACAAGATTGGTTAAAAACCCTAATTGGATTAGAATAAGCCTAGGGAGGACGAAAATGGCCTAAATGTTCAACCAAATACACAAAATCACTTATGGGATTCAAAAGATCTGTTAAAAACCCTAATGAATTAGAATAAGCCTAGGGAGGACGAAAATGACCGAAATGATCAATTAATGACACAAAATCACTTATTGGATGCACAAGATTGGTTAAAAACCCTAATTGGATTAGAATAACTCTAGGGAGGACGAAAACAACCAAAATATTCAACCAATGACACAAAATCAATTATTGGAGGCACAAGATTGGTTAAAAACCCTAATTGGATTAGAATAAGCCTAGGGACGACAAAAATGACCTAAATGTTCAACCAAATACACAAAATCACTTATTGGATTCAAAAGATTGGTTAAAAACCCGAATTGGATTAGAATAAGCCTAGGCAGGACGAAAATGACCGAAATGTTCAATCAATGACACAAAATCACTTATTGGATGCACAAGATTGGTTAAAAACCCTAATTGGATTAGAATAACTCTAGGGAGGACGAAAACAACCAAAATGTTCAACCAATGATACAAAATCAATTATTGGAGGCACAAGATTGGTTAAAAACCCTAATTGGATTAGAATAAGCCTTGGGAAGACGAAAATGACCTAAATGTTCAACCAAATACACAAAATCACTTATTGGATTCAAAAGATTGGTTAAAAACCCTAATTGGATTAGAATAAGCCTAGGGAGGACGAAAATGACCGAAATGTTCAATCAATGACACAAAATCACTTATTGGATGCACAAGATTGGTTAAAAACCCTAATTGGATTAGAATAAGCCTAGGGAGGACGAAAACAACCAAAATGTTCAACCAATGACACAAAATCAATTATTGGAGGCACAAGATTGGTTAAAAACCATAATTGGATTAGAATAAGCCTAGGGAGGACGAAAATGACCTAAATGTTCAACCAAATACACAAAATCACTTATTGGATTCAAAAGATTGGTTAAAAACCCTAATTGGATTAGAATAAGCCTAGGGAGGACGAAAATGACCGAAATGTTCAATCAATGACACAAAATCACTTATTGGATGCACAAGATTGTTTAAAAACCCTAATTGGATTAGAATAACTCTAGGGAGGACGAAAACAACCAAAATGTTCAACCAATGATACAAAATCAATTATTGGAGGCACAAGATTGGTTAAAAACCCTAATTGGATTAGAATAAGCCTAGGGAGGACGAAAATGACCTAAATGTTCAACCAAATACACAAAATCACTTATTGGATTCAAAAGATTGGTTAAAAACCCTAATTGGATTAGAATAAGCCTAGGAAGGACGAAAATGACCGAAATGTTCAATCAATGACACAAAATCACTTATTGGATGCACAAGATTGGTTAAAAACCCTAATTGGATTAGAATAACCCTAGGGAGGACGAAATCAACCAAAATGTTCAACCAATGACACAAAATCAATTATTGCAGGCACAAGATTGGTTAAAAACCATAATTGGATTAGAATAAGCCTAGGGAGGACGAAAATGACCTAAATGTTCAACCAAATACACAAAATCACTTATTGGATTCAAAAGATTGGTTAAAAACCCTAATTGGATTAGAATAAGCCTAGGGAGGACGAAAATGACCGAAATGTTCAATCAATGACACAAAATCACTTATTGGATGCACAAGACTGGTTAAAAACCCTAATTGGATTAGAATAAGCCTAGGGAGGACGAAAATGACCTATATGTTTAACCCATGACACAAAATCACTTATTAGATGCACAAGATTGGTTAAAAACCCTAATTGGATTAGAATAACCCTAGGGACGACGAAAACAACCAAAATGTTCAACCACTGACATAAAATCCATTATTGGAGGCACAAGATTGGTTAAAAACCCTAATTGGATTAGGATAAGCCTAGGGAGGACAAAAATGACCTAAATGTTCAACCAAATACACAAAATCACTTATTGGATTCAAAAGATTGGTTAAAAACCCTAATTGGATTAGAATAAGCCTAGGGAGGACGAAAATGACCGAAATGTTCAATCAATGACACAAAATCACTTATTGGATGCACAAGATTGGTTAAAAACCCTAATTGGATTAGAATAACCTTAGGGAGGACGAAAACAACCAAAATGTTCAACCAATGACACAAAATCAATTATTGGACGCACAAGATTGGTTTAAAACCATAATTGGATTAGAATAAGCCTAGGGAGGACGAAAATGACCTAAATGTTCAACCAAATACACATAATCACTTATTGGATTCAAAAGATTGGTTAAAAACCCTAATTGGATTAGAATAAGCCTAGGGAGGACGAAAATGACCTAAATGTTCAATCAATGACACAAAATCACTTGTTGGATGCACAAGATCAGTTAAAAACCCTAATTGGATTAGAATAAGCCTAGGGACGACAAAAATGACCTAAATGTTCAACCAAATACACAAAATCACTTATTCGATTCAAAAGATTGGTTTAAAACCCTAATTGGATTAGAATAAGCCTAGGGAGGACGAAAATGACTGAAATGTTCAATCAATGACACAAAATCATTTATTGGATGCACAAGATTGGTTAAAAACCCTAATTGGATTAGAATAACCCTAGGGAGGACGAAAACAACCAAAATGTTCAACCAATGACACAAAATCAATTATTGGAGGCACAAGATTGGTTAAAAACCCTAATTGGATTAGAATAAGCCTAGGGAGGACGAAAATGGCCTAAATGTTCAACCAAATACACAAAATCACTTATGGGATTCAAAAGATCTGTTAAAAACCCTAATGGATTAGAATAAGCCTAGGGAGGACGAAAATGACCGAAATGTTCAATTAATGACACAAAGTCACTTATTGGATGCACAAGATTGGTTAAAAACCCTAATTGGATTAGAATAAGGCTAGGGAGGACGAAACTGACCTATATGTTTAACCCATGACACAAAATCACTTATTGGATGCACAAGATTGGTTAAAAACCCTAATTGGATTAGAATAACTCTAGGGAGGACGAAAACAACCAAAATATTCAACCAATGACACAAAATCAATTATTGGAGGCACAAGATTGGTTAAAAACCCTAATTGGATTAGAATAAGCCTAGGGACGACAAAAATGACCTAAATGTTCAACCAAATACACAAAATCACTTATTGGATTCAAAAGATTGGTTAAAAACCCTAATTGGATTAGAATAAGCCTAGGGAGGACGAAAATGACCGAAATGTTCAAACAATGACACAAAATCACTTATTGGATGCACAAGATTGGTTAAAAACCCTAATTGGATTAGAATAACCCTAGGGAGGACGAAAACAACCAAAATGTTCAACCAATGACACAAAATCAATTATTGGAGGCACAAGATTGGTTTAAAACCATAATTGGATTAGAATAAGCCTAGGGAGGACGAAAATGACCTAAATGTTCAACCAAATACACATAATCACTTATTGGATTCAAAAGATTGGTTAAAAACCCTAATTTGATTAGAATAAGCCTAGGGAGGACAAAAATGACCGAAATGTTCAATCAATGACACAAAATCACTTATTGGATGCACAAGACTGGTTAAAAACCCTAATTGGATTAGAATAAGCCTAGGGAGGACGAAAATGACCTATATGTTTAACCCATGACACAAAATCACTTATTAGATGCACAAGATTGGTTAAAAACCCTAATTGGATTAGAATAACCCTAGGGAGGACGAAAACAACCAAAATGTTCAACCAATGACACAAAATCAATTATTGGAGGCACAAGATTGGTTAAAAACCCTAATTGGATTAGAATAAGCCTAGGGAGGACGAAAATGGCCTAAATGTTCAACCAAATACACAAAATCACTTATGGGATTCAAAAGATCTGTTAAAAACCCTAATGGATTAGAATAAGCCTAGGGAGGACGAAAATGACCGAAATGTTCAATTAATGACACAAAATCACTTATTGGATGCACAAGATTGGTTAAAAACCCTAATTGGATTAGAATAAGCCTAGGGAGGACGAAACTGACCTATATGTTTAACCCATGACACAAAATCACTTATTGGATGCACAAGATTGGTTAAAAACCCTAATTGGATTAGAATAACCCTAGGGAGGACGCAAATGACCTAAATGTTCAACCAAATACACAAAATCACTTATTGGATTCAAAAGATTGGTTAAAAACCCTAATTGGATTAGAATAAGCCTAGGGAGGACGAAAATGACCGAAATGTTCAATCAATGACACAAAATCACTTATTGGATGCACAAGATTGGTTAAAAACCCTAATTGGATTAGAATAAGCCTAGGGAGGACGAAAATGACCTATATGTTCAACCAAATACACAAAATCACTTATTGGATTCAAAAGATTGGTTAAAAACCCTAATTGGATTAGAATAAGCCTAGGCAGGACGAAAATGACCGAAATGTTCAATCAATGACACAAAATCACTTATTGGATGCACAAGATTAGTTAAAAACCCTAATTGGATTAATATAAGCCTAGGGAGGACGAAAATGACCGATATGTTCAATCAACGACACAAAATCACTTATTTGATGCACAAGATTGGTTAAGAACCCTAATAGGATTAAAATAAGCCTAGGGAGGACGAAAATGACCTATATGTTCAACCAATGACACAAAATCATTTATTAGATGCACAAGATTGGTTAAAAACCCTAATTGGATTAGAATAAGCCTAGGGAGGACGAAAATGACCTAAATGTTCAACAAAATACACAAAATCACTTATTGGATTCAAAAGATTGGTTAAAAACCCTAATTGGATTAGAATAAGCCTAGGTAGGACGAAAATGACCGAAATGTTCAATCAATGACACAAAATCACTTATTGGATGCACAAGATTGGTTAAAAACCCTAATTGGATTAGAATAAGCCTAGGGAGGACGAAAATGACCTATATGTTCAACCAATGACACAAAATCATTTAGTAGATGCACAAGATTGGTTAAAAACCCTAATTGGATTAGAATAAGCCTAGGGAGGACGAAAATGACCTAAATGTTCAACCAAATACATAAAATCACTTATTGGATTCAAAAGATTGGTTAAAAACCCTAATTGGATTAGAATAAGCCTAGGGAGGACGAAAATGACCGAAATGTTCAATCAATGACACAAAATCACTTATTGGATGCACAAGATTGGTTAAAAACCCTAATTGGATTAGAATAAGCCTAGGGAGGACGAAAATGACCTATATGTTTAACCCATGACACAAAATCAATTATTGGATGCACAAGATTGGTTAAAAACCCTAATTGGATTAGAATAACCCTAGGGAGGACGAAATAAACCAAAATGTTCAACCACTGACACAAAATCACTTATTGGATGCACAAGATTGGTTAAAAACCTTAATTGGATTAGAATAACTCTAGGGAGGACGAAAACAACCAAAATGTTCAACCAATGACACAAAATCAATTATTGCAGGCACAAGATTGGTTAAAAACCATAATTGGATTAGAATAAGCCTAGGGAGGACGAAAATGACCTAAATGTTCAACCAAATACACAAAATCACTTATTGGATTCAAAAGATTGGTTAAAAACCCTAATTGGATTAGAATAAGCCTAGGGAGGACGAAAATGACCGAAATGTTCAATCAATGACACAAAATCACTTATTGGATGCACAAGATTGGTTAAAAACCCTTATTGGATTAGAATAAGCCTAGGGAGGACGAAAATGACCTATATGTTCAACCAATGACACAAAATCATTTATTAGATGCACAAGATTGGTTAAAAACCCTAATTGGATTAGAATAAGCCTAGGGAGGACGAAAATGACCTAAATGTTCAACCAAATACACAAAATCCCTTATTGGATTCAAAAGATTGGTTAAAAACCCTAATTGGATTAGAATAAGCCTAGGGAGGACGAAAATGACCTATATGTTCAACCAATGACACAAAATCATTTATTAGATGCACAAGATTGGTTAAAAACCCTAATTGGATTAGAATAAGCCTAGGGAGGACGAAAATGACCTAAATGTTCAACCAAATACACAAAATCACTTATTGGATTAGAAAGATTGGTTAAAAACCCTAATTGGATTAGAATAAGCCTAGGGAGGACGAAAATGACCGAAATGTTCAATCAATGACACAAAATCACTTATTGGATGCACAAGATCAGTTAAACACCCTAATTGGATTACAATAAACCTAGGAAGGACGAAAATGACCGAAATGTTAATCCAACGACACAAACACACTTATTAGATGCAGAAGATTGGTTAAAAACCCTAATTGGAATAGAATAAGCCTAGGGAGGACGAAAATGTCCTAAATGTTCAACCAAATACACAAAATCACTTATTGGATTCAAAAGATTGGTTAAAAACCCTAATTGGATTAGAATAAGCCTAGGGAGGACGAAAATGACCTAAATGTTCAACCAAATACACAAAATCACTTATTGGATTCAAAAGATCGATTAAAAACCCTAATTGGATTAGAATAAGCCTAGGGAGGACGAAAATGACCTAAATATTCAACCAAATACACAAAATCACTTATTGGATTCAAAAGATTGGTTAAAAACCCTAATTGGATTAGAATAAGCCTAGGGAGGACGAAAATGACCGAAATGTTCAATCAATGACACAAAATCACTTATTGGATGCACAAGATTGGTTAAAAACCCTAATTGGATTAGAATAAGCCTAGGGAGGACGAAACTGACCTATATGTTTAACCCATGACACAAAATCACTTATTGGATGCACAAGATTGGTTAAAAACCCTAATTGGATTAGAATAACTCTAGGGAGGACGCAAATGACCTAAATGTTCAACCAAATACACAAAATCACTTATGGGATTCAAAAGATCTGTTAAAAACCCTAATGGATTAGAATAAGCCTAGGGAGGACGAAAATGACCGAAATGTTCAATCAATGACACAAAATCACTTATTGGATGCACAAGAATGGTTAAAAACCCTAATTGGATTAGAATAAGCCTAGGGAGGACGAAACTGACCTATATGTTTAACCCATGACACAAAATCACTTATTAGATGCACAAGATTGGTTAAAAACCCTAATTGGATTAGAATAACCCTAGGGAGGACGAAAATAACCTAAATGTTCAACCAAATACACAAAATCACTTATTGGATTCAAAAGATTGGTTAAAAACCCTAATTGGATTAGAATAAGCCTAGGGAGGACGAAAATGACCGAAATGTTCAATCAATGACACAATATCACTTATTGGATGCACAAGATTGGTTAAAAACCCTAATTGGATTAGAATAACCCTAGGGAGGACGAAAACAACCAAAATGTTCAACCAATGACACAAAATCAATTATTGGAGGCACAAGATTTTTTAAAAACCCTAATTGCATTAGAATAAGCCTAGGGAGGACGAAAATGACCGAAATGTTCAGCCAAATACACAAAATCACTTATTGGATTCAAAAGATTGGTTAAAAACCCGAATTGGATTAGAATAAGCCTAGGCAGGACGAAAATGACCGAAATGTTCAATCAATGACACAAAATCACTTATTGGATGCACAAGATTGGTTAAAAACCCTAATTGGATTAGAATAACCCTAGGGAGGACGAAAACAACCAAAATGTTCAACAAATGACACAAAATCAATTATTGGAGGCACAAGATTGGGTAAAAACCCTAATTGGATTAGAATAAGCCTAGGGAGGACGCAAATGACCTAATTGTTCAATCAAATACACAAAATCACTTATGGGATTCAAAAGATCTGTTAAAAACCCTAATGGATTAGAATAAGCCTAGGGAGGACGAAAATGACCGAAATGTTCAATCAATGACACAAAATCACTTATTGGATGCACAAGATTGGTTAAAAACCCTAATTGGATTAGAATAAGCCTAGGGAGGACGAAACTGACCTATATGTTTAACCCATGACACAAAATCACTTATTGGATGCACAAGATTGGTTAAAAACCCTAATTGGATTAGAATAACTCTAGGGAGGACGAAAACAACCAATATATTCAACCAATGACACAAAATCAATTATTGGAGGCACAAGATTGGTTAAAAACCCTAATTGGATTAGAATAAGCCTAGGGACGACAAAAATGACCTAAATGTTCAACCAAATACACAAAATCACTTATTGGATTCAAAAGATTGGTTAAAAACCCGAATTGGATTAGAATAAGCCTAGGCAGGACGAAAATGACCGAAATGTTCAATCAATGACACAAAATCACTTATTGGATGCACAAGATTGGTTAAAAACCCTAATTGGATTAGAATAACTCTAGGGAGGACGAAAACAACCAAAATGTTCAACCAATGACACAAAATCAATTATTGGAGGCACAAGATTTGTTAAAAACCCGAATTGGATTAGAATAAGCCTAGGGAGGACGAAAATGGCCTAAATGTTCAACCAAATACACAAAATCACTTATGGGATTCAAAAGATCTGTTAAAAACCCTAATGGATTAGAATAAGCCTAGGGAGGACGAAAATGACCGAAATGTTCAATCAATGACACAAAATCACTTATTGGATGCACAAGATTGGTTAAAAACCCTAATTGGATTAGAATAAGCCTAGGGAGGACGAAACTAACTTATATGTTTCACCCATGACACAAAATCACTTATTAGATGCACAAGATTGGTTAAAAACCCTAATTGGATTAGAATAACCCTAGGGAGGACGAAAACAACCAAAATGTTCAACCAATGACACAAAATCAATTATTGGAGGCACAAGATTGGTTAAAAACCCTAATTGGATTAGAATAAGCCTAGGGAGGACGAAAATGGCCTAAATGTTCAACCAAATACACAAAATCACTTATGGGATTCAAAAGATCTGTTAAAAACCCTAATGGATTAGAATAAGCCTAGGGAGGACGAAAATGACCGAAATGTTCAATTAATGACACAAAATCACTTATTGGATGCACAAGATTGGTTAAAAACCCTAATTGGATTAGAATAAGCCTAGGGAGGACGAAACTGACCTATATGTTTAACCCATGACACAAAATCACTTATTGGATGCACAAGATTGGTTAAAAACCCTAATTGGATTAGAATAACTCTAGGGAGGACGAAAACAACCAAAATATTCAACCAATGACACAAAATCAATTATTGGAGGCACAAGATTGGTTAAAAACCCTAATTGGATTAGAATAAGCCTAGGGAGGACGAAAATGGCCTAAATGTTCAACCAAATACACAAAATCACTTATGGGATTCAAAAGATCTGTTAAAAACCCTAATGGATTAGAATAAGCCTAGGGAGGACGAAAATGACCGAAATGTTCAATCAATGACACAAAATCACTTATTGGATGCACAAGATTGGTTAAAAACCCTAATTGGATTAGAATAAGCCTAGGGAGGACGAAAATGACCTAAATGTTCAACCAAATACACAAAATCACTTATTGGATTCAAAAGATTGGTTAAAAACCCTAATTGGATTAGAATAAGCCTAGGAAGGACGAAAATGACCGAAATGTTCAATCAATGACACAAAATCACTTATTGGATGCACAAGATTGGTTAAAAACCCTAATTGGATTAGAATAACCCTAGGGAGGACGAAAACAACCAAAATGTTCAACCAATGACACAAAATCAATTATTGGAGGCACAAGATTTGTTAAAAACCCTAATTGGATTAGAATAAGCCTAGGGAGGACGAAAATGACCTAAATGTTCAATCAATGACACAAAATCACTTATTGGATGCACAAGATCAGTTAAAAACCCTAATCGGATTAGAATAAGCCTTGGGAGGACGAAAATGACCTAAATGTTCAACCAAATACACAAAATCACTTATTGGATTCAAAACATTGGTTAAAAACCCTAATTGGATTAGAATAAGCCTAGGGAGAACGAAAATGACCGAAATGTTCAATCAACGACACAAAATCACTTATTGGATGCACAAGATTGGTTAAAAACCCTAATTGGATTAGAATAAGCCTAGGGACGACGAAAATGACCTATATGTTTAACCCATGACACAAAATCACTTATTGAATGCACAAGATTGGTTAAAAACCCTAATTGGATTAGAATAACCCTAGGGAGGACGAAAACAACCAAAATGTTCAACCAATGACACAAAATCAATTATTGGAGGCACAAGATTGGTTAAAAACCCTAATTGGATTAGAATAAGCCTAGGGAGGACGAAAATGACCTAAATGTTCAACCAAATACACAAAATCACTTATTGGATTCAAAAGATTGGTTAAAAACCCTAATTGGATTAGAATAAGCCTAGGGAGGACGAAAATGACCGAAATGTTCAATCAATGACACAAAATCACTTATTGGATGCACAAGATTGTTTAAAAACCCTAATTGGATTAGAATAACTCTAGGGAGGACGAAAACAACCAAAATGTTCAACCAATGATACAAAATCAATTATTGGAGGCACAAGATTGGTTAAAAACCCTAATTGGATTAGAATAAGCCTAGGGAGGACGAAAATGACCTAAATGTTCCACCAAATACACATAATCACTTATTGGATTCAAAAGATTGGTTAAAAACCCTAATTGGATTAGAATAAGCCTAGGGAGGACGAAAATGACCTATATGTTTAACCCATAACACAAAATCACTTATTGGATGCACAAGATTGGTTAAAAACCCTAATT
>JBBPBQ010000002.1:26518375-26554189 GCA_037974755.1 Cicer yamashitae
AATCACTTATTGGATTCAAAAGATTGGTTAAAAACCCTAATTGGATTAGAATAAGCCTAGGGAGGACGAAAATGACCTATATGTTTAACCCATAACACAAAATCACTTATTGGATGCACAAGATTGGTTAAAAACCCTAATTAGATTAGAATAACCCTAGGGAGGACGAAAACAACCAAAATGTTCAACCAATGACACAAAATCAATTATTGCAGGCACAAGATTGGTTAAAAACCATAATTGGATTAGAATAAGCCTAGGGAGGACGAAAATGACCTAAATGTTCAACCAAATACACAAAATCACTTATTGGATTCAAAAGATTGGTTAAAAACCCTAATTGGATTAGAATAAGCCTAGGGAGGACGAAAATGACCGAAATGTTCAATCAATGACACAAAATCACTTATTGGATGCACAAGATTGTTTAAAAACCCTAATTGGATTAGAATAACTCTAGGGAGGACGAAAACAACCAAAATGTTCAACCAATGATACAAAATCAATTATTGGAGGCACAAGATTGGTTAAAAACCCTAATTGGATTAGAATAAGCCTAGGGAGGACGAAAATGACCTAAATGTTCAACCAAATACACAAAATCACTTATTGGATTCAAAAGATTGGTTAAAAACCCTAATTGGATTAGAATAAGCCTAGGGAGGACGAAAATGACCTATATGTTCAACCAATGACACAAATTCACTTATTGGATTCAAAAGATTGGTTAAAAACCCTAATTGGATTAGAATAAGCCTAGGGAGGATGAAAATGACCGAAATGTTCAATCAATGACACAAAATCACTTATTGGATGCACAAGATTGGTTAAAAACCCTAATTGGATTAGAATAAGCCTAGGGAGGACGAAAATGACCTAAATGTTCAACCAAATACACAAAATCACTTATTGGATTCAAAAGATTGGTTAAAAACCCTAATTGGATTAGAATAAGCCTAGGGAGGACGAAAATGACCTAAATATTCAACCAAATACACAAAATCACTTATTGGATTCAAAAGATTGGTTAAAAACCCTAATTGGATTAGAATAAGCCTAGGGAGGACGAAAATGACCGAAATGTTCAATCAATGACACAAAATCACTTATTGGATGCACAAGATTGGTTAAAAACCCTAATTGGATTAGAATAAGCCTAGGGACGACAAAAATGACCTAAATGTTCAACCAAATACACAAAATCACTTATTGGATTCAAAAGATTGGTTAAAAACCCGAATTGGATTAGAATAAGCCTAGGCAGGACGAAAATGACCGAAATGTTCAATCAATGACACAAAATCACTTATTGGATGCACAAGATTGGTTAAAAACCCTAATTGGATTAGAATAACTCTAGGGAGGACGAAAACAACCAAAATGTTCAACCAATGATACAAAATCAATTATTGGAGGCACAAGATTGGTTAAAAACCCTAATTGGATTAGAATAAGCCTAGGGACGACAAAAATGACCTAAATGTTCAACCAAATACACAAAATCACATATTGGATTCAAAAGATTGGTTAAAAACCCTAATTGGATTAGAATAAGCCTAGGGAGGACGAAAATGACCGAAATGTTCAAACAATGACACAAAATCACTTATTGGATGCACAAGATTGGATAAAAACCCTAATTGGATTAGAATAACCCTAGGGAGGACGAAAACAACCAAAATGTTCAACCAATGACACAAAATCAATTATTGGAGGCACAAGATTGGTTAAAAACCATAATTGGATTAGAATAACCCTAGGGAGGACGAAAACAACCAAAATGTTCAACCACTGACATAAAATCAATTATTGGAGGCACAAGATTGGTTAAAAACCCTAATTGGATTAGAATAAGCCTAGGGAGGACGAAAATGACCTAAATGTTCAACCAAATACACAAAATCACTTATTGGATTCAAAAGATTGGTTAAAAACCCTAATTGGATTAGAATAAGCCTAGGGAGGACGAAAATGACCGAAATGTTCAATCAATGACACAATATCACTTATTGGATGCACAAGATTGGTTAAAAACCCTAATTGGATTAGAATAACCCTAGGGAGGACGAAAACAACCAAAATGTTCAACCAATGACACAAAATCAATTATTGGAGGCACAAGATTTTTTAAAAACCCTAATTGCATTAGAATAAGCCTAGGGAGGACGAAAATGACCGAAATGTTCAGCCAAATACACAAAATCACTTATTGGATTCAAAAGATTGGTTAAAAACCCGAATTGGATTAGAATAAGCCTAGGCAGGACGAAAATGACCGAAATGTTCAATCAATGACACAAAATCACTTATTGGATGCACAAGATTGGTTAAAAACCCTAATTAGATTAGAATAACCCTAGGGAGGACGAAAACAACCAAAATGTTCAACCAATGACACAAAATCAATTATTGGAGGCACAAGATTGGTTAAAAACCATAATTGGAATAGAATAAGCCAAGGGAGGACGAAAATGACTTAAATGTTCAACCAAATACACAAAATCACTTATTGGATTCAAAAGATTGGTTAAAAACCCTAATTGGATTAGAATAAGCCTAGGGAGGACGAAACTGACCTATATGTTTAACCCATGTCACAAAATCACTTATTAGATGCACAAGATTGGTTAAAAACCCTAATTGGATTAGAATAACCCGAGGGAGGACGAAAACAACCAAAATGTTCAACCAATGACACAAAATCAATTATTGGAGGCACAAGATTGGTTAAAAACACTAATTGGATTAGAATAAGCCTAGGGAGGATGAAAATAACCAAAATGTTCAACCAAATACACAAAATCACTTATTGGATTCAAATGATTGGTTAAAAACCCTAATTGGATTAGAATAAGCCTAGGGAGGACGAAAATGACCGAAATGTTCAATCAATGACACAATATCACTTATTGGATGCACAAGATTGGTTAAAAACCCTAATTGGATTAGAATAACCCTAGGGAGGACGAAAACAACCAAAATGTTCAACCAATGACACAAAATCAATTATTGGAGGCACAAGATTTTTTAAAAACCCTAATTGCATTAGAATAAGCCTAGGGAGGACGAAAATGACCGAAATGTTCAGCCAAATACACAAAATCACTTATTGGATTCAAAAGATTGGTTAAAAACCCGAATTGGATTAGAATAAGCCTAGGCAGGACGAAAATGACCGAAATGTTCAATCAATGACACAAAATCACTTATTGGATGCACAAGATTGGTTAAAAACCCTAATTGGATTAGAATAACCCTAGGGAGGATGAAAACAACCAAAATGTTCAACAAATGACACAAAATCAATTATTGGAGGCACAAGATTGGGTAAAAACCCTAATTGGATTAGAATAAGCCTAGGGAGGACGCAAATGACCTAATTGTTCAATCAAATACACAAAATCACTTATGGGATTCAAAAGATCTGTTAAAAACCCTAATGGATTAGAATAAGCCTAGGGAGGACGAAAATGACCAAAATGTTCAATCAATGACACAAAATCACTTATTGGATGCACAAGATTGGTTAAAAACCCTAATTGGATTAGAATAAGCCTAGGGAGGACGAAACTAACTTATATGTTTAACCCATGACACAAAATCACTTATTAGATGCACAAGATTGGTTAAAAACCCTAATTGGATTAGAATAACCCTAGGGAGGACGAAAACAACCAAAATGTTCAACCAATGACACAAAATCAATTATTGGAGGCACAAGATTGGTTAAAAACCCTAATTGGATTAGAATAAGCCTAGGGAGGACGAAAATGGCCTAAATGTTCAACCAAATACACAAAATCACTTATGGGATTCAAAAGATCTGTTAAAAACCCTAATGGATTAGAATAAGCCTAGGGAGGACGAAAATGACCGAAATGTTCAATTAATGACACAAAATCACTTATTGGATGCACAAGATTGGTTAAAAACCCTAATTGGATTAGAATAAGCCTAGGGAGGACGAAACTGACCTATATGTTTAACCCATGACACAAAATCACTTATTGGATGCACAAGATTGGTTAAAAACCCTAATTGGATTAGAATAACTCTAGGGAGGACGAAAACAACCAAAATATTCAACCAATGACACAAAGTCAATTATTGGAGGCACAAGATTGGTTAAAAACCCTAATTGGATTAGAATAAGCCTAGGGACGACAAAAATGACCTAAATGTTCAACCAAATACACAAAATCACTTATTGGATTCAAAAGATTGGTTAAAAACCCGAATTGGATTAGAATAAGCCTAGGCAGGACGAAAATGACCGAAATGTTCAATCAATGACACAAAATCACTTATTGGATGCACAAGATTGGTTAAAAACCCTAATTGGATTAGAATAACCCTAGGGAGGACGAAAACAACCAAAATGTTCAACAAATGACACAAAATCAATTATTGGAGGCACAAGATTGGGTAAAAACCCTAATTGGATTAGAATAAGCCTAGGGAGGACGCAAATGACCTAATTGTTCAATCAAATACACAAAATCACTTATGGGATTCAAAAGATCTGTTAAAAACCCTAATGGATTAGAATAATCCTAGGGAGGACGAAAATGACCGAAATGTTCAATCAATGACACAAAATCACTTATTGGATGCACAAGATTGGTTAAAAACCCTAATTGGATTAGAATAAGCCTAGGGAGGACGAAACTAACTTATATGCTTAACCCATGACACAAAATCACTTATTAGATGCACAAGATTGGTTAAAAACCCTAATTGGATTAGAATAACCCTAGGGAGGACGAAAACAACCAAAATGTTCAACCAATGACACAAAATCAATTATTGGAGGCACAAGATTGGTTAAAAACCCTAATTGGATTAGAATAAGCCTAGGGAGGACGAAAATGGCCTAAATGTTCAACCAAATACACAAAATCACTTATGGGATTCAAAAGATCTGTTAAAAACCCTAATGGATTAGAATAAGCCTAGGGAGGACGAAAATGACCGAAATGTTCAATTAATGACACAAAATCACTTATTGGATGCACAAGATTGGTTAAAAACCCTAATTGGATTAGAATAAGCCTAGGGAGGACGAAACTGACCTATATGTTTAACCCATGACACAAAATCACTTATTGGATGCACAAGATTGGTTAAAAACCCTAATTGGATTAGAATAACTCTAGGGAGGACGAAAACAACCAATATATTCAACCAATGACACAAAATCAATTATTGGAGGCACAAGATTGGTTAAAAACCCTAATTGGATTAGAATAAGCCTAGGGACGACAAAAATGACCTAAATGTTCAACCAAATACACAAAATCACTTATTGGATTCAAAAGATTGGTTAAAAACCCGAATTGGATTAGAATAAGCCTAGGCAGGACGAAAATGACCGAAATGTTCAATCAATGACACAAAATCACTTATTGGATGCACAAGATTGGTTAAAAACCCTAATTGGATTAGAATAACTCTAGGGAGGACGAAAACAACCAAAATGTTCAACAAATGACACAAAATCAATTATTGGAGGCTCAAGATTGGGTAAAAACCCTAATTGGATTAGAATAAGCCTAGGGAGGACGCAAATGACCTAATTGTTCAATCAAATACACAAAATCACTTATGGGATTCAAAAGATCAATTAAAAACCCTAATGGATTAGAATAAGCCTAGGGAGGACGAAAATGACCGAAATGTTCAATCAATGACACAAAATCACTTATTGGATGCACAAGATTGGTTAAAAACCCTAATTGGATTAGAATAAGCCTAGGGAGGACGAAACTGACCTATATGTTTAACCCATGTCACAAAATCACTTATTAGATGCACAAGATTGGTTAAAAACCCTAATTGGATTAGAATAACCCTAGGGAGGACGAAAACAACCAAAATGTTCAACCAATGACACAAAATCAATTATTGGAGGCACAAGATTGGTTAAAAACCCTAATTGGATTAGAATAAGCCTAGGGAGGACGAAAATAACCAAAATGTTCAACCAAATACACAAAATCACTTATTGGATTCAAAAGATTGGTTAAAAACCCTAATTGGATTAGAATAAGCCTAGGGAGGACGAAAATGACCGAAATGTTCAATCAATGACACAATATCACTTATTGGATACACAAGATTGGTTAAAAACCCTAATTGGATTAGAATAACCCTAGGGAGGACGCAAACAACCAAAATGTTCAACCAATGACACAAAATCAATTATTGGAGGCACAAGATTTGTTAAAAACACTAATTGGATTAGAATAAGCCTAGGGAGGACGAAAATGACCGAAATGTTCAGCCAAATACACAAAATCACTTATTGGATTCAAAAGATTGGTTAAAAACCCGAATTGGATTAGAATAAGCCTAGGCAGGACGAAAATGACCGAAATGTTCAATCAATGACACAAAATCACTTATTGGATGCACAAGATTGGTTAAAAACCCTAATTGGATTAGAATAACCCTAGGGAGGACGAAAACAACCAAAATGTTCAACAAATGACACAAAATCAATTATTGGAGGCACAAGATTGGGTAAAAACCCTAATTGGATTAGAATAAGCCTAGGGAGGACGCAAATGACCTAATTGTTCAATCAAATACACAAAATCACTTATGGGATTCAAAAGATCTGTTAAAAACCCTAATGGATTAGAATAATCCTAGGGAGGACGAAAATGACCGAAATGTTCAATCAATGACACAAAATCACTTATTGGATGCACAAGATTGGTTAAAAACCCTAATTGGATTAGAATAAGCCTAGGGAGGACGAAACTAACTTATATGCTTAACCCATGACACAAAATCACTTATTAGATGCACAAGATTGGTTAAAAACCCTAATTGGATTAGAATAACCCTAGGGAGGACGAAAACAACCAAAATGTTCAACCAATGACACAAAATCAATTATTGGAGGCACAAGATTGGTTAAAAACCCTAATTGGATTAGAATAAGCCTAGGGAGGACGAAAATGGCCTAAATGTTCAACCAAATACACAAAATCACTTATGGGATTCAAAAGATCTGTTAAAAACCCTAATGGATTAGAATAAGCCTAGGGAGGACGAAAATGACCGAAATGTTCAATTAATGACACAAAATCACTTATTGGATGCACAAGATTGGTTAAAAACCCTAATTGGATTAGAATAAGCCTAGGGAGGACGAAACTGACCTATATGTTTAACCCATGACACAAAATCACTTATTGGATGCACAAGATTGGTTAAAAACCCTAATTGGATTAGAATAACTCTAGGGAGGACGAAAACAACCAAAATATTCAACCAATGACACAAAATCAATTATTGGAGGCACAAGATTGGTTAAAAACCCTAATTGGATTAGAATAAGCCTAGGGAGGACGAAAATGGCCTAAATGTTCAACCAAATACACAAAATCACTTATGGGATTCAAAAGATCTGTTAAAAACCCTAATGGATTAGAATAAGCCTAGGGAGGACGAAAATGACCGAAATGTTCAATCAATGACACAAAATCACTTATTGGATGCACAAGATTGGTTAAAAACCCTAATTGGATTAGAATAAGCCTAGGGAGGACGAAACTAACTTATATGTTTCACCCATGACACAAAATCACTTATTAGATGCACAAGATTGGTTAAAAACCCTAATTGGATTAGAATAACCCTAGGGAGGACGAAAACAACCAAAATGTTCAACCAATGACACAAAATCAATTATTGGAGGCACAAGATTGGTTAAAAACCCTAATTGGATTAGAATAAGCCTAGGGAGGACGAAAATGACCTAAATGTTCAACCAAAAACACAAAATCACTTATTGGATTCAAAAGATTGGTTAAAAACACTAATTAGATTAGAATAAGCCTAGGGAGGACAAAAATGACCGAAATGTTCAATCAATGACACAAAATCACTTATTGGATGCACAAGATTGGTTAAAAACCCTAATTGGATTAGAATAAGCCTAGGGAGGACGAAAATGACCTATATGTTTAACCCATGACACAAAATCACTTATTGGATGCACAAGATTGGTTAAAAACCCTAATTGAATTAGAATAACCCTAGGGAGGACGAAAACAACCAAAATGTTCAACCAAGGACACAAAATCAATTATTGGAGGCACAAGTTTGGTTAAAAACCCTAATTGGATTAGAATAAGCCTAGGGAGGACGAAAATGACCTAAATGTTCAACCAAATACACAAAATCCCTTATTGGATTCAAAAGATTGGTTAAAAACCCTAATTGGATTAGAATAAGCCTAGGGAGGACGAAAATGACCGAAATGTTCAATCAATGACACAAAATCACTTATTGGATGCACAAGATTGGTTAAAAACCCTAATTGGATAAGAATAAGCTTAGGGAGGACGAAAATGACCTATATGTTCAACCAATGACACAAAATCATTTATTAGATGCACAAGATTGGTTAAAAACCCTAATTGGATTAGAATAAGCCTAGGGAGGACGAAAATGACCTAAATGTTCAACCAAATACACAAAATCCCTTATTGGATTCAAAAGATTGGTTAAAAACCCTAATTGGATTAGAATAAGCCTAGGGAGGATGAAAATGACCGAAATGTTCAATCAATGACACAAAATCACTTATTGGATGCACAAGATTGGTTAAAAACCCTAATTGGATTAGAATAAGCCTAGGGAGGACGAAAATGACCTATATGTTCAACCAATGACACAAAATCATTTATTAGATGCACAAGATTCGTTAAAAACCCTAATTGGATTAGAATAAGCCTAGGGAAGACGAAAATGACCTAAATGTTCAACAAAATACACAAAATCACTTATTGGATTCAAAAGATTGGTTAAAAACCCTAATTGGATTAGAATGAGCCTAGGCAGGACGAAAATGACCGAAATGTTCAACCATTGACACAAAATCACTTATTGGATGCACAAGTTCGATTAAAAACCCTAATTGGATTAGAATAAGCCTAGGGAGGACGAAAATGACCTAAATGTTCAACCAATGACACAAAATCACTTATTGGATGCACAAGATTGGTTAAAAACCCTAATTGGATTAGAATAACCCTAGGGAGGACGAAAACAACCAAAATGTTCAACCAATGACACAAAATCAATTATTGGAGGCACAAGATTGGTTAAAAACCATAATTGGATTAGAATAAGCCTAGGGTGGACGAAAATGACCTAAATGTTCAACCA
Organism: Cicer yamashitae; assembly: GCA_037974755.1. NCBI lineage: Eukaryota > Viridiplantae > Streptophyta > Magnoliopsida > Fabales > Fabaceae > Cicer > Cicer yamashitae. The sequence goes on from JBBPBQ010000002.1 coordinate 26,527,559, forward strand.
AATACACAAAATCACTTATTGGATTCAAAAGATTGGTTAAAAACCCTAATTGGATTAGAATAAGCCTAGGGAGGACGAAAATGACCGAAATGTTCAATCAATGACACAAAATCACTTATTGGATGCACAAGATTGGTTAAAAACCCTAATTGGATTAGAATAACCCTAGGGAGGACGAAAACAACCAAAATGTTCAACCAATGACACAAAATCAATTATTGGAGGCACAAGATTGGTTAAGAACCATAATTGGATTAGAATAAGCCTAGGGAGGACGAAAATGACCTAAATGTTCAACCAAATACACAAAATCACTTATTGGATTCAAAAGATTGGTTAAAAACCCGAATTGGATTAGAATAAGCCTAGGCAGGACGAAAATGACCGAAATGTTCAATCAATGACACAAAATCACTTATTGGATGCACAAGATTGGTTAAAAACCCTAATTGGATTAGAATAACTCTAGGGAGGACGAAAACAACCAAAATGTTCAACAAATGACACAAAATCAATTATTGGAGGCACAAGATTGGGTAAAAACCCTAATTGGATTAGAATAAGCCCAGGGAGGACGCAAATGACCTAATTGTTCAATCAAATACACAAAATCACTTATGGGATTCAAAAGATCTGTTAAAATCCCTAATTGGATTAGAATAAGCGTTTGGAGGACGAAAATGACCTAAATGTTCAACCAAATACACAAACTCACTTATTGGATTCAAAAGATTGGTTAAAAATCCTAATTGGATTAGAATAAGCCTAGGGAGGACGAAAATGACCTATATGTTTAACCCATGACACAAAATCACTTATTGGATGCACAAGATTGGTTAAAAACCCTAATTGGATTAGAATAACTCTAGGGAGGACGAAAACAACCAAAATGTTCAACCAATGACACAAAATCAATTGTTGGAGGCACAAGATTGGTTAAAAACCCTAATTGGATTCGAATAAGCCTAGGGACGACAAAAATGACCTAAATGTTCAACCAAATACACAAAATCACTTATTGGATTCAAAAGATTGGTTAAAAACCCAAATTGGATTAGAATAAGCCTAGGGACGACGAAAATGATCGAAATGTTCAATCAATGACACAATATCACTTATTGGATGCACAAGATTGGTTAAAAACCCTAATTAAATTAGAATAACCCTAGGGAGGACGTAAACAACCAAAATGTTCAACCAATGACACAAAATCAATTATTGGAGGCACAAGATTTGTTAAAAACCCTAATTGGATTAGAATAAGCCTAGGGAGGACGAAAATGGCCTAAATGTTCAACCAAATACAGAAAATCACTTATGGGATTCAAAAGATCTGTTAAAAACCCTAATGGATTAGAATAAGCCTAGGGAGGACGAAAATGACCGAAATGTTCAATCAATGAAACAAAATCACTTATTGGATGCACAAGATTGGTTAAAAACCCTAATTGGATTAGAATAAGCCTAGGGAGGACGAAACTGACCTATATGTTTAACCCATTACCAAAATCACTTATTAGATGCACAAGATTGGGTAAAAACCCTAATTGGATTAGAACAACCCTAGGGAGGACGAAAACAACCAAAAGGTTCAACCAATGACACAAAATCAATTATTGGAGGCACAAGATTGGTTAAAAACCCTAATTGGATTAGAATAACCCTAGGGAGGACGAAAATAACCTAAATGTTCAACCAAATACACAAAATCACTTATTGGATTCAAAAGATTGGTTAAAAACCCTAATTGGATTAGAATAAGCCTAGGGAGGACGAAAACGACCGAAATGTTCAATCAATGAGACAAAATCTCTTATTGGATGCACAAGATTGGTTAAGAACCCTAATTGGATTAGAATAACCCTAGGGAGGACGAAAACAACCAAAATGTTCAACCAATGACACAAAATCAATTATTGGAGGCACAAGATTGGTTAAAAACCATAATTGGATTAGAATAAGCCTAGGGAGGACGAAAATAACCTAATTGTTCAACCAAATACACAAAATCACTTATTGGATTCAAAAGATTGGTTAAAAACCCTAATTGGATTAGAATAAGCCTAGGGAGGACGAAAATGACCGAAATGTTCAATCAATGACACAAAATCACTTATTGGATGCACAAGATTGGTTAAAAACCCTAATTGGATTAGAATAACTCTAGGGAGGACGAAAACAACCAAAATGTTCAACCAATGACACAAAATCAATTATTGGAGGCACAAGATTTGTTAAAAACCCGAATTGGATTAGAATAAGCCTAGGGAGGACGAAAATGGCCTAAATGTTCAACCAAATACACAAAATCACTTATGGGATTCAAAAGATCTGTTAAAAACCCTAATGGATTAGAATAAGCCTAGGGAGGACGAAAATGACCGAAATGTTCAATCAATGACACAAAATCACTTATTGGATGCACAAGATTGGTTAAAAACCCTAATTGGATTAGAATAAGCCTAGGGAGGACGAAACTAACTTATATGTTTCACCCATGACACAAAATCACTTATTAGATGCACAAGATTGGTTAAAAACCCTAATTGGATTAGAATAACCCTAGGGAGGACGAAAACAACCAAAATGTTCAACCAATGACACAAAATCAATTATTGGAGGCACAAGATTGGTTAAAAACCCTAATTGGATTAGAATAAGCCTAGGGAGGACGAAAATGGCCTAAATGTTCAACCAAATACACAAAATCACTTATGGGATTCAAAAGATCTGTTAAAAACCCTAATGGATTAGAATAAGCCTAGGGAGGACGAAAATGACCGAAATGTTCAATTAATGACACAAAATCACTTATTGGATGCACAAGATTGGTTAAAAACCCTAATTGGATTAGAATAAGCCTAGGGAGGACGAAACTGACCTATATGTTTAACCCATGACACAAAATCACTTATTGGATGCACAAGATTGGTTAAAAACCCTAATTGGATTAGAATAACTCTAGGGAGGACGAAAACAACCAAAATATTCAACCAATGACACAAAATCAATTATTGGAGGCACAAGATTGGTTAAAAACCCTAATTGGATTAGAATAAGCCTAGGGAGGACGAAAATGGCCTAAATGTTCAACCAAATACACAAAATCACTTATGGGATTCAAAAGATCTGTTAAAAACCCTAATGGATTAGAATAAGCCTAGGGAGGACGAAAATGACCGAAATGTTCAATCAATGACACAAAATCACTTATTGGATGCACAAGATTGGTTAAAAACCCTAATTGGATTAGAATAAGCCTAGGGAGGACGAAAATGACCGAAATGTTCAATCAATGACACAAAATCACTTATTGGATGCACAAGATTGGTTAAAAACCCTAATTGGATTAGAATAACCCTAGGGAGGACGAAAACAACCAAAATGTTCAACCAATGACACAAAATCAATTATTGGAGGCACAAGATTGGTTAAGAACCATAATTGGATTAGAATAAGCCTAGGGAGGACGAAAATGACCTAAATGTTCAACCAAATACACAAAATCACTTATTGGATTCAAAAGATTGGTTAAAAACCCGAATTGGATTAGAATAAGCCTAGGCAGGACGAAAATGACCGAAATGTTCAATCAATGACACAAAATCACTTATTGGATGCACAAGATTGGTTAAAAACCCTAATTGGATTAGAATAACCCTAGGGAGGACGAAAACAATCAAAATGTTCAACCAATGACACAAAATCAATTATTGGAGGCACAAGATTGGTTAAAAACCATAATTGGAATAGAATAAGCCAAGGGAGGACGAAAATGACCTAAATGTTCAACCAAATACACAAAATCACTTATTGGATTCAAAAGATTGGTTAAAAACCCTAATTGGATTAGAATAAGCCTAGGGAGGACGAAAATGACCGAAATGTTCAATCAATGACACAAAATCACTTATTGGATGCACAAGATCGATTAAAAACCCTAATTGGATTAGAATAACCCTAGGGAGGACGAAAACAACCAAAATGTTCAACCAATGACACAAAATCAATTATTGGAGGCACAAGATTGGTTAAAAACCATAATTGGATTAGAATAAGCCTAGGGAGGACGAAAATGACCTAAATGTTCAACCAAATACACAAAATCACTAATTGGAGCACCAGATTGGTTATAATCCCTAATTGGATTAGAATAAGCCTTGGGAGGACGAAAATGACCTAAATGTTCAACCAAATACACAAAATCACTTATTGGATTCAAAAGATTGGTTAAAAACCCTAATTGGATTAGAATAAGTCTAGGGAGGACGAAAATGACCTATATGTTTAACCCATGACACAAAATCACTTATTGGATGCACAAGATTGGTTAAAAACCCTAATTGGATTAGAATAACTCTTGGGAGGACGAAAACAACCAAATTGTTCAACCAATGACACAAAATCAATTATTGGAGGGACAAGATTGGTTAAAAACCCTAATTGGATTAGAATAAGCCTAGGGACGACAAAAATGACCTAAATGTTCAACCAAATACACAAAATCACTTATTGGATTCAAAAGATTGGTTAAAAACCCTAATTGGATTAGAATAAGCCTAGGGAGGACGAAAATGACCTATATGTTTAACCCATGACACAAAATCACTTATTGGATGCACAAGATTGGTTAAAAACCCTAATTGGATTAGAATAACTCTAGGGAGGACGAAAACAACCAAAATGTTCAACCAATGACACAAAATTAATTATTGGAGGCACAAGATTGGTTAAAAACCCTAATTGGATTAGAATAAGCCTAGGGACGACAAAAATGACTTAAATGTTCAACCAAATACACAAAATCACTTATTGGATTCAAAAGATTGGTTAAAAACGCTAATTGGATTAGAATAAGCCTAGGGAGGACGAAAATGACCGAAATGTTCAATCAATGACACAAAATCACTTATTGGATGCACAAGATCGATTAAAAACCCTAATTGGATTAGAATAACCCTAGGGAGGACGAAAATGACCTAAATGTTCAACCAATGACACAAAATCACTAATTGGAGCACCAGATTGGTTAAAATCCCTAATTGGATTAGAATAAGCCTTGGGAGGACGAAAATGACCTAAATGTTCAACCAAATACACAAAATCACTTATTGGATTCAAAAGATTGGTTAAAAACCCTAATTGGGTTAGAATAAGCCTAGGGAGGACGAAAATGACCGAAATGTTCAATCAATGACACAAAATCACTTATTGGATGCACAAGATTGGTTAAGAACCCTAATTGGATTAGAATAACCCTAGGGAGGACGAAAACAACCAAAATGTTCAACCAATGACACAAAATCAATTATTGGAGGCACAAGATTGGTTAAAAACCATAATTGGATTAGAATAAGCCTAGGGAGGACGAAAATAACCTAAATGTTCAACCAAATACACAAAATCACTTATTGGATTCAAAAGATTGGTTAAAAACCCTAATTGGATTAGAATAAGCCTAGGGAGGACGAAAATGACCGAAATGTTCGATCAATGCACAAAATCACTTATTGGATGCACAAGATTGGTTAAAAACCCTAATTGGATTAGAATAACTCTAGGGAGGACGAAAACAACCAAAATGTTCAACCAATGACACAAAATCAATTATTGGAGGCACAAGATTTGTTAAAAACCCGAATTGGATTAGAATAAGCCTAGGGAGGACGAAAATGGCCTAAATGTTCAACCAAATACACAAAATCACTTATGGGATTCAAAAGATCTGTTAAAAACCCTAATGGATTAGAATAAGCCTAGGGAGGACGAAAATGACCGAAATGTTCAATCAATGACACAAAATCACTTATTGGATGCACAAGATTGGTTAAAAACCCTAATTGGATTAGAATAAGCCTAGGGAGGACGAAACTGACCTATATGTTTAACCCATGACACAAAATCACTTATTAGATGCACAAGATTGGTTAAAAACCCTAATTGGATTAGAATAACCCTAGGGAGGACGAAAATAACCTAAATGTTCAACCAAATACACAAAATCACTTATTGGATTCAAAAGATTGGTTAAAAACCCTAATTGGATTAGAATAAGCCTAGGGAGGACGAAAATGACCGAAATGTTCAATCAATGACACAATATCACTTATTGGATGCACAAGATTGGTTAAAAACCCTAATTGGATTAGAATAACCCTAGGGAGGACGAAAACAACCAAAATGTTCAACCAATGACACAAAATCAATTATTGGAGGCACAAGATTGGTTAAAAACCATAATTGGATTAGAATAAGCCTAGGGAGGACGAAAATGACCTAAATGTTCAACCAAATACACATAATCACTTATTGGATTCAAAAGATTGGTTAAAAACCCTAATTGGATTAGAATAAGCCTAGGGAGGACAATAATGACCGAAATGTTCAATCAATGACACAAAATCACTTATTGGATGCACAAGACTGGTTAATAACCCTAATTGGATTAGAATAAGCCCAGGGAGGACGAAAATGACCTATATGTTTAACCCATGACACAAAATCACTTATTGGATGCACAAGATTGGTTAAAAACCGTAATTGGATTAGAATAACCCTAGGGTGGATGAAAACAACCAAAATGTTCAACCACTGACATAAAATCCATTATTGGAGGCACAAGATTGGTTAAAAACCCTAATTGGATTAGAATACGCCTAGGGAGGACGAAAATGACCTAAATGTTCAACCAAATACACAAAATCACTTATTGGATTCAAAAGATTGGTTAAAAACCCTAATGGGATTAGAATAAGCCTTGGGAGGACGAAAATGACCTAAATGTTCAACCAAATACACAAAATCACTTGTTGGATTCAAAAGATTGGTTAAAAACCCTAATTGGATTAGAATAAGTCTAGGGAGGACGAAAATGACCTATATGTTTAACCCATGACACAAAATCACTTATTGGATGCACAAGATTGGTTAAAAACCCTAATTGGATTAGAATAACTCTTGGGAGGACGAAAACAACCAAATTGTTCAACCAATGACACAAAATCAATTATTGGAGGCACAAGATTGGTTAAAAACCCTAATTGGATTAGAATAAGCCTAGGGACGACAAAAATGACCGAAATGTTCAATCAATGACACAAAATCACTTATTGGATGCACAAGATCGATTAAAAACCCTAATTGGATTAGAATAACCCTAGGGAGGACGAAAATGACGTAAATGTTCAACCAATGACACAAAATCACTAATTGGAGCACCAGATTGGTTAAAATCCCTAATTGGATTAGAATAAGCGTTTGGAGGACGAAAATGACCTAAATGTTCAACCAAATACACAAACTCACTTATTGGATTCAAAAGATTGGTTAAAAATCCTAATTGGATTAGAATAAGCCTAGGGAGGACGAAAATGACCTATATGTTTAACCCTTGACACAAAATCACTTATTGGATGTACAAGATTGGTTAAAAACCCTAATTGGATTAGAATAACTCTAGGGAGGACGAAAACAACCAAAATGTTCAACCAATGACACAAAATCAATTGTTGGAGGCACAAGATTGATTAAAAACCCTAATTGGATTCGAATAAGCCTAGGGACGACAAAAATGACCTAAATGTTCAACCAAATACACAAAATCACTTATTGGATTCAAAAGATTGGTTAAAAACCCTAATTGGATTAGAATAAGCCTAGGGAGGACGAAAATGACCGAAATGTTCAATCAATGACACAAAATCACTTATTGCATGCACAAGATTGGTTAAAAACCCTAATTGGATTAGAATAAGCCTAGGGAGGACGAAACTGACCGAAATGTTCAATCAATGACACAAAATCACTTATTGGATGCACAAGATTGGTTAAAAACCCTAATTGGATTAGAATAACCCTAGGGAGGACGAAAACAACCAAAATGTTCAACCAATGACACAAAATCAATTATTGGAGGCACAAGATTGGTTAAAAACCATAATTGGATTAGAATAAGCCTAGGGAGGACGAAAATGACCTAAATGTTCAACCAAATATACATAATCACTTATTGGATTCAAAAGATTGGGTAAAAACCCTAATTGGATTAGAATAAGCCTAGGGAGGACAATAATGACCGAAATGTTCAATCAATGACACAAAATCACTTATTGGATGCACAAGATTGGTTAAAAACCCTAATTGGATTAGAATAAGCCTAGGGAGGACGAAAATGACCTAAATGTTCAACCACATACACAAAATCACTTATGGGATTCAAAAGATCTATTAAAAACCTTAATGGATTAGAATAAGCCTAGGGAGGACGAAAATGACCGAAATGTTCAATCAATGACACAAAATCACTTATTGGATGCACAAGATTGGTTAAAAACCCTAATTGGATTAGAATAAGCCTAGGGACGACAAAAATGACCTATATGTTTAACCCATGACACAAAATCACTTATTGGATGCACAAGATTGGTTAAAAACCCTAATTGGATTAGAATAACCCTAGGGAGGACGAAAACAGCCAAAATGTTCAACCAATGACACAAAATCAATTATTGGAGGCACAAGATTGGTTAAAAACCATAATTGGATTAGAATAAGCCTAGGGAGGACGAAAATGACCTAAATGTTCAACCAAATACACATAATCACTTATTGGATTCAAAAGATTGGTTAAAAACCCTAATTGGATTAGAATAAGCCTAGGGAGGACAATAATGACCGAAATGTTCAATCAATGACACAAAATCACTTATTGGATGCACAAGACTGGTTAATAACCCTAATTGGATTAGAATAAGCCCAGGGAGGACGAAAATGACCTATATGTTTAACCCATGACACAAAATCACTTATTGGATGCACAAGATTGGTTAAAAACCGTAATTGGATTAGAATAACCCTAGGGTGGATGAAAACAACCAAAATGTTCAACCACTGACATAAAATCCATTATTGGAGGCACAAGATTGGTTAAAAACCCTAATTGGATTAGAATACGCCTAGGGAGGACGAAAATGACCTAAATGTTCAACCAAATACACAAAATCACTTATTGGATTCAAAAGATTGGTTAAAAACCCTAATGGGATTAGAATAAGCCTTGGGAGGACGAAAATGACCTAAATGTTCAACCAAATACACAAAATCACTTGTTGGATTCAAAAGATTGGTTAAAAACCCTAATTGGATTAGAATAAGTCTAGGGAGGACGAAAATGACCTATATGTTTAACCCATGACACAAAATCACTTATTGGATGCACAAGATTGGTTAAAAACCCTAATTGGATTAGAATAACTCTTGGGAGGACGAAAACAACCAAATTGTTCAACCAATGACACAAAATCAATTATTGGAGGCACAAGATTGGTTAAAAACCCTAATTGGATTAGAATAAGCCTAGGGACGACAAAAATGACCGAAATGTTCAATCAATGACACAAAATCACTTATTGGATGCACAAGATCGATTAAAAACCCTAATTGGATTAGAATAACCCTAGGGAGGACGAAAATGACGTAAATGTTCAACCAATGACACAAAATCACTAATTGGAGCACCAGATTGGTTAAAATCCCTAATTGGATTAGAATAAGCGTTTGGAGGACGAAAATGACCTAAATGTTCAACCAAATACACAAACTCACTTATTGGATTCAAAAGATTGGTTAAAAATCCTAATTGGATTAGAATAAGCCTAGGGAGGACGAAAATGACCTATATGTTTAACCCTTGACACAAAATCACTTATTGGATGTACAAGATTGGTTAAAAACCCTAATTGGATTAGAATAACTCTAGGGAGGACGAAAACAACCAAAATGTTCAACCAATGACACAAAATCAATTGTTGGAGGCACAAGATTGATTAAAAACCCTAATTGGATTCGAATAAGCCTAGGGACGACAAAAATGACCTAAATGTTCAACCAAATACACAAAATCACTTATTGGATTCAAAAGATTGGTTAAAAACCCTAATTGGATTAGAATAAGCCTAGGGAGGACGAAAATGACCGAAATGTTCAATCAATGACACAAAATCACTTATTGGATGCACAAGATCGATTAAAAACCCTAATTGGATTAGAATAACCGTAGGGAGGACGAAAATGACCTAAATGTTCAACCAATGACACTAAATCACTAATTGGAGCACCAGATTGGTTAAAATCCCTAATTGGATTAGAATAAGCCTTGGGAGGACGAAAATGACCTAAATGTTCAACCAAATACACAAAATCACTTATTGGATTCAAAGGTTGGTTAAAAACCCTAGTTGGATTAGAATAAGCCTAGGCAGGACGAAAATGACCTATATGTTAAATCAATGACACAAAATCACTTATTGGATGCACAAGATTGGTTAAAAACCCAAATTGGATTAGAATAAGCCTAGGGAGGACGAAACTGACCTATATGTTTAACCCATGACACAAAATCACTTATTCGATGCACAAGATTGGTTAAAAACCCTAATTGGATTAGAATAACCCTAGGGAGGACGAAAACAACCAAAATGTTCAACCAATGACACAAAATTAATTATTGGAGGCACAAGATTGGTTAAAAACCCTAATTGGATTAGTATAAGCCTAGGGACGACAAAAATGACCTAAATGTTCAACCAAATACACAAAATCACTTATTGGATTCAAAAGATCGATTAAAAACCATAATTGGATTAGAATAACCCTAGGGAGGACGAAAATGACCTAAATGTTCAACCAATGACACAAAATCACTAATTGGAGGCACAAGATTGGTTAAAAACCCTAATTGGATTAGAATAAGCCTAGGGAGGACAAAAATGACCGAAATGTTCAATCAATGACACAAAATCACTTATTGGATGCACAAGATTGGTTAAAAACCCTAATTGGATTAGAATAAGCCTAGGGACGACAGAAATGACCTAAATGTTCAACCAAATACACAAAATCACTTAGTGGATTCAAAAGATTGGTTAAAAACCCTAATTGGATTAGAATAAGCCTAGGGAGGACGAAAATGACCGAAATGTTCAATCAATGACACAAAATCACTTATTGGATGCACAAGATTGGTTAAAAACCCTAATTGGATTAGAATAACCCTAGGGAGGACGAAAACAACCAAAATGTTCAACCAATGACACAAAATCAATTATTGGAGGCACAAGATTGGTTAAAAACCATAATTGGATTAGAATAAGCCTAGGGAGGACGAAAATGACCTAAATGTTCAACCAAATATACATAATCACTTATTGGATTCAAAAGATTGGGTAAAAACCCTAATTGGATTAGAATAAGCCTAGGGAGGACAATAATGACCGAAATGTTCAATCAATGACACAAAATCACTTATTGGATGCACAAGATTGGTTAAAAACCCTAATTGGATTAGAATAAGCCTAGGGAGGACGAAAATGACCTAAATGTTCAACCACATACACAAAATCACTTATGGGATTCAAAAGATCTATTAAAAACCTTAATGGATTAGAATAAGCCTAGGGAGGACGAAAATGACCGAAATGTTCAATCAATGACACAAAATCACTTATTGGATGCACAAGATTGGTTAAAAACCCTAATTGGATTAGAATAAGCCTAGGGACGACAAAAATGACCTATATGTTTAACCCATGACACAAAATCACTTATTGGATGCACAAGATTGGTTAAAAACCCTAATTGGATTAGAATAACCCTAGGGAGGACGAAAACAGCCAAAATGTTCAACCAATGACACAAAATCAATTATTGGAGGCACAAGATTGGTTAAAAACCATAATTGGATTAGAATAAGCCTAGGGAGGACGAAAATGACCTAAATGTTCAACCAAATACACATAATCACTTATTGGATTCAAAAGATTGGTTAAAAACCCTAATTGGATTAGAATAAGCCTAGGGAGGACAATAATGACCGAAATGTTCAATCAATGACACAAAATCACTTATTGGATGCACAAGACTGGTTAATAACCCTAATTGGATTAGAATAAGCCTAGGGAGGACGAAAATGACCTATATGTTTAACCCATGACACAAAATCACTTATTGGATGCACAAGATTGGTTAAAAACCGTAATTGGATTAGAATAACCCTAGGGTGGATGAAAACAACCAAAATGTTCAACCACTGACATAAAATCCATTATTGGAGGCACAAGATTGGTTAAAAACCCTAATTGGATTAGAATACGCCTAGGGAGGACGAAAATGACCTAAATGTTCAACCAAATACACAAAATCACTTATTGGATTCAAAAGATTGGTTAAAAACCCTAATGGGATTAGAATAAGCCTTGGGAGGACGAAAATGACCTAAATGTTCAACCAAATACACAAAATCACTTGTTGGATTCAAAAGACTGGTTAAAAACCCTAATTGGATTAGAATAAGTCTAGGGAGGACGAAAATGACCTATATGTTTAACCCATGACACAAAATCACTTATTGGATGCACAAGATTGGTTAAAAACCCTAATTGGATTAGAATAACTCTTGGGAGGACGAAAACAACCAAATTGTTCAACCAATGACACAAAATCAATTATTGGAGGCACAAGATTGGTTAAAAACCCTAATTGGATTAGAATAAGCCTAGGGACGACAAAAATGACCGAAATGTTCAATCAATGACACAAAATCACTTATTGGATGCACAAGATCGATTAAAAACCCTAATTGGATTAGAATAACCCTAGGGAGGACGAAAATGACGTAAATGTTCAACCAATGACACAAAATCACTAATTGGAGCACCAGATTGGTTAAAATCCCTAATTGGATTAGAATAAGCGTTTGGAGGACGAAAATGACCTAAATGTTCAACGAAATACACAAACTCACTTATTGGATTCAAAAGATTGGTTAAAAATCCTAATTGGATTAGAATAAGCCTAGGGAGGACGAAAATGACCTATATGTTTAACCCTTGACACAAAATCACTTATTGGATGCACAAGATTGGTTAAAAACCCTAATTGGATTAGAATAACTCTAGGGAGGACGAAAACAACCAAAATTTTCAACCAATGACACAAAATCAATTGTTGGAGGTACAAGATTGATTAAAAACCCTAATTGGATTCGAATAAGCCTAGGGACGACAAAAATGACCTAAATGTTCAACCAAATACACAAAATCACTTGTTGGATTCAAAATATTTGTTAAAAACCCTAATTGGATTAGAATAAGCCTAGGCAGGACGAAAATGACCGAAATGTACAATCAATGACACAAAATCACTTATTGGATGCACAAGATTGGTTAAAAACCCTAATTGGATTAGAATAACCCTAGGGAGGACGAAAACAACCAAAATGTTCAACCAATGACACAAAATCAATTATTGGAGGCACAAGATTGGTTAAAAACCCTAATTGGATTAGAATAAGCCTAGGGAGGACGAAAATGACCTAAATGTTCAACGAAATACACAAAATCACTTATTGGATTCAAAATATTGGTTAAAAACCCTAATTGGATTAGAATATGCCTAAGGAGGACGAAAATGACCGAAATGTTCAATCAATGACACAAAATCACTTATTGGATGCACAAGATCGATTAAAAACCCTAATTGGATTAGAATAACCCTAGGGAGGACGAAAATGACCTAAATGTTCAACCAATGACACAAAATCACTAATTGGAGCACCAGATTGGTTAAAATCCATAATTGGATTAGAATAAGCCTTGGGAGGACGAAAATGACCTAAATGTTCAACCAAATACACAAAATCACTTATTGGATTCAAAAGATTGGTTAAAAACCCTAATTGGATTAGAATAAGCCTAGGCAGGACGAAAATGACCTATATGTTCAATCAATGACACAAAATCACTTATTGGATGCACAAGATTGGTTAAAAACCCAAATTGGATTAGAATAAGCCTAGGGAGGACGAAACTGACCTATATGTTTAACCCATGACACAAAATTACTTATTCGATGCACAAGATTGGTTAATAACCCTAATTGGATTAGAATAACCCTAGGGAGGACGAAAACAACCAAAATGTTCAACCAATGAGAAAAAATCAATTATTGGAGGCACAAGATTGGTTAAAAACCCTAATTGGATTAGAATAAGCCTAGGGACGACAAAAATGACCTAAATGTTCAACCAAATACACAAAATCACTTATTGGATTCGAAAGATCGATTAAAAACCATAATTGGATTAGAATAACCATAGGGAGGACGAAAATGACCTAAATGTTCAACCAATGACACAAAATCACTAATTGGAGGCACAAGATTGGTTAAAAACAATAATTGGATTAGAATAAGCCTAGGGACGACAAAAATGACCTATATGTTTAACCCATGAAACAAAATCACTTATTGGATGCACAAGATTGGTTAAAAACCCTCATTGGATTAGAATAACTCTAGGGAGGATGAAAACAACCAAAATGTTCAACCAATGACACAAAATCAATTATTGGAGGCACAAGATTGGTTAAAAACCCTAATTGGATTAGAATAAGCCTAGGGACCACAAAAATGACCTAAATGTTCAACCAAATACACAAAATCACTTATTGGATTCAAAAGATTGGTTAAAAACCCTAATTGGATTAGAATAACCCTAAGGAGGACGAAAACAACCAAAATGTTCAACCAATGACACAAAATCAATTATTGGAGGCACAAGATTGGTTAAAAACCCTAATTGGATTAGAATAAGCCTAGGAAGACGAAAATGACCTAAATGTTCAACCAAATACAGAAAATCACTTACTGGATTCAAAATATTGGTTAAAAACCCTAATTGGATTAGAATAAGCCTAGGGAGGACGAAAATGACCAAAATGTTCAATCAATGACACAAAATCACTTATTGGATGCACAAGATCGATTAAAAACCCTAATTGGATTAGAATAACCCTAGGGAGGACGAAAATGACCTAAATGTTCAACCAATGACACAAAATCACTAATTGGAGCACCAGATTGGATAAAATCCCTAATTGGATTAGAATAAGCCTTGGGAGGACGAAAATGACCTAAATGTTCAACCAAATACACAAAATCACCTATTGGATTCAAAGGTTGGTTAAAAACCCTAGTTGGATTAGAATAAGCCTAGGCAGGACGAAAATGACCTATATGTTCAATCAATGACACAAAATCACTTATTGGATGCACAAGATTTGTTAAAAACCCAAATTGGATTAGAATAAGCCTAGGGAGGACGAAACTGACCTATATGTTTAACCCATGACACAAAATCACTTATTCGATGCACAAGATTGGTTAAAAACCCTAATTGGATTAGAATAACCCTAGGGAGGACGAAAACAACCAAAATGTTCAACCAATGACACAAAATCAATTATTTGAGGCACAAGATTGGTTAAAAACCCTAATTGGATTAGAATAAGCCTAGGGACGACAAAAATGACCTAAATGTTCAACCAAATACACAAAATCACTTATTGGATTCAAAAGATCGATTAAAAACCATAATTGGATTAGAATAACCCTAGGGAGGACGTAAATGACCTAAATGTTCAACCAATGACACAAAATCACTAATTGGAGGCACAAGATTGGTTAAAAACCCTAATTGGATAAGAATAAGCCTAGGGACGACAAATATGACCTATATGTTTAACCCATGACACAAAATCACTTATTGGATGCACAAGATTGGTTAAAAACCCTAATTGGATTAGAATAACTCTAGGGAGGACGAAAACAACCAAAATGTTCAACCAATGACACAAAATCAATTATTGGAGGCACAAGATTGGTTAAAAACCCTAATTGGATTAGAATAAGCCTAGGGACCACAAAAATGACCTAAATGTTCAACCAAATACACAAAATCACTTATTGGATTCAAAAGATTG
The DNA here is from genome assembly GCA_037974755.1 of Cicer yamashitae. Lineage (NCBI taxonomy): Eukaryota > Viridiplantae > Streptophyta > Magnoliopsida > Fabales > Fabaceae > Cicer > Cicer yamashitae. Next base: position 26,543,374 of record JBBPBQ010000002.1, read on the forward strand.
GTTAAAAACCCTAATTGGATTAGAATAAGCCTAAGCAGGATGAAAATGACTGAAATGTTCAATCAATGACACAAAATCACTTATTGGATGCACAAGATTGGTTAAAAACCCTAATTGGATTAGAATAACCATAGGGAGGACGAAAACAACCAAAATGTTCAACCAATGACACAAAATCAATTATTGGAGGCACAAGATTGGTTAAAAACCCTAATTGGATTAGAATAAGCCTAGGAAGACGAAAATGACCTAAATGTTCAACCAAATACACAAAATCACTTATTGGATTCAAAATATTGGTTAAAAACCCTAATTGGATTAGAATAAGCCTAGGGAGGACGAAAATGACCGAAATGTTCAATCAATGACACAAAATCACTTATTGGATGCACAAGATCGATTAAAAACCCTAATTGGATTAGAATAACCGTAGGGAGGACGAAAATGACCTAAATGTTCAACCAATGACACTAAATCACTAATTGGAGCACCAGATTGGTTAAAATCCCTAATTGGATTAGAATAAGCCTTGGGAGGACGAAAATGACCTAAATGTTCAACCAAATACACAAAATCACTTATTGGATTCAAAGGTTGGTTAAAAACCCTAGTTGGATTAGAATAAGCCTAGGCAGGACGAAAATGACCTATATGTTAAATCAATGACACAAAATCACTTATTGGATGCACAAGATTGGTTAAAAACCCAAATTGGATTAGAATAAGCCTAGGGAGGACGAAACTGACCTATATGTTTAACCCATGACACAAAATCACTTATTCGATGCACAAGATTGGTTAAAAACCCTAATTGGATTAGAATAACCCTAGGGAGGACGAAAACAACCAAAATGTTCAACCAATGACACAAAATTAATTATTGGAGGCACAAGATTGGTTAAAAACCCTAATTGGATTAGTATAAGCCTAGGGACGACAAAAATGACCTAAATGTTCAACCAAATACACAAAATCACTTATTGGATTCAAAAGATCGATTAAAAACCATAATTGGATTAGAATAACCCTAGGGAGGACGAAAATGACCTAAATGTTCAACCAATGACACAAAATCACTAATTGGAGGCACAAGATTGGTTAAAAACCCTAATTGGATTAGAATAAGCCTAGGGAGGACAAAAATGACCGAAATGTTCAATCAATGACACAAAATCACTTATTGGATGCACAAGATTGGTTAAAAACCCTAATTGGATTAGAATAAGCCTAGGGACGACAGAAATGACCTAAATGTTCAACCAAATACACAAAATCACTTAGTGGATTCAAAAGATTGGTTAAAAACCCTAATTGGATTAGAATAAGCCTAGGGAGGACGAAAATGACCGAAATGTTCAATCAATGACACAAAATCACTTATTGGATGCACAAGATCGATCAAAAACCCTAATTGGATAAGAATAACCCTAGGGAGGACGAAAATGACCTAAATGTTCAACCAATGACACAAAATCACTAATTAGAGCACCAGATTGGTTAAAATCCCTAATTGGATTAGAATAAGCCTTGGGAGGACGAAAATCAGCTAAATGTTCAACCAAATACACAAAATCACTTATTGGATTCAAAAGATTGGTTAAAAACCCTTATTGGATTAGAATAAGCCTAGGCAGGACGAAAATGACCTATATGTTCAATCAATGACACAAAATCACTTATTGGATGCACAAGATTGGTTAAAAACCCAAATTGGATTAGAATAAGCCTAGGGAGGACGAAACTGACCTATATGTTTAACCCATGACACAAAATCACTTATTCGATGCACAAGATTGGTTAAAAACCCTAATTGGATTAGAATAACCCTAGGGAGGACGAAAACAACCAAAATGTTCAACCAATGACACAAAATCAATTATTGGAGGCACAAGATTGGTTAAAAACCCTAATTGGATTAGAATAAGCCTAGGGACGACAAAAATGACCTAAATGTTCAACCAAATACACAAAATCACTTATTGGATTCAAAAGATCGATTAAAAACCCTAATTGGATTAGAATAACCCTAGGGAGGACGAAAATGACCTAAATGTTCAACCAATGACACAAAATCACTAATTGGAGGCACAAGATTGGTTAAAAACCCTAATTGGATTAGAATAAGCCTAGGGACGACAAAAATGACCTATATGTTCAATCAATGACACAAAATCACTTATTGGATGCACAAGATTGGTTAAAAACCCAAATTGGATTAGAATAAGCCTAGGGAGGACGAAAACAACCAAAATGTTCAACCAATGACACAAAATCAATTATTGGAGGCACAAGATTGGTTAAAAACCATAATTGGATTAGAATAAACGTAGGGAGGACAAAAATGACCTAAATGTTCAACCAAATACACAAAATCACTTATTGGATTCAAAAGATTGGTTAAAAACCCTAATTGGATTAGAATAAGCCTAGGGAGGACAAAAATGACCGAAATGTTCAATCAATGACACAAAATCACTTATTGGATGCACAAGATTGGTTAAAAACCCTAATTGGATTAGAATAAGCCTAGGGACGACAAAAATGACCTAAATGTTCAACCAAATACACAAAATCACTTATTGGATTCAAAAGATTGGTTAAAAACCCTAATTGGATTAGAATAAGCCTAGGGAGGACGAAAATGGCCGAAATGTTCAATCAATGACACAAAATCACTTATTGGATGCACAAGAACGATTAAAAACCCTAATTGGATTAGAATAACCCTAGGGAGGACGAAAATGACCTAAATGTTCAACCAATGACACAAAATCACTAATTAGAGCACCAGATTGGTTAAAATCCCTAATTGGATTAGAATAAGCCTTGGGAGGACGAAAATCAGCTAAATGTTCAACCAAATTCACAAAATCACTTATTGGATTCAAAAGATTGGTTAAAAACCCTAATTGGATTAGAATAAGCCTAGGGAGGACAAAAATGACCGAAATGTTCAATCAATGACACAAAATCACTTATTGGATGCACAAGATTGGTTAAAAACCCTAATTGGATTAGAATAAGCCTAGGGACGACAAAAATGACCTAAATGTTCAACCAAATACACAAAATCACTTATTGGATTCAAAAGATTGGTTAAAAACCCTAATTGGATTAGAATAAGCCTAGGGAGGACGAAAATGACCGAAATGTTCAATCAATGACACAAAATCACTTATTGGATGCACAAGATCGATTAAAAACCCTAATTGGATTAGAATAACCCTAGGGAGGACGAAAATGACCTAAATGTTCAACCAATGACACAAAATCACTAATTAGAGCACCAGATTGGTTAAAATCCCTAATTGGATTAGAATAAGCCTTGGGAGGACGAAAATCAGCTAAATGTTCAACCAAATACACAAAATCACTTATTGGATTCAAAAGATTGGTTAAAAACCCTTATTGGATTAGAATAAGCCTAGGCAGGACGAAAATGACCTATATGTTCAATCAATGACACAAAATCACTTCTTGGATGCACAAGATTGGTTAAAAACCCAAATGGGATTAGAATAAGCCTAGGGAGGACGAAACTGACCTATCTGTTTAACCTATGACACAAAATCACTTATTCGATGCACAAGATTGGTTAAAAACCCTAATTGGATTAGAATAACCCTAGGGAGGATGAAATGACCAAAATGTTCAACCAATGACACAAAATCAATTATTGGAGGCACAAGATTGGTTAAAAACCCTAATTGGATTAGAATAAGCCTAGGGACGACAAAAATGACCTAAATGTTCAACCAAATACACAAAATCACTTATTGGATTCAAAAGATCGATTAAAAACCATAATTGGATTAGAATAACCCTAGGGAGGACGAAAATGACCTAAATGTTCAACGAATGACACAAAATCACTAATTGGAGGCACAAGATTGGTTAAAAACCCTAATTGGATTAGAATAAGCCTAGGGACGACAAAAATGACCTATATGTTTAACCCATGACACAAAATCACTTATTGGATGCACAAGATTGGTTAAAAACCCTAATTGGATTAGAATAACTCTAGGGAGGACGAAAACAACCAAAATGTTCAACCAATGACACAAAATCAATTATTGGAGGCACAAGATTGGTTAAAAACCCTAATTGGATTAGAATAAGCCTAGGGACCACAAAAATGACCTAAATGTTCAACCAAATACACAAAATCACTTATTGGATTCAAAAGATTGGTTAAAAACCCTAATTGGATTAGAATAAGCCTAGGCAGGACGAAAATGACCGAAATGTTCAATCAATGACACAAAATCATTTATTGGATGCACAAGATCGATTAAAAACCCTAATTGGATTAGAATAACCCTAGGGAGGACGAAAATGACCTAGATGTTCAACCAATGACACAAAATCACTAATTGGAGCACCAGATTGGTTAAAATCCCTAATTGGATTAGAATAAGCCTTGGGAGGACGAAAATGACCTAAATGTTCAACCAAATACACAAAATCACTTATTGGATTCAAAAGATTGGTTAAAAACCCTTATTGGATTAGAATAAGCCTAGGCAGGACGAAAATGACCTATATGTTCAATCAATGACACAAAATCACTTATTGGATGCACAAGATTGGTTAAAAACCCAAATTGGATTAGAATAAGCCTAGGGAGGACGAAACTGACCTATATGTTTAACCCATGACACAAAATCACTTATTCGATGCACAAGATTGGTTAAAAACCCTAATTGGATTAGAATAACCCTAGGGAGGACGAGAACAACCAAAATGTTCAACCAATGACACAAAATCAATTATTGGAGGCACAAGATTGGTTAAAAACCCTAATTGGATTAGAATAAGCCTAGGGACGACAAAAATGACCTAAATGTTCAACCAAATACACAAAATCACTTATTGGATTCAAAAGATCGATTAAAAACCCTAATTGGATTAGAATAACCCTAGGGAGGACGAAAATGACCTAAATGTTCAACCAATGACACAAAATCACTAATTGGAGGCACAAGACTGGTTAAAAACCCTAATTGGATTAGAATAAGCCTAGGGACGACAAAAATGACCTATATGTTTAACCCATGACACATAATCACTTATTGGATGCACAAGATTGGTTAAAAACCCTAATTGGATTAGAATAACTCTAGGGAGGACAAAAACAACCAAAATGTTCAACCAATGACACAAAATCAATTATTGGAGGCACAAGATTGGTTAAAAACCCTAATTGGATTAGAATAAGCCTAGGGACCACAAAAATGACCTAAATGTTCAACCAAATACACAAAATCACTTATTGGATTCAAAAGATTGGTTAACAACCCTAATTGGATTAGAATAAGCCTAGGCAGGACGAAAATGACCGACATGTTCAATCAATGACACAAAATCATTTATTGGATGCACAAGATCGATTAAAAACCCTAATTGGATTAGAATAACCCTAGGGAGGACGAAAATGACCTAAATGTTCAACCAATGACACAAAATCACTAATTGGAGCACCAGATTGGTTAAAATCCCTAATTGGATTTGAATAAGCCTTGGGAGGACGAAAATGACCTAAATGTTCAACCAAATACACAAAATCACTTATTGGATTCAAAAGATTGGTTAAAAACCCTTATTGGATTAGAATAAGCCTAGGCAGGACGAAAATGACGTATATGTTCAATCAATGACCCAAAATCACTTATTGGATGCACAAGATTGGTTAAAAACCCAAATTGGATTAGAATAAGCCTAGGGAGGACGAAACTGACCTATATGTTTAACCCATGACACAAAATCACTTATTCGATGCACAAGATTGGTTAAAAACCCTAATTGGATTAGAATAACCCTAGGGAGGACGAAAATGACCTAAATGTTCAACCAATGACACAAAATCACTAATTGGAGCACCAGATTGGTTAAAATCCCTAATTGGATTAGAATAAGCCTTGGGAGGACGAAAATGACCTAAATGTTCAATCAATGACCCAAAATCACTTATTGGATTCAAAAGATTGGTTAAAAACCCTTATTGGATTAGAATAAGCCTAGGCAGGACGAAAATGACGTATATGTTCAATCAATGACCCAAAATCACTTATTGGATGCACAAGATTGGTTAAAAACCCAAATTGGATTAGAATAAGCCTAGGGAGGACGAAACTGACCTATATGTTTAACCCATGACACAAAATCACTTATTCGATGCACAAGATTGGTTAAAAACCCTAATTGGATTAGAATAACCCTAGGGAGGACGAAAACAACCAAAATGTTCAACCAATGACACAAAATCAATTATTGGAGGCACAAGATTGGTTAAAAACCCTAATTGGATTAGAATAAGCCTAGGGACGACAAAAATGACCTAAATGTTCAACCAAATACACAAAATCACTTATTGGATTCAAAAGATCGATTGAAAACCCTAATTGGATTAGAATAAGCCTAGGCAGGACGAAAATGACCGAAATGTTCAATCAATGACACAAAATCATTTATTGGATGCACAAGATCGATTAAAAACCCTAATTGGATTAGAATAACCCTAGGGAGGACGAAAATGACCTAAATGTTCAACCAATGACACAAAATCACGAATTGGAGCACCAGATTGGTTAAAATCCCTAATTGGATTGGAATAAGCCTTGGGAGGACGAAAATGACCTAAATGTTCAACCAAATACACAAAATCACTTATTGGATTCAAAAAATTGGTTAAAAACCCTTATTGGATTAGAATAAGCCTAGGCAGGACGAAAATGACCTATATGTTCATTCAATGACACAAAATCACTTATTGGATGCACAAGATTGGTTAAAAACCCAAATTGGATTAGAATAAGCCTAGGGAGGACGAAACTGACCTATATGTTTAACCCATGACACAAAATCACTTATTCGATGCACAAGATTGGTTAAAAACCCTAATTGGATTAGAATAACCCTAGGGAGGACGAAAACAACCAAAATGTTCAACCAATGACACAAAATCAATTATTGGAGGCACAAGATTGGTTAAAAACCCTAATTAGATTAGAATAAGCCTAGGGACGACAAAAATGACCTATATGTTCAACCAAATACACAAAATCACTTATTGGATTCAAAAGATCGATTAAAAACCCTAATTGGATTAGAATAACCCTAGGGAGGACGAAAATGACCTAAATGTTTAACCAATGACACAAAATCACTAATTGGAGGCACAAGACTGGTTGAAAACCCTAATTGGATTAGAATAAGCCTAGGGACGACAAAAATGACCTTTATGTTTAACCCATGACACATAATCACTTATTGGATGCACAAGATTGGTTAAAAACCCTAATTGGATTAGAATAACTCTAGGGAGGACGAAAACAACCAAAATGTTCAACCAATGACACAAAATCAATTAATGGAGGCACAAGATTGGTTAAAAACCCTAATTGGATTAGAATAAGCCTAAGGACCACAAAAATGACCTAAATGTTCAACCAAATACACAAAATCACTTATTGGATTCAAAAGATTGGTTAACAACCCTAATTGGATTAGAATAAGCCTAGGCAGGACGAAAATGACCGAAATGTTCAATCAATGACACAAAATCATTTATTGGATGCACAAGATCGATTAAAAACCCTAATTGGATTAGAATAACCCAAGGGAGGAAGAAAATGACCTAAATGTTCAACCAATGACACAAAATCACTAATTGGAGCACCAGATTGGTTAAAATCCCTAATTGGATTAGAATAAGCCTTGGGAGGACGAAAATGACCTAAATGTTCAACCAAATACACAAAATCACTTATTGGATTCAAAAGATTGGTTAAAAACCCTTATTGGATTAGAATAAGCCTAGGCAGGACGAAAATGACGTATATGTTCAATCAATGACCCAAAATCACTTATTGGATGCACAAGATTGGTTAAAAACCCAAATTGGATTAGAATAAGCCTAGGGAGGACGAAACTGACCTATATGTTTAACCCATGACACAAAATCACTTATTGGATGCACAAGATTGGTTAAAAACCCTAATTGGATTAGAATAACTCTAGGGAGGACGAAAACAACCAAAATGTTCAACCAATGACACAAAATCAATTATTGGAGGCACAAGATTGGTTAAAAACCCTAATTGGATTAGAATAAGCCTAGGGACCACAAAAATGACCTAAATGTTCAACCAAATACACAAAATCACTTATTGGATTCAAAAGATTGGTTAACAACCCTAATTGGATTAGAATAAGCCTAGGCAGGACGAAAATGACCGAAATGGTCAATCAATGACACAAAATTATTTATTGGATGCACAAGATCGATTAAAAACCCTAATTGGATTAGAATAACCTTAGGGAGGACGAAAATGACCTAAATGTTCAACCAATGACACAAAATCACTAATTGGAGCACCAGATTGGTTAAAATCCCTAATTGGATTAGAATAAGCCTTGGGAGGACGAAAATGACCTAAATCTTCAACCAAATACACAAAATCACTTATTGGATTCAAAAGATTGGTTAAAAACCCTTATTGGATTAGAATAAGCCTAGGCAGGACGAAAATGACGTATATGTTCAATCAATGACCCAAAATCACTTATTGGATGCACAAGATTGGTTAAAAACCCAAATTGGATTAGAATAAGCCTAGGGAGGACGAAACTGACCTATATGTTTAACCCATGACACAAAATCACTTATTGGATGCACAAGATTGGTTAAAAACCCTAATTGGATTAGAATAACTCTAGGGAGGACGAAAACAACCAAAATGTTCAACCAATGACACAAAATCAATTATTGGAGGCACAAGATTGGTTAAAAACCCTAATTGGATTAGAATAAGCCTAGGGACCACAAAAATGACCTAAATGTTCAACCAAATACACAAAATCACTTATTGGATTCAAAAGATTGGTTAACAACCCTAATTGGATTAGAATAAGCCTAGGCAGGACGAAAATGACCGAAATGTTCAATCAATGACATAAAATTATTTATTGGATGCACAAGATCGATTAAAAACCCTAATTGGATTAGAATAACCCTAGGGAGGACGAAAATGACCTAAATGTTCAACCAATGACACAAAATCACTAATTGGAGCACCAGATTGGTTAAAATCCCTAATTGGATTAGAATAAGCCTTGGGAGGACGAAAATGACCTAAATCTTGAACCAAATACACAAAATCACTTATTGGATTCAAAAGATTGGTTAAAAACCCTTATTGGATTAGAATAAGCCTAGGCCGGACGAAAATGACGTATATGTTCAATCAATGACCCAAAATCACTTATTGGATGCACAAGATTGGTTAAAAACCCAAATTGGATTAGAATAAGCCTAGGGAGGACGAAACTGACCTATATGTTTAACCCATGACACAAAATCACTTATTCGATGCACAAGATTGGTTAAAAACCCTAATTGGATTAGAATAACCCTAGGGAGGACGAAAACAACCAAAATGTTCAACCAATGACACAAAATCAATTATTGGAGGCACAAGATTGGTTAAAAACCCTAATTGGATTAGAATAAGCCTAGGGACGACAAAAATGACCTAAATGTTCAACCAAATACACAAAATCACTTATTGGATTCAAAAGATCGATTGAAAACCCTAATTGGATTAGAATAAGCCTAGGCAGGACGAAAATGACCGAAATGTTCAATCAATGACACAAAATCATTTATTGGATGCACAAGATCGATTAAAAACCCTAATTGGATTAGAATAACCCTAGGGAGGACGAAAATGACCTAAATGTTCAACCAATGACACAAAATCACGAATTGGAGCACCAGATTGGTTAAAATCCCTAATTGGATTGGAATAAGCCTTGGGAGGACGAAAATGACCTAAATGTTCAACCAAATACACAAAATCACTTATTGGATTCAAAAAATTGGTTAAAAACCCTTATTGGATTAGAATAAGCCTAGGCAGGACGAAAATGACCTATATGTTCATTCAATGACACAAAATCACTTATTGGATGCACAAGATTGGTTAAAAACCCAAATTGGATTAGAATAAGCCTAGGGAGGACGAAACTGACCTATATGTTTAACCCATGACACAAAATCACTTATTCGATGCACAAGATTGGTTAAAAACCCTAATTGGATTAGAATAACCCTAGGGAGGACGAAAACAACCAAAATGTTCAACCAATGACACAAAATCAATTATTGGAGGCACAAGATTGGTTAAAAACCCTAATTAGATTAGAATAAGCCTAGGGACGACAAAAATGACCTATATGTTCAACCAAATACACAAAATCACTTATTGGATTCAAAAGATCGATTAAAAACCCTAATTGGATTAGAATAACCCTAGGGAGGACGAAAATGACCTAAATGTTTAACCAATGACACAAAATCACTAATTGGAGGCACAAGACTGGTTGAAAACCCTAATTGGATTAGAATAAGCCTAGGGACGACAAAAATGACCTTTATGTTTAACCCATGACACATAATCACTTATTGGATGCACAAGATTGGTTAAAAACCCTAATTGGATTAGAATAACTCTAGGGAGGACGAAAACAACCAAAATGTTCAACCAATGACACAAAATCAATTAATGGAGGCACAAGATTGGTTAAAAACCCTAATTGGATTAGAATAAGCCTAAGGACCACAAAAATGACCTAAATGTTCAACCAAATACACAAAATCACTTATTGGATTCAAAAGATTGGTTAACAACCCTAATTGGATTAGAATAAGCCTAGGCAGGACGAAAATGACCGAAATGTTCAATCAATGACACAAAATCATTTATTGGATGCACAAGATCGATTAAAAACCCTAATTGGATTAGAATAACCC